>OY783216.1:12380370-12819113 GCA_963678705.1 Panorpa germanica | reverse complement strand
GTAGAAAACATAGGTATATCTTCCAAAATATCCAACTGGATTATAAACTACTTCCAAAATAGAGAAATAACAGTTAGATACAATAATAAGTTAACTGGTCCTCTACTATGTAATCACGGAATTCCACAAGGCTCAATATTATCTCCCTTATTATTCAACATATTCACAGAAAAGTTAACAACATTATCAGATAACAACACAACAGTACTGATGTATGCAGATGACATGGTTATTTATAGTATGGGCCATACACAAGATATAGCTCAAAACAGATTACAATCAAAATTAAGAAAACTAGATATTTTACTAAAGGAAATAAAATTAAAAATATCGTCAGAAAAAAGTAAAATAGTTATATTTACAAGGCATAGAATAAACTGCAGTCCAAAAATAACCATCAGAAATAAAAATATAACTGTTAGTTCAAATACCAAATTTCTGGGTATATTCTTTGATACGAAAAGCACTTGGGCGAAAGAAATTGCACATATTATTAACAAATGTCAAAAAGGCTTAAATTTGATGCGATGTATAGCAGGATACAAATGGGGCGCACACCCAACAACCTTCATAAAAATATATAAAGCTATTGTTAGACCGCATATTGACTATTCTAGTACTATGATCTGCACCGCAAATAACTCAAGATTAAAAAAAATTTAAATTATACAAAACAAATGTTTAAGAATAATATTAGGTGCAATGGTTTCAACACCAATCCAAATCCTCAACTATCAAACTAATATTCCTTCGGTAAATATCAGAATACAACAAATATTAGACAGTTTCTTTTGTAAAAACAGACATAACCCATGTGGCCCCTTAAATACAAGATTATCTAAACTATATGTTCTTTATAATAAACCATATTGGAAAACTCATAAAAACCGGCACTTTTAACTAGTTTTGATAGATATAATAACTTAAACTTAGAGGTACATAACACTATACCTTTTTTTAAATTTCCATTAGAAATAAGCATGACAACAATACATACAGAAATAAATTTGTTCAAGAAGAATGACAGTAAGGAAATAACTTATCAAAACTATATGGAATATATAACAAAAGATGATATAAACTGGAGTATATGGTTTACTGATGGTTCATTCGAAAAAAACTCTAAAACTGGAGGAATTGGCATTTTCAATTATAATACAGATCAACAGTACAAATAAAAACTTAACAATATCACAAATTCTTATAATACTGAAATAACAGCAATAATTAAATTACTAGAAATAATACAAAAAACTGACAATAAAAATATATTAATCTTCACTGATTCTCGTAGTGTTTGTGTATCTTTAAATAACAATAAATTAAAAAACAATAATAACAACAAAATATGTTCAATTAAAGAATATCTTTTAAAAATGGAAAAAAATGATATCAATGTTAAACTTATTTGGATTCCTGGACATGTAGGCATATAAGGAAACGAAATGGCTGACAAACTTGCCAAAGAAGCTTGTGTAGATGGGGAAATAATCAAAATAAATTGGTCAATAAATGATTCCAAAAAAATAATTAAAGAAAATTGTATGGCAGAATGGCAGAATATATATAATGAGAAAAGTCAAAGTACTGGAAAGTTGTTTTTTGCAGCGAATCAAAAAATTCCAACAACCACATGGTTTAATAAAAATCATTCACGGAGATATATTTCAACATATTGTCGAATGAAATCTGGGCATTCTAGATGTCCAGCTCATCTATACAAAATAAATATAAAAGACACACCAAATTGTAGATGTGGAGAAGAAGGTTCTTTGGACCATATAATTCTAGGGTGTCATCTTTTAGCATCAAAAATTGATAGACTTTTAAATAAATTATGTATTGTAACACAGTTCCCAGTCAACATATCCTATTTAATGACAAATGAAGCAACAGCAGAAATAGTAACAAACTTTGTGGTAGAAAACAATATAGAAGTGTAATATAAGTTAGAATATTTTATTTAGTATGTATTTAATTTTAAGTTTAATTTTTTAAAAAAGAATCAATTTATTTGTATTTATTAGAATAATTATAATTTATATGTAAATTTTTTATATAATTTTACAAATAAAATTCTATAGCAAGAAGGCTGTATAAGCCAAAGCCTAAATAAATAAAAAAAAAAAAAAAATATATAATATATATATATATATATATATATATATATATATATATATATATATATATATAAATATATACGTACCCGCGCCACTTAAAAAAATGCGTGCGGTAGCATCTGTAAACAGTAACATTCTTACAGTTTCTTTGTGTAATGTTTTGATAGTTTTGTGAAACAATATACCGTAGATTTTTAATGATTTTAAGACGCCTAACTGTCGGGCACACTATTTAGATTAAGTATTGCTTTATCAACAGAACCAAGCCAAGACAAGACAACAAAGACTTTTAAGCTATATAAACCTAGAAAAAAGGGGATTCTTGATCAGTCCATCTAGATCAATCAGTCTATACAGACCCCGTCAAATAGGGAGTAGCACACCTCAGGCGGTTGGTCGGGGTTTAGTCAGTCGCTTTGATATAAGAATGATAAAGTTACTAAAAGAATTATTTAAGAAATGTATTAAATAATTGATTGTTCAATAAAGAAAATAAGTGTTAATGAATACATTGTTTTAATTGTAAAGTACTTAGAGTTAACGGTCGTGTCGCGTTAAAATAAAGTGATTGTTCAAAGCAGAGATAGCAGCCTGCAGAGCACACAAAGTAAGTAAAACCTAATATATTTATGTAATATTATTAAAAGAAGTACTAAGTCCTGATAGATAAATAGGACATCCACAATAAGCGCAGGTCATCCGACTCAAGGTGAGCCAGATCACTAAAGAACCTTCGTTAGAGAGCATTGTAGAATCGCTCTCTTAAAATAAGTAACTACCACCATATATAGAAGTAGATATAAGGGGTAGGGTTACAACAACGTTTTATAATGATAAACACAACCTAACATTTAACACTATACTTTTATGCACAAACTACACTATTTACGTCAAAACAATAACAAATATTACAACTAGCAATATTGATAAACGGATTATAATTCTCAATGCTACTAACAACTAGTTAATACAACATTTCCTGAATTTTCCAATGACCGCCATACAAACAATGTATGTCTACGGCTATCAGCCATTTTAACATTCTTCTCGCGTTAACCATGCATCGTCTTAATATCATAGTAAGCGAACTGTCAAGTGAACGACTTGGGGTCCACAAGTCGTTTCAAAACAGCGCTAGTAACATTTAAATATTTCTTAATATTAGCAAAGTTCCTAACCTATTTTATAGAGTTCTTTATAATTATTATTTCTTACAAACTAATTATGTCTAATCTTAAAATATATCCCACATATATATACTAGCTGACTCGGCAAACGTTGTTTTGACATGTATTACGTTCTTTCTAGAATTTTTTTTTTTTTTAAATATTTTTAAAAATAGCTAACACTATAAATTTGTGGGGATGTCATTATAATGCAAAGAGGAATAAAGCGTTGTAGACAATTAAAGTATACTTTATTTAAGTTAATAAATTATTCTTTATTAAAGTAACAAATATATACTAAATTACAATTATTGATAGCTATCTATACATCGAAAATAATTCATACTTCTACTACAAAAAAAATAAAAAATAAACAAAGATTATTCTCTGGAGTGTGTAATGGAGTGTACAATATTTTTGGTCAGTCCGTCTTTAGCGAATACAAACAAACTGGATAATGTACCCAAATCTAAGCCACAAACAGACATCGTTTGGTCTTGTGACTTATTGATCGTCATTGCGAATGATAATCTAATTGGAAATTGAATGCGTTTGAATTCAATTGGCACATCTGTAGGAATCATAGGGATTCGTGGCAGTAATGCATTTTTGCCATTCAAAATAGTGGCTTCGATTATGTTGTTCATTAATTTTTTAATGACTAATTGTGTGTCATTGCAAAGCTGTAGTGGGTTCAAATAACGAAGCAAAATAAACGGAGATCCAACCTTTAATTGTAAATGGTGCGGTGGTATGCCCGGCATATGCAATGAATTTAAAAACTCAATTGGATAATTCACAGATTCGTTGGCATCGCAAACAGCATCGATAGAGTTGTATGACACCAAGTCCCCTGGCAACAACAGTTGTATCTTAGAATTTAATACATTGACGTCCACATTTTTTGCTGCCAAAATCGCTCTTTCTGCCAGATTTTTGTATTTTGTGTGTATATCGTAAAATATATTGTCAATGAGAGTATTTTGTGAGTTAATGATTGTGCAGAAATCCGTCGGTAATTTAATGCATCCAGTATTTTCAAGTACAGCAACTTTTCCATTGGCAATATCTAACAGTTGTATTGAGAAAATTTCGGCAAATGGATCTTGAAGCATATGAACGCGCATGTTCACTGTCAGTTGTACTTTTACAACATTACGCCACAGTCGCGATGATTTTAAGCAAGCGTTGATTTCATCAGCGTACGTTGAACGTGGAATAACGGGAAGTGTCTGTCTGAAATCACCTGAAAGGAGTTACAGAGTGCCGCCAAATAGTTTGTCGTTGTTTTTTATATCTTTCAATATCCTATCTAATGCCTCAAGCGAATGTTTGTGTGCCATAGTGCATTCATCTTAAATGATAATTTTACACTGTTTTAGCACTGTCGCCATGGACGATTGTTTTTTTATGTTGCACACTGCATCTGGGTTATTTTAAATGTTTAATGGCAGCTTAAATGCTAAATGATCTGTTCTGCCTATATATAATTAAGTTGCTGCAATGCCAGATGATGCAACGGCCAATGCGATGCCATTTTTTGATCGTATCTCAGCTCACTCTTTCATCAAGGAAGAGGGGTAAAAGTGGGAGAGAGGAAAGAAGAGAAATAAAAAAGAGGATAAAGATATGTTTCTGGAACGTGGCGGGTATAAAAAGAAAAGATAAGGATTTCTGGAGATACATCAAAGGTTGGGATGTGATTGGGATGGTGGAAACATGGCTGGAAAGCAAAGAATGGGAAGAATGGGAAGACAAACTACCGAAAAACTACAGATGGGTGTGCCAAGGTGCTGTTAGGTAGTATAAGAAAGGGAGAGCAAGAGGTGGAATTATAATGGGGGTACGTAGGGAGCTAAAAGAGGAGAAGGTACCAGACAGAAGAGAAACAGCAGTAAGGAGGACGATAAAACTGGAAGAAGAGACATGGGAAATTGTAACAATATACAGTAAAGGTAATATAAAAGAAACAATGAAAGAAATAAAAGAAATAATTAAGGATGAGAAACAGGAAAACCTATTAATTGGAGGGGATTTCAACGCGAGAATTGGGGAGTTGGGAGAGGTGGACGAAATATAGGGGAATAGGAAAAAGAAAAGAACAACGAAAGACAAAACAATAAACGCCGAGGGAAAAGAACTAATGGAAATGCTAGAAGAACAAGGATAGATAGTACTAAATGGAAACAAAGAAGGAGATGAAGAAGGAGAATATACCTATGTGGGAAGCAGAGGGGATACAGTAATCAACTACGTGGTGACAACGCTGGGAGGAGGACAGAAGGTAGGAAGAATAAAAGTGGAAGACAGGGTGGACTCGGATCACCTACCGCTGGTGGTGGAGTTGGAGGCGAGGAGAGGTGAAAGAAAAGGAAACGAATGGAAAGAGGGCAGCGATTGGACGGAGGAAGGAAGGAAGAAGTTTATGGAGGAATTGGAACGGAGATACGAGAAAGAAGGAGAAACGGAGGAGATGGAGGAAATTGAAGAGAGCATGAAGGAAGCCACCCAAAGTAAAAGGTGGAGAATATCTGATAGAACGGGAGAAGACAAATGGTGGGATAAAGAATGTAAAGAATGGAAAAAAGAGGTAAAAAGAGAACTAAAGAGATGAAAGAAAGGAGAATCAACTAAAGAAGACTTCAAGAGGAAACAAAGGGAATATAACGATAAGATAAAAGAGAAAAAAAATAAGTTCAAAATAGGAATAGAAAAAGAAATTAGAGAGATAACAACGGAGAGGCAGGCATGGGATTACATAAATAGGGAAAAAAAGCGAAGGAAAGAGCCAAGCAAGGAAATAAAAATGGAAGAGTGGACGAAACACTTTATGGGAGTACTAGGAGGAAAGAAAAGAAACGAAAATACAAGGAAGGGTTTAAAAGAGAAGGAGAAAGTAAACGAAATAGAACTAAATGAACTAAAAACACAAATTTAAAAACTCAAGGAAAAGAAAGCACCAGGTATAGATGAACTAGAGAACGAGGCGTGGAAAGCTGGGCAAGAAAGGATAGAGAAAGGATTACTGACAGCGATGAATAAGATATGGAAAGGAGGAAACCTGCCAGACAGCTAGAGAGAAGGGGTAATAACGCCAATATATAAAAAGGGAAATAGACATGAAGCCAAAAATTACAGGGGTATTACACTACTGAACACAGGGTTGAGGATTTATGCAGGGATTGTGAGAGAAAGACTGGAAGAAGAGGTAAAAGTAAAAGAAATACTTCCCGAGACACAAGCAGGCTTTAGAAATGGACGAGGGACTTTAGACAATATATACGCACTGAACCTTTTAGTTGAAAAAGAGCTAAGTGAAAAAGGAGGACAGATATATGCAATGTTCATCGACCTTAAAGCGGCGTTTTACATGGTCGACAGACAGAAATTGTGGAAGTACATGAGAAAGAAAAAAATAGATGAGGACATAATGGAATGTATTGAAGAAATTCACGAAGAAACAAGAATAAGAATAAGAGTTGGGGGTGAAGAATCAGAAGAATTCTGGACAGACAAGGGGTTGAGGCAAGGTTGTCCTCTGAGCCCCATTTTATTTGCGATATATACAGCAGACTTGGAGGGGGTAATGGAAAGAGGACAAGATGGGGGGGTGCTAATAGAAAGGCACTACAAGATATGGACTTTAGCATACGCTGACGATATAGTTCTGTTGGCAAAAAGGAAAGGAGAGCTGCAGGAGATGGCACACCGGCTAGGGAGGTATATAGACAGGAAAGGACTAGAGTTAAACGTGGAAAAGACAAAAATTATGGTATTTAAATAAGGGGGTGGAAAAAGGAGACATAAAAGGTGGAAATACAAGACAGAGGACATTGAGGAAGTTAAAGAATTTAAATATCTGGGCTACACTTTTAAAAAGAATAATGGAGAAGAGGCGCATGTAAGGGAGGTGGCAAGGAAGGCAGAGCAAGCAATGCGACGGGTATGGGGACTAGGGGAAAAGGTATTTGGGGGGGAAAAAAAAGAGAATATGGATATATGATAGACTAATAGCCAGTATGATGTCGTATGGAGCAGAGGTTTGGGGGTGGAAGGAACAAGAAAAGTTGGAAAGAATACAGGTGAGATATATGAAATGGGTACTAGGGCTGGACAGGTGCACGCCAGGATACATGGTGATGGAGGAGCTAAAGAGGGATAAGATACGAATTAAAACAGGGAAAAGAGCGGTAAAATACGAGGAGAAATTGAACAGAGCGAAAAGCAAAATTTTAAAGAAAATAAGAGAGGATAACATAAAGAATAGGGGGGGAGGATGTCCAAAAAAGAGAAAAGAATACTTTGAAAGGAATGGAATGGCGATCGAGGAGGCAGAGAGGAGAAGAGAAGGTGGCGCAAGTGTGGCAGAGGAGCTAAGGAGAAGGGATAAGGAGACACAACAGCAGGAGAGAATGGGAAAAATAGAAAAAAGTAACTACAATAAAACATATAAGAGGTTATGGGAAAATAATGTGCCTCAGTACCTTATAGAAAAAGACATAAAACACATAAGAAGAACAGCAAGGTTTAGACTGGGAAATGAGGAAAAAGGAAACAGATACTGCGAAAAGAGTGAGGAAAGAAAGTGTAGAATGTGTGGAGCGGAGGACGAAACACTGGAGCACATTAAGTTTGAGTGTAAGGAAAAAGTAGCAAGCGAAAGGAATATTGGCCAGCTATTAAAGGGAGGCAGTGAAGGAAAGAGGTGGATGGCGGAAATAGTAAGAAGGAAAGGAAAAACAGGAGAATAAATAAGCTGGTGGAGAGTAATAGAGAGGGTCAAAAGAAGAAGAAGCAGAAAGCACTTTTGGAAGTAGTAAAAGTCGAGAAGATTTTAAGTTTATTTTAAGTTTAGTTTTAAGTTTGGAATGTATATAGGAATGAAATGTATTAGAAATATAATACTGTAGATTGTAAAGCCGAAAGGCATACACAATTAATATATAAATAAAAAAATAATTATTTCGATTTTAAGAAATTTAAAACAGAAAAGTAAATAATGGGATAAACTTTACAAAAACTTGAAATTTTAATTTAAAGGAAAAAAGCTATATTATAGGTTAATAAACATAAGAAATGAGATTATGAAATTTAAAACAGAAAAGTAAATAATGGGATAAAATTTAAAGATAACTTAAGATTTCAATTTAAAGGTAAAAAAGTTATATTATGGGTTAATAAACATAAGAAATGACAAGTATTCGAATAATTTGAATAAGCATAATTCGAATAATGTGTAAGAGTATAGAATTTAAATAAAAATATAAGCTATAGTTACAAACATAAACTAGTTTAAGGTCAATTTGAAAAAATAGAGATTGAAGTATGAAAAAAGAAAGTAAAATTTAATAATATAAAAAGATTTTCTGCTATATATCCTGCTATGTCTGCTATACAGACAAATAATGAATGCTTTGATGACTTGATTGAAGAATATATATCATAAATATTTAATAAATTAAATTTGTTCTTATGTGCACAGATTGTTTTTATTGTCAATATAATGCTGGAAAAGGAAGGGTACTGGAACGCGGTTCAAGCCTTCGCTACGAAAATACTGAAAACGAAAGAAGTGGACGCCAGCACGAAAACATAGAGAAATCGGGTATCAAGAACCAGCTTGAAGTAATGCATTATGCGGCTCCAGGCTGAATTCTAGGCGAGTAAGGGGAGGTGGTTTTAGTTGGTAGGCGGCCTCGAGATGAGGGCTTCTTGCCGCGCAGGAGCTTGCCTTTCCCCTACAACAAAAAAAAAAAAAAAAAAGATTGTTTTGAAACTGAGGTATTCATTGAAAATTTGAACATTTGTAATGTTTATTGTTTATGTAATATAATATAAAGAAAAAGAAATTTCATTTTGTGGACCACATGTATTACTACATGCAAATATAAAGAGTCGTTTAATTTCAAGTAACAAGTGTTGAAGTTTAATAATTATGTTTACCTTGAATATATATTATATTATGTATATAATATATATGAGTATAGTACATATATAAAGTTATGATTTAGTTATTGGAAAATATTAAATAGATTTAAGTATACATTTAGATATATCCATGTTAGAATAATTTTTTAATTTGAAAAAAAAAAATATAATAAATTTGTTAAATGGAAAAAAATACAGTAATTAAGAGTAAGTTCATTAAAATATTTGTTAATGAAAGTATAAACTAAGTATGAAATATTAATTCTACATTTAAGAGAAAAGTTAAATTTTTATTTAAATTAGAGAAAAAGAATTGTCTACATTAATGTTAATTATTATGTAGAACTAACTATAGTTGTAACATGAGAAATAATTTATGGCATAAATATTGCAAAGTTTGAAAAGATATATACAACAATCAAAAAAGTAATTAGAGGATTCGAACAGATTAATGATTTAAACAAAACACACATGCCGTAAGATATTTACATGTTACATTTATAGTATAATATAATTAAACCTATTATACCTATAAATTTAGATTTGCTACGAATATGAAGCTAATACGTTTAAATATTGTTTTGTCACTTAAAAGCCTAGTGTTTTTCCATATTCTACTTAGCTTTTCCTTTTCTGCAATCTTTTTTCTAACTGGTAAAGGGCAACATTCTACTCTGCTGAAAGCATTTTTTATTCGAATGGCTCCTAGTATTGCTTATTGCTATATTGCTGTATACTTATTGGTTATCATGAGTAATGGTTCTTATTTCATCACTTAAGTGGAGTATGTTTCTGTAATAGTAATCGGGTGAGAGGTCCAAATTTGTTTTAGTCGGTTGTTTTAATTTTAAATTTGTTTAGTAGTTTAGAGTTTTAGTGTTGTATGTATGCCAGTCTATCGGTTAATAGTAGAAAAAAAAACCCAAGTGTTAAATATAAACCAATAAATAAAAAATTTATAATTGTAAAAGAAAAGTCAGGTAATAGAAATTTAAAACCTAATTACCTTAGGTTCTCAACTGCAATTTTTTTTTTTATTTATTTGCCTTGACTTTTATTCGTCATTGTCACCGTTTAACATTTTTATAAATATTTAAAATTTTATAATTCTATTATACAAATTTCTAAATGTTTAAATAATTCACTAATTAATTTTGAATCACTTAACAAAAATGTTGTATGAAAAGGAAAAGTTTTATTCACAATTAATATTTCACTATTGAATTTTGATCTTTCTAAACTATAATTTAAGCATTCAAATAGAATATAATCCAAAGTTCTTTCTTTATCATATTGACATCTATCGTCGGATTTAATATTAATTTTGTACAGGTGCGCTGGAGTTTTACAATGATTACTTTTGATTATAGTTGATATAATTTTGCAGGACTCATTTCTAAACCATCTTTTCTTACTTAAATTTGGATGTAACATATAATAATCTCCTCTTAACTGACTTTTGTTAATAAAATCTTGGTTTCTCAAATTAAAGTTTAGTTTTTGATTATATTAAAATCATTATTCATCTTAATTTCCAAATTTATTGATTCCTTGCCAATTTATCCGCAATTTTATTTCCTCTTATTACACAATGTCCCGGTATACACATCAATTTTATAGTAATATTCTTATTTATTATATCGAAAAACATCACCCTAATTTTATATGTCAAACTATCATTAATTGATTTGTGATCATTAGAATTGAAATTTTTTAAAACACCTAAACAATCCGTTATTATTATAATTTTTTTAATATTTATATTTTCATTAATTTCTAATGCTTTTAATATTGTTAATTTTTCAACTTTGGTATTTAATTTAAATTTTTCATATAATAAGTAATTCAGTCATTGTATCTTGAAGAGAAAGGTTCTTTATTAAGTTTCTCCAAAGGAAAATAATATTAAAAAATCAACTTTACAAGAGTGTTAATAACAAGTGGGATCAATAAACGCAAGAATTAATTTTACATCTACTGATGGTACTTATTCACCTTTAGTAAGTAAATCATAAGAGATACAGTGCAATTAGTGTGGAGATAGTAAAATTGCAATATTGTCCATTGTTTTCTTGTTTTTGCTGAAATATCCATTGTTTTATGAAACAATAAATTCTATTGTAATTATTGAAATTGTGCTCACTAGTAATAGGAATCATGATACTAGTGAAGTGTAAAGACTTCAATTTTAAATTGATTTAATTTGTGGATTAAAAATCGGTTTGTGTGGAGAGTGAGCAAGCGTCCTCTCAAGGACCGGATTATTAACAGCCCCAGTTACGCTTTGGTGATAAATCATACGAACGACTCATTTTACCCCTTTAGTAAGGCAAGCAAAATGCAGAGAACTCCGCCCAAGCAAACAAAGGATCCGCAAGCGGGAACAAATGGAATTAGAAAGTCAGTCATTAATCCAATGACAACTATTAACTATCAAGAAAAAAACAATGCTTTAAATACCAAAAAAGAGAAACAGTTATATACTGCACTGAAAAAGGAAAGAGCAGAAAAAACAAAACTACTTGAAAAAGTCGAACAATTGGAAGCGCCAACTGGAAGAAAGGAAAAGCAGTCGGGCTGATTACAAAACAAGTAGTCAAACTGAAGCTGATAAATATGAGACAGATGAAGATGAATAAAATAGGGAGACCGATTTGATCGTAAAAAAGAGAAAATCCAAAAAAACGCAAACCAAATACATCACCTTACATCTCTCCTGAAAAGATGTAATCAAAAACCAACCACAAGCTAAAAACGATACTGAAATTAATCAACAACGAAATGAGAAACCAATTAAGATAAGTGTTCGTCCGCCACCTATTAATGTAGGGGGTATAAAGGAATATAAGATACTCTATGAAATCTTAAAAAATACAACCGATCAAGAATGCAAGGTAACGGCATTGAGTAATACCGCATGGAAAATTAATACACCTGATCCCTAAGCGTACAGAGCGTTAGCGCATAAATTGGATGAGGGAAAATTTCAGTGGCACACATATGAAGACAAGAATGAGAGATCAATCAAGGTCATGGCTAAAGGATTACATCCTTCATGTGAAAAAGATGACATCATTGAAGATCTCAAAGCTAAAGGACTAAACGTGTTGGATGCTGTAAACATCATTAAAAAAGATACAAGGATCCAGGACAATGGTGAACAAGTAACTACAAAGCGAGGACTACCACTATTCTTGCTTACCTTTGACAACAAAGAAAGCATAGAAAAAATTTACGCCATTAGAACCATACTTATCATTATTGTTAAAATAGAACCAATACGTAAAAATACTCGGTTAATTCCACAATGCAAGAGATGTCAGGAATATAACCATACCCAAAGCTATTGCAAGAAAGATCCGAGATGTGTTAAGTGCGCTGGAAAACATAATACCCTGAACTGCACGGTTAGCAAAAATACAACGCCCATATGCGTCAACTGTAAAGGAGATCATCCAGCTAGCTACAGAGGATGTGTAGTGGCCATAGAACTTTAAAATAGAAGAGACAATCTTTCAAAGCCGAAGCAACAGACACAACCCAGACACACGCAAGAAAAAGACAATTATCACGTTCCTAGCATAAGCAGCGAAATGCCAAGAAAACTATATAGCAAAATTGTCAGCGGAGGAGAAGAAAAATCAACAATTGAAGGAATGCTTAACTTGATTTTAAACAGCATGAATGAACAGCAAATTGTCAACAAACAAATATTTGAAAAAATTCAGAGTTTAGAAACTGAATTGAAAACAATGCGACAAAGAAATAGAAATGAATAACGTGGTAACAATAGCTGCCTGGAATGCAAACGGATTACAAGGACGCATTCATGAACTAGAGCTATTCATGCGAAAATTGATATATGCCTTTTGTCGGAGACACATTTTACACGAGAGTCGTATATTAAACTTAATAACTTTAACATATACAAGTCAATTCATCCGGCAAATAAAGCGAGGGGAGGAACCGCCATAATAATTAATGAAAGAATCAAACATAACGCTGAAGTAAACATCGAAACATAGTGCATATTGTTATAACTCACATTCCATACGACAAAAACTAACAATGTCTCTTCAGTATTTTTGCTGACCATGCACTTTAGAGATAATAAAATTGTATATAAGTAATATGTTAATCTTAATCTAGTTAGTTCAAGTTCATGTATAATCTGCATCGCGCAGATAGTAATTGGCTGGCTCACCATTTGAGACTAGGCATAAGCTGTATCGCACAGTGATTATTAGTCCAAATAAATAATATTTAAGTAAAACTAAAATAAATTGTTTTTTTATTAAAGTCTAAATTACTCAAACTTTAATTGGCGCAGTCGGTAGGATATTAAGGAATTACAATCGATGTAAATTTTTCCATTTTTATGGTTAACTTAATATTTCAAAACTTACAAAAATAAAGTTAAAGAATAAAGTAAACTTAATAAATAGTGGAGTGAAATAGAAACAGAAGTTGAAGTACTCCGAGACTCATCGACCCACTAGCAGCAGCATATGGACATGAAGATCTCGCAAGACATCGCGGTGATAATCGTAATGTGAGTACTCATTCATATCTCCTTTCTATATTCACACTTCCCAAAAACAAAAATTATTATTATTTTTACAATAATATTTCCTGTTTAAAAAGGAGTATAAATCGCTTATACAGGCCTAAAAACAGATATTAAATTTAAAAAGGAGTATAAATCGCTTATACAGGCCTACCAAATATTATAAATAATATTAAAATAAAATATAAATTACGCAACGTAATACAATAATTAAATAATAATTTTCTAAAAAGGAATATAAATCGCTTATATAGGCCTAATGAAAATTAAAAATATTAAAAGTAATATTAAAAATAATCTATATATATATAAAAATCAATTGCTGTTCGTTAGTCTCGCTAAAACTCGAGAACGGCTGAACGGATTTATCTTATCTTGGTCTTGAATTATTCGTGGAGGTCTAGGGAAGGTTTAAAAGGTGAGAAAAATTCGAATAATTGCCGGGAAAATCCTCAAAACAGCATTTTTCTATTTCCCATACAAACGTTTTCTAAATAAAATGGAGAGTCAATTTGTAATTTATTACCGCTGCATAAAGTTCAAATTCGCGTGCGCGTTGGAGGACCTAATATCGCGTTCTGAAACTCAACAAAAGTGAAAGTGAATCGCGAACGCGACAAAATTGCATAGTCTCAAAATACATAGTACATAAATAAACACAATTTTAGCTAACTTCAGTTGTTACTCTGTCCGATTATTTTTTTATTTTAGCTAACTTAAGTTGTTACTCTGTCCGATTATTTTTTTAATAAGACTATATAGAAATCGAAAGATAAATCAATAATAATAAAGACAAATTAAATTATAAATCTTAAGTTAAATTCTGAACGCAATCTCAATATGTATTTGACATTAGATTTGACAACCAACTGATATGTCATTCCATCCTGTCGCATTTCAGAGCACGGAAAAAATTATATTATCGTTATATCTATCTTTGTGGCTACGTGCGCGAGAACTTTCTTTACTTTGGTGATCCTTTGTGATAGTGAAATTCCAAGTAATGTGTTCTTTTTTGTGATAGTGACACTTTACTGCTAAATGAGCGGGAAATTTTCTCACTTTGATTAATTACAATTTACGATGCCGAGGAGAAGACGACCTAACTTAGGTCGTCGTAGTCAATCAAATGTGCGAAGAGCTACCTCACGTGCTAACCGCACTGATGACCAGAGACAGACAGATCAAGAAAATAGTCGTATTGCTATGTCAGAATTGCGTTCTTTGGTGAGTGACAATGTAGGAGATAGGCTTAGAATGCAACGAGTTCGTGCACATCAAACACAACAACAGCAAGCTAGACATAATGAAATTGAGCGAATCCGCAGACGCAGTGCTCCTGTGATTCTTGAACGAGCTGCATTCCACTATGATCCGGCAATTGATTATTGTGCCGACAAATCGGTAACAATTAGGGAAATGAAAACAATTTGTAAATATTGTAAGGCGTTAAAATACACTGGTGAATCTACTGGATTATGTTGTGCTGAAGGCAAAGTAAAATTGCCACAATTGGTCCCACCACCAGATCCTTTACGCTCTTTGGTTTCTGGGATTGGAAATGATTCTAAGCACTTCTTGACCAACATTCAGAAATATAACAACTGTTTCCAGATGACATCATTCGGTGCTACACATATTATACAAGACAATTTCATGCCCACTTTCAAGGTATTATATAAGAATATTTTTTTATATTATTCAAGTTTGTACTAAAATATATATATCGGAAATTATTAATGGACAAATTTTTAAAAATTACAGATTCAAGGACAAATTTATCACTTACTGGGAACTCTGTTACCACTAACTGATGCAGATCATCAATTTTTACAAATTTATTTTATGGGCAATTCAGATGCGGAAATTAATAATCGTTGTGCTCACAATCCAACAGTGAAGAGAACCATTGTCCAACAATTACAAATATTTCTTCATCAGAATAACAATTTAGTAAACATGTTCAAAATAGCATTGGATCGGATGCCATCTGATAGCCATAATATTATTATTCGAGCTGATAAAACACCTGCCGGTGAACACACAAGGAGGTTCAATTCACCTACCATTGATGAAGTGGCTGTTGTCATTGTGGGCGAAAATTTACAATCTAGAGATATTGTGCTTCATCGTCGGAATAGTGAGTTAAAACGTGTATCTGAAACACACAGGAGTTATGATGCACTACAATATCCTTTGATCTTCTGGCAAGGGGAAGATGGATATCATTTTAATATCAAAATGGTAAATCAAGTAACAGGTAAATGAATTGAACAAGATTAAATAATATTTTTAAATTCAATACATCTAAGTAACAATTTAAACATTTATCATTTTTGATCGCAGGTGCTGAAACCAACAAAAAAGTTAGTGCTATGAATTTCTATTCATACAGACTCATGATCCGTCAAGGTGAAGTAAATCATATTTTGATGTGTCAACGACTTTTTCATCAGTTTGCAGTTGACATGTATGTCAAAATTGAGACTGAACGATTGACATACATCCGTTTGAACCAACGACGGCTACGGTCAGAGGAATACATCCATCTCCGCGATGCTATAAATGCTGATGGCAATGTGAATAATGTAGGAAGAATGACAATTTTGCCAGCTACTTATATAGGAAGCCCACGTCACATGCATGAATATGCTCAGGATGCTATGTCATATGTTAGGCATTATGGCCGCCCAGATTTATTTGTTACATTCACATGTAACCCAAAATGGTCCGAAATCGAGAAGGAATTACTACATAGCCAAACACCAGTTGATAGACATGACATAACTGCCAGAGTTTTTAAACAAAAATTAAAATCTCTCATGAATTTTTTAATAAAGCATTGTGTGTATGGCCGAGTCCGTTGTTGGATGTACTCTGTAGAATGGCAAAAGCGTGGATTGCCACATGCGCACATTTTAGTCTGGTTAGTGGACAAAATAAGGCCAGATGAGATTGATTCTATAATTTCAGCTGAAATTCCAGATGAAATAGTTGACCCAAAATTGCATGCAGTAGTAACCAAACACATGATACATGGACCTTGCGGACATTTCAACTACAATTCACCCTGTATGGTCGACGGTAGGTGTTCCAAACGATACCCAAGAGCTTGCTCAAACCATAACGGGAAATGATGGATACCCATTGTATCGTCGGCGATCAGTTGCGGACAGTGGGCGATCGGTAGTTGTGAAGGTAAGAGGACAAAATGTTGATGTAGACAATCGTTGGATTGTGCCATACTCGCCAATATTGTCCAAAGCTTTTGAGACTCACATCAATGTGGAATATTGTAATTCTGTGAAGTCGATAAAGTACATATGTAAATATGTTAATAAAGGTAGTGATATGGCTGTCTTCGGTGTAACCAATGCAAATGATGAAATATCATAGTACCAGATGGGTCGCTATGTAAGTAGCAACGAAGCTATTTGGCGTATCTTTTCATTTGCGATCCATGAAAGACACCCTACAGTAGTCCATTTGGCAGTCCATTTAGAAAATGGTCAACGAGTTTATTTTAATGAATCTAACGCGGCAGACAGGGCGGCACATCCACCGTCGACAACATTAACAAGTTTCTTCACAGTTTGTCAAACTGATGATTTTGCTCGCACTTTGCTGTATGCTGACATGCCACGCTATTACACATGGAACGCATCATCGAAATCGTTTCAGCGTCGAAAACAAGGAACACCAGTTGAAGGACATCCAAATGTATTTGCTTCAGATGCTCTGGGTCGCATCTACACAGTACATCCAAATAACGATGAATGTTATTATTTGCGGTTGTTGTTGGTGAATGTTCGTGGTCCGACATCGTTTAAACAACTGAGAACAGTTAATGGACAGCTGTGTGCGATTTACCGTGAGGCATGTCAACTATTACATTTACTTGAGAACGATTCGCACTGGGATGATACGCTCAAGGATTCCGTAATATCTTCGTCGCCGCATCAAATTCGTACATTGTTTGCGATTATCATATCGACATGTTTCCCCTCGAATCCAAAAGATTTGTGGGTTAAGTATAGAGATGACATGTCTGAGGATGTTTTGTATCGTGTGCGCCGTCAAACTTTGAATCCTACACTACAAATGACTGAAGAAATTTACAATGACACATTGATCATGATAGAAGATATGTGTTTATTGATGGCAAATAAAGTATTGTCGTGTTTGGGAATGACAGCACCCAATCGTCATATGCACGATGCATTAAACCACGAGTTGCAAAGAGAACATCAGTACGACATTGAAGCATTGGCCGAAACAGTTCGTACAAATGTTCCACAATTAAATCAACAACAAAGAATTGCGTACGACACTTTGATAGAAGCTGTGAACAGTGGATCTGGTGGAATTTATTTCCTTGATGCTCCCGGAGGAACCGGAAAAACGTTTTTAATTTCATTGCTTTTGGCGAGGATCAGATCGCGAAATGATGTTGCTCTAGCGTTGGCTTCATCTGGAATAGCTGCAACTCTGCTCGAAGGCGGGCGAACTGCACATTCTGCCTTGAAATTACCACTAAACATGCAAATCACCGAAACACCAATTTGCAACATCGCCAAAAATAGCGCAATGGCCAAGATCCTACAGGTATGCAAATTAATTGTTTGGGATGAATGCACAATGGCCCATAAGAGGTCACTGGAGGCACTGGACAGAACGTTGAAAGATCTTCGTGACAACCAAAATATTTTCGGTGGGGCCATGATTCTGTTGTCAGGTGATTTTCGTCAGACTCTTCCAGTTATTCCCCGATCAACTGTTGCTGATGAACTAAATGCATGCCTAAAATCATCAAATTTGTGGCAGTACGTAAAGACACTCCACTTAACAACTAACATGCGAGTATTTTTGCAACAAGATGAAACTGCTAATGTGTTTGCGAAGCAGTTGTTAGACATTGGAAATAATAAAGTTGCAGTGGACACCTCGACCGGATTCATCACATTACCTACAGATTTCTGTCACATCACAGACTCAAAAGTGGAGCTTATTCAGCGAGTTTACCCAGATATAGCGCAAAAGTTCAATAACCATAATTGGCTGGGTGAACGAGCAATATTAGCAGCGAAAAATAATGATGTAGAGGATCTTAATGCGACCATTCAGAATTTTCTTCCAGGACAGTTGGTTTCCTTCAAATCAGTCGACACCGTAATGAACCAGGATGACGTAATCAACTATCCCACTGAGTTTTTAAATTCACTGGAATTGCCTGGATTACCACCTCACAATTTGCAGTTAAAAGTAGGATCAGTTGTCATCATGCTGCGTAACATTAATCAACCTCGACTATGCAATGGAACAAGACTGGCTGTGAAAAGACTGATGAATAACGTCATTGAGGCGACAATCATAAAAGGAAAATACAAAGGAGAGGATGTCTTGATCCCGCGGATACCGATGATTCCAACGGACTTACCATTCGATTTTAAACGCTTACAATTTCCAGTACGTCTGGCCTTTGCGATGACCATAAATAAATCGCAAGGACAGTCTTTAGAAGTTTGTGGAATCAACTTGGAGTTTCCCTGTTTCGCGCATGGACAATTATACGTCGCGTGTTCGCGCGTCGGAAAACCGTCTTCTTTGTTTATTTACGCACCACAAAACAAAACAAAAAATATAGTTTATGAGAAAGCTTTAAATTAATTAACAGACTGTATTTTCACAGTGTGTGTCTGTGAATATCAAATTTAAACCTTATAAATAGCCAGTATTTCAGGAAAACTCTGATTTCTAAGTAAGCAACATGATGTATCGAAAATAATAATAAAACTTCATGCTTTATTCAATAAATGCTTTTTCATTAATAATTATTTTGTTTGTTTTAAAATCATTTTATACAAAAGATTAGGTCTTTTATTTATCGATGAGGCAGTACGAAGTCTGCCGGGTCAGCTAGTATTAAAATAAAATATTAATTACATAACGTAATAAATACTATAATGTACAATAATAAAATACTTGCAAATTAACTAAATAATAATAATAATTTTTTAAAATAAAATGTTTACAAAATAACTTTTCTTAAATAAAAGTTACACTATAAATCGAAATGGAGACATTCCATACTTATCTAAATTATGTAAAGGAATATAATGAAAACAATTCGCTGACGAATTTTATAGAAGATTGCGAAGTGATCATAGATAATTTTGCCATATTCCCCGGTAAAAATGACGATAAAAAAGAAGCTATTAGGAATAACGGTCTATTGCTCTCAGCTATAAAAAGCAAGATTATTGGAGACGCAGCAAGTTTCAAAAAGAATAAACATATTAATACATGGGAGAAATTAAAAACTATTTTAATAAATAGTTATACTAAAAACCGCAGCCATATCCCGCATACAACAACACTTAAACGAAAGCCTAATGAGAAAGTTATTACTTATTACTTTAGATGTTTAGAATCAGTTAACAACTTTAATCTTTTGAACACACTTCACAATAAAACATCTTTAAATATGAGATCACTGGCAAAACATCACGATTCCCTGATGGTGAGAGATTTCATAAAGGAGCTAAACGATCCCCTTGGATGTAAATTAAGACGCCAAAATCCTAACACAATGGATGAGCTTCTAGAATTAATAATAGAAGATATGACGAACCACGAAATCCATACTAACGAGGAATATAACCACCCTCACCAACAACAACTAAAGAACACACAAGATTTTCAAACAGAGCCGTCAACACAAAAACCGTTGTTTCACACGGTAATCGAACAAACCATTGAGAATAAAGAAATAGACAATGTACGGACGGAACTACAAGAAGTAATCATAAACAACGAGAGTACAGAAATCAAAATACAAAAACAAAATTCAGAAGAAAAACGGGACACAGAAATAATTGAAAATAAAAACGATATTAAATTACAAAAAGAAATGGCGAACTATGTGCCCACAAATATTAAAATACAAAGCCAGAATAATTCAGAAGAAGTTCTGAATACAGATGAAAAGGAAAAAGAACTTGAAGAGTTTACCAAAACAGAAGTAAAAAAAAAGACAATTGTTGAAGTAAAAATGAAGCAAAGAAAAGTAAGCGTCAAACAAAACACAGAATATCAGCAAAATGTGAAACAAAAATCAGAGAATCAAAATTCACAACATTTCGAAATAGAAAATCAACAAAATGTTAAGCAACAATCAAAAAATCCAAACTTTCTAGATTTTAAAGTAAAAAATCAACAAAAAATCAGACAAGTAGCAGAAAAGCAAACTATACAAGAACTCGAAATAGTGAAGCAACAAAACATCAACCAAGAAAAACCAGAAAAACAAAATATGCAATATTCTGAAGTAAAAAAATTACACAATATAAAGCAAGGAAAAGCAGGAAATAATAAAAATCAAAATTGTAATCTAAAAGAAAAAATTGAAAAGAAAAAAAGAAACAAAGCTAAATGCATACCAGAAAAACAAGAAGATTCAGAAAACGAGGCACACACTTTGTGGATAAATGATCACAGAAAAGAAATAATTCGTGGACAGAAAATTAGAAATTCGGCACAACTAAAGCAACTATATGGAGCCAAACGAAATAAAAATAATAACTGGATAGATGAATATATGACGAATATCATGACGAATAAAAATAATAAAACATATATTGACTTTACTTTAAAGAACTTCCTGATAAGATTAACTTCAAAAAGTCTTCAATACTTCCCGAAAAATTAAAATTTCTACCCGAACCTTAACAATTCAAATACGCAACCGCAAGCAACCAAATCCACCTGACTCTATAATATTTAACTCCGATATTTAAAACTAAAAATAATAAAACCCTAAAACGGACAACCACCTTAATAATGAAAATTGTATGAACTATTAAAAGAATTATACAGAACAAATATTTAAATAAATTACTATACATATAATGTAATTACAATACCCAATACATTTACAAAACACAACAGACAAAAAGAAAAAATATGAAACGAATTGAGAATCAGAAACAACCACCTTAATGCAGAAAATCGCATAAACACTGGTTATCACCAGCAGTAAAAACCTATAAACATACAACAAACATAAAAACATACAAATTAAGCGACATCAAATAATAATAAAATAACTATTTCGACACAAACACCAACGCAGTTAAAATTATTAAAATTAATATAAATAGCAAATTATTTAAATTAAAATAAAGAAACACGACCTAATTATATCTACATTAACAAAAACTACATTTAAACATAAAACTCAATAAACCCATTGTAATGATAACACATATTAAATGTACTATAATTTAAAAAGATAAACACCATCAGCAAATATAAAAATGAACATAAAATAAAAAATGATAAAAGGATCAGACATCACGAAACAAATGCAACGCACAAGGTAATTTACGAAAGAAATACTCGTGTAATCTAATAAAATACGTGGAAACTCTCATTATCAATCGCGAAACATGCAAACAAAGCAAATATTATGATTTGAACGCCGCTAAATTACACAAAAACAACTGTGAGATCATAATATAAGCGCATTCCACAAAACCAGAGTGCACCGTATCATTAATCATAAACATGACCTTGCCAAGTCAAATGTGCTAAGTAGATGTAATGAAACCCTATACTCCAGTACAAAAGATAATGCTACATTAACAAACTAAGTCAGCATTTCTAATTCAGTTACTATGATAACCCATGGCCTAACACATTGAAAAACACAAAAATAAAATAGCAATGTTATGGAAATAAATACAGACAGTACAAGTTATTATTATGATTAAAGCTACTGTTAAAAATCCAAATGTAGACACAGTATACATAAACACTAACAAAAAACATGGCAATAGCGGAATAAAAACATAGAACTTTTTCTTAAGTAAAAGAACCACCAGAGTAAATATTAGAATCAGCAAGTAATGAAGTAATAGACGCCACATATAAATTAATTTGCGAAAGATATACGTGGTTTAGCCTACGAAATGATGTCGAAAATTTCATCAATAACTGCAGCACATGTAAACAGTGTGAATATAATAGAAAATAATAGAATAAAACCGAAACACCCGAGAGACCATTTGAGAAATTACATATAGATACGTTTGGTATAGACAATACCCAATTCCTTACTATAATAGATGTATTTTCAAAATACACACAGGCATACAAAATCGCCAATAGGTCATCCACAGAAATTGCCGATAAACTAATATCGTATCTCTGACACCACGGCATACCCAATCATATTACGATGGATGGAGGAACTGAATTCTCAAATAATCTCATCAAAGAATTACTAGAATTACATAAAATTGAAATTCATATAACAACACCATACAGACACGAAAGTAATTCTCCAATAGAACGGGCACATTCCACGATACTAGAACTATATCGTATAGTGAAACATAAACATGATCTTACACCCGAATCAATCATGAAATATGGTATTATAGGATATAACGAAACCCCACATTTCAATACAGCATACAAACCTTTTGAAATAATAAATGGACACTTACAAACCAAGTCAGTATTGCTTATGGATTATGACAAAACACTCATGAACTTATACACCAAAAATCATAAAATTAAAATCTCAACCCTATACTCAAAAATTAAAGAAATAAATGCAAATCGAAAAGAACAGGTCATTAATAAGAGAAATGCTACTGTTAAAGACCCGAACGTAAAACAAGGAGATATCGTATACCTCAACACTAAATCAAAACAGGGTAAAAGCCGTATAATGAACACAGGACCCTTTAAAGTACTAGAAGTATCCGATACTTATATAGCTAAAATAGAAGATTTAAAAAATAAAAAATTAAGAGAAACACATGTAGATAACCTAGTGAAAACCAAAATGAAAATTCACCAACTAAATTAATAATACGAATGCCACCTATAGCACAAGGACTTTTTAATAGAACAAAAGAAGAAGTCCTAGAAGTATTTAAACGACATGGGCCTACAAAGCACAAATACATCATGCACTCAAATCCCGAAATACAAATGAATTATTTATTTATTAATTAATTATAAATAAATATATTAAAATACGATCAAGTACTAAGAAATCCTTATTGTTGCAGGATCATCACCGCAATCAACACCAGCGATATTAATGAATGCCGAATTATTAAAATCACTGATAACCCAGGATTATATCCTGTGCAACTAGGAACAGCCCAAAACATCAAGGAATATTGGACTTTAGTCAAGAAAATAGATTTTGACCCCTTAATAAAATATTATAACCACGTACACCTGACTAGAGAAGATATTAAAATGAAATTAGAAAAAAAGAAATTTACAACCTATGGGCACAGCACTGCTGTAATGGACATCCTAGACATGGAAATAAGTAGAAAATTTAAACAAATTCTCCCAACTCGAAGAGAAAAAAGAGGCTTCATAGATGGCTTAGGTACTGTTTGGAAAGCAATCGGTGAAAACCTAGACGCTAACGACGGCAAGCATATAAATTTAGCCCTGGAGACACTTGATAATAAACAAGAAACTCTAAATAAAGCTATATCTAAACAAATAAAATTAACAAACGATATACTCGATCAATTTAAATCGGCCATACACACCATTGATTCTAATCAAGAAGAACTAGATAAACGTACCAAATTCCTAATGAACGATATCAATAAACTCCAACACCAAGTATTTAACATCTTTATAACAGAATCGATCGGACTTGTCAGTCAATCAATGCAATTACTTTTGCACCTACTAAGAACCATTGAAACTGACATAACATTCGCTAAACTGAACACGCTTAGTGGTTCAATCCTGGAACCTGATCACCTATTAGCAGAATAACAAGTGATAAAGGCACATGTTGATACAACCAAACATATCAAACTGCCTTACGATATTACATCAGAGAACATTCAACAATATGAAACTATTAGCAAAGTCAAAGCATACACCAATAAAAACCTAATCGTTTTTGTAATAAATATACCACTAGTAAACCCTAATATATTTACGTATTATAAACTATATTAAATCCCCATACCTTTGACAATAAATTCCAAATGATTATTCCCAGAACCCAATACACCATTGTGAATGAGTATAAACATGTAGATTTTATTGCACCCTGCAAAGAAATATATAACAATCAATTCCTATGCAAGCTTAGCGAACCACTCAACATCGAGGAAACCACCTGTGAGATAGAACTAATTCAAAACCAGCCAACCAGCAAATGTCAACCCTTAGTGATTTCTCTAACCGGCATCAAGATCCAGAACATCGAATTCAACACCTGCATGTTAATCACAAATGAAGAAACCAGTGGCACCTTAACATGCAGCAGCCAGCGTGACATACGTCTACAAGGAACATATATAATACACCTTGCACGAGATTGTCAATTTTCTGTTTCAGATAATACTCTTCAATACATAGATATAGAAGAGAAAGTCGAAGCTTGGAACACCATTTCCCTGCCAAAAATACCAGAGATCCAAAACAAACACCTAAACATCTCTACCGTGACCAACCTAAAATACTTGGACCTGGGCAACGTAGACAAGCTACAGACCACCCTAGCCCTACTACCTGAAGAATTCGATGACAGAAGAATCTCAGACCATGTTCACATAATTAATTATACATTATTACCTATATTATTCATAATAATTACTATTGTAGTATATAAGTTAATCAAATATTTTAGAAAAATAAAAATAATAAAAAATGAAAATGCACAAGAAATAAATAACAAAAATATTGAAGAGTTGCAAAAACCTTTTGCTACATTTGAAGCATAAGATTTTATCTTAGAGGGGAGGTGTTATAACTCACATTCCATACGACACAAACTAACAATGTCTCTTTAGTATCTTTGCTGACCATGCACTTTAGATGTAATAAAATAGTATATAAGTAATATGTTAATCTTAATCTAGTTAGTTCAAGTTCATGTATAATCTGCATCGCGCAGATAGTAATTGGCTGGCTCACCATTTGAGACTAGGCATAAGCTGTATCGCACAGTGATTATTAGTCCAAATAAATATTATTTAAGTAAAACTAAAATAAATTGTTTTTTTATTAAAGTCTAAATTACTCAAACTTTAATTATATACAAAATAAAACATTCAAAATATCAGCCATATATTGTCCACCAAGATAAAACTTAAAAAAAGAAAACTACGTAAACCTGTTCAAAACATTAGGCAACAAATTTATTATTGGGGGAGATCTCAACGCCAAAAACACTTTCTGGGGCTTTCGATTAACCACGGCCAAAGGAAAGGAGCTCTACCAGGCTGGATGCGAACAAAAGTGCGACTTCCTATCCACAGGACTGCCAACGTACTGGCCAACAGATTGTGATAGAATTCCAGACCTGATTGACTTTTTTATTAGTAAAGGACTGTCGAGGAACTATATGCACATTGTTAGTGATGAAACAATATCGTCGGATCACACTCCGATTATACTCACCATTAGCAGCTCAGTAATAATAAAAAATGCACCACCAAACCTTACTAATAATAGAACCAACTGGGAAAGATTCCGTGAAGATCTTGAGCTAAGAATAAACCTACAAACACCGCTAAAAACATCGAAACAACTAGAAGACGACATCGACTTGTTAGTGAAACAAATTCAAAACGCAGCGAGGAGAAATACTCCGATAATGAAAAGTAAAGGAAATCTTGATGTGAAGTTCCCACAGGAGATAAGAGAACTAGTAAGTAAAAAGCGGAGAGCTAGGAGGAAATGGCAAATGAGTAGAGCACCACAGGACAAAACCACACTAAATTTATTAGTAAACAAGTTAAAAGAGCTGCTGAGAGAATTCAAGAATGATAGCTTCAGTTGGTACCTGAGCGGACTCTGTGCAGAGAAAGACACAGAGTACTCACTGTTGAAAACAGCAAAAGCCATAAAGAGACCAAAGAATCAGAACCCACCTATCAAAAAAGGAGACGGATCTTAGATGGTCAACAATAAACAAAAAGCCGACTTATTCGCTGATCACTTAGAAAAGACATTCAAACCGTATCCACCACAGACTACTAAGGAAGAAATCAGATGCAGCAGAAAAACGGAAAACCAAAAAATTCTTCCAGTCACTCTTAAGGAACTAAAGAACGTAATAAAGAGCGATTAGAACGCTAAAAAGGCCCCAGGATTTGACCTTATAACCGGTAAGGTTATAAAGGAACTACCTGATATAGCATTGAGAAAGCTCCTACACCACTACAATGCAGCTATCAGACTACTATATGTTCCTAGTCAATGGAAAGTAGCTGAAGTGATAATGTTACCTAAACCCAGTAAACCTCCAAATGAGATTACAAGCTATCGGTCAATTTCATTATTACCACTATTATCAAAAATATTCAAAAAGCTACTGCTGAAGAGACTGAAGCCAATAATATCTGAAAGAAATCTAATCCCTGACCATCAATTCGGATTCCGAAGTAAACACACGACCATTGAACAAGTCCATCGGATTACCAATATTATTGAAAAAGCACTGGAAACACAACAACTATGTTCATGCGTGTTTCTTGATGTGGCACAGGCATTCGACAAGGTATGGCATCAAGGATTATTATACAAACTGAAAAAAGATTTACCTGGTGATTGGTACCATATTCTTAAACCTTATCTCGAATGTAGACACTTTAGAGTGAAAGTGGACGATGAGTACTCAGATATGAAGCAGATAAAAGCAGGAGTTCCGCAAGGCAGCGTCCTTGGTCCAGTTCTGTACTTATTATATACACGGGATATACCACAACCTAAGAACAGTAAAATAGCCACATTCACAGACGACACAGCGATAATGGTTGTTGAGAAAAATGAGGAAGAGGTTACCAGAAAACTACAGGATTCACTAGACGAGGTTTGCAAATGGACAAAGAAATGGCGAATTAAGCTGAACGAAGCCAAATCCACGCACATCAACTTTACAAATCGAATAACTACTCCTCTCACAGTTACTATCAACAGACAAAAAATACCCTATTCCAACACAGCGAAATACCTTGGCATGACGCTTGACGCGAAACTCAATTGGAAGGAGCATGTTAAGGTAAAAAGAGAACAGCTTAATAATAAATTCAGGAAAATGCACTGGCTGATGGGAAAACATTCTCAGCTTACAGTGCACAACAAACTGTTATAGTATAAGCAAATACTGAAACCCATATGGACTTATGGAATACAACTTTGGGGTTGTACCAAGAAAACAAATTTAACAAAAATTCAGACTTTCAAACAAAGTACTACGGAGCATTACAAATTCGCCCTGGTACATACGGAATGACAATTTACACCGTGATTTAAAGATGCCCCCCGTAGACGAAGAAGTCAGGAAGGCAGCAAGCAAACATCTACTGCGACTGCAGAACCACCAGAATGAAGAAATTCTGCAGCTGCTTAATAACAGAGAGAGTCTGCGCAGATTGAAGAGGATCAAGCCGGAAGACTTGACCCTGTGATTCTGCTACTACAAACCACACACGTTTTAAAATTTTGGAACTAGTCAGTGGACTAGAACTGAACAATTATACTTAACTTTTTATATATAAATTACTAGATAAGCCACGTTTAGTTGTAATATTCTTGTAAATAAAAAAAAAAATATATATAATAAGTATATTTGTTCATATAGAAAATCCTGCATTATTTCTTTCTAAATCAATAGATGTATCTGTATATGTTATGTTTGTAACATAAGTATTAAATTGATGCATTAGATTTAAAAAAAATTCATTATTTATCGCATTATTAAATGTTTTTGATAATAATTGTGTGTTAATATATATATATATATATTTTTTTTTATTTATTTAGGCTTTGGCTTATTCAGCCTTCTTGCCATTGCTTTTATTTGTAAAAATATATAAAAATTTACATATAAATTATAATTGTTCTAATAAATACAAAACAAATTGATTCTTTTAAAAAATTAAACTTAAAATTAAATACATACTAAATAAAATATTTTAACTTAAATTACACTTCTATATTATTTTCTATCACAAAGTTTGTTAATATTTCCGCCGTTGCTTCACTTGTCATTAAACAGGACATATTGACTGGGAACTGTGTTACATTACATAAATCATTTAAAAGTCTATCAATTTTTGATGTTAAAAGATGACACCCTAGAATTATATGGTCCAAAGACCCTTCTTCTCCACATCTACAATTTGGTGTGTCTTTTATATTTATTTTGTATAGATGAGCTGGACATCTAGAATGCCCAGATTTCATTCGACAATTTGTTGAAATATATCTCCGTGAATGATTTTTATTAAACCATGTGGTTGTTGGAATTTTTTGATTCGCTGCAAAAAAAAATTTTTTAGTACTTTGACTTTTCTCATTATATATATTCTGCCATTCTGCCATACAATTTTCTTTAATTATTTTTTTGGAATCATTTATTGACCAATTTGTTTCGATTATTTCCCCATCTACACAAGCTTCTTTGGCCAGTTTGTCAGCCATTTCGTTTCCTTTTATGCCTACATGTCCAGGAATCCAAATAAGTTTAACATTGATATCATTTTTTTCCATTTTTAAAAGATATTCTTTAATTGAACATATTTTGTTATTATTATTGTTTTTGAATTTATTGTTATTTAAAGATACACAAACACTACGAGAATCTGTGAAGATTAATATATTTTTATTGTCAGTTTTTTGTATTATTTCTAGTAATTTCATAATTGCTGTTATTTCTGTATTATAAGAATTTGTGATGTTGTTAAGTTTGTATTTGTACTGTTGATCTGTATTATAATTGAAAATGCCAATTCCTCCAGTTTTAGAGTTTTTTTCGAATGAACCATCGGTAAACCATATACTCCAGTTTATATCATCTTTTGTTATATATTCCATATATTTTTGATAAGTTATTTCCTTACTGTCATTCTTCTTGAACAAATTTATTTCTGTATGTATTGTTGTCATGCTTATTTCTAATGGAAATTTGAAAAAAGGTATAATGTTGTGTACCTCTAAGTTCAAGTTATTATATCTATCAAAACTAGTTAAAAGTGCCGGTTTTTTATGAGTTGTCCAATATGGTTTATTATAAAGAACATATAGTTTAGATAATCTTGTATTTAAGGGGCCACATGAGTTATGTCTGTTTTTACAAAAGAAACTGTCTGATATTTGTTGTATTCTGATATTTACCGGAGGAATATTAGTTTGATAGTTGAGGATTTGGATTGGTGTTGAAACCATTGCACCTAATATTATTCTTAAACATTTGTTTTGTATAATTTCAATTTTTTTTAATCTTGAGTTATTTGCGGTGCAGATCATAGTACTAGAATAGTCAATATGCGGTCTAACAATAGCTTTATATATTTTTATTAAGGTTGTTGGGTGTGTGCCCCATTTGTATCCTGCTATACATCGCATTAAATTTAAGCCTTTTTGACATTTGTTAATAATATGTGCAATTTCTTTCGCCCAAGTGCTTTTCGTATCAAAGAATATACCCAGAAATTTGGTATTTGAACTAACAGTTATATTTTTATTTCTGATGGTTATTTTTGGACTGCAGTTTATTCTATGCCTTGTAAATATAACTATTTTACTTTTTTCTGACGATATATTTAATTTGATTTCCTTTAATAAAATATCTAGTTTTCTTAATTTCGATTGTAATCTGTTTTGAGCTATATCTTGTGTATGACCCATACTATAAATAACCATGTCATCTGCATACATCAGTACTGTTGTGTTGTTATCTGATAATGTTGTTAACTTTTCTGTGTATATGTTGAATAATAAGGGAGATAATATTGAGCCTTGTGGAATTCCGTGATTACATAGTATAGGACCAGTTAACTTATTATTGTATCTAACTGTTATTTCTCTATTTTGGAAATAGTTTATAATCCAGTTGGATATTTTGGAAGATATACCTATGTTTTCTACTTTTTCTTTTAATATTTTTAGATTAACATTGTCATAAGCAGCTTCAATGTCAATGAAAGCAGCTATCATATAATGATTTTTACTGTATGTTCTTTGAATATCGATATTCAATATGTTTAAGTTATGCTGTGTACTTCTTGTTTTTCTAAACGCAAATTGTAACTCAGGTAATCTTTTATGATGTTCGAGATACCACTCCAGTCTGTTTTTGATGATGGATTCCATAGTTTTGCCCATACATGATAGTAAAGTAATTGGTCTGAATGATTCTTCTTTGTTTGGATCTTTTCCTGTTTTTAATATAGGAACAACGATATGTTTTTTCCAGTCTAATGGTATATCAGCAGTGTTTAATGACAGATTGTATATTTGTGTAAGATGATTTATTGCATTGTCAGGTAAGTTTTGTATCATTTTGTAATTTATTCTATCAAATCCTGTGCTACTGTTTTTATTATGATTTAACGCGAATTTTACTTCATTTTTATTTATGTTATTATCTAGAAAATTATCTTTTACGATGGTGGTGGTAGTAATATTTAAATTGTTGTTCTGTGGAAATTTTTTTTTAATGAATTCTTCTATTAAATTTTCATTATCACTTATCCTTTTAGTACTATAGCTTTTATTGTTAATTTTTCTTATATTATTCCAGACAATGTTGGTTGTTGTGTTTGGGTTTAAATTCTCGCAGAAATTTTGCCATTCTATTTTTTTTCTGGCTCTAAAATATCGTCTGGTTTTAGCTTGATGTTTTTTATAATTTAAATAATTCGCCATTGTCATGTTTTTATTAAAAATAGTTAGTGCTAATTTTCTTTGAGCTATCATTTTATTGCACTCAGTGTCCCACCAAGACGGTTTTATTTTATTAGGAGTTATATTATACAATCTGGTAGATGGGATATGTATGTCTGCCGAATTATTAATAACATCTCTAAATTGGTTGTATTTGTTTTCAACATCTTGGGGATTACTTGTGATTCCATTTGTGCTAAGGTTTGAAATTCTGCTTTCTATTTCAAGGCTATATTTCTCCCAATCTGCTTTTCGGAAATTTCTCCTCGTTAAATATTCAGATGTACGGTAACGGTCTTTATTATAGTCATTCAAACAGAAAAAAATTGGGTAGTGATCACTACCTAAGCTATCTGCAAGAACTTGCCACGAAGTAATTTGTTGTGTTAACGTCATTGATACCAATGTGAGATCCAATATACTGTCCCTTGTACTGAGATTGCTTACTCTAGTTGGTTTATCATCGTTGATAATATTTAGATTTTCGTTTTCTATGAAATCTAACAATTCGTTACCTTCATACTGACTACCTGGACAATTTATATCCCAAGCAAGATTAGTCGCGTTAAAATCTCCAGCAAGTATAACAGGAACATCTATTTGTTGTTTTATCTGTGACCAATTAGAATTAGATAGTTTATGATTCGGTTTAGCATAGATTGATAAAATACATATTACATCAGTTTCGTTATGTGTTAAAATTATTCCAACTATTTCGACCGAATTAAATGGGTTATTTAGCATTACTCGTTTATATTTTATAGATTTATGAATCAAGATAGCAACACCCCCGTGGGGATTATAGTTTGTATTCTGTATCCTATCTTCTCTTTCAATAAAATAACCTTTGATGTTGAAATTGAGATTTTTTGTTAAAAACGTTTCTGATAGTATGCATATATGTATGTTATGCTTCTGTAACATATGTTGTAGTTCCTCTTTAATATATCTGACTCCTCTGCAATTCCATTGAATAAAATTTATCATTTTAACTGTTTTAATTAATTATTGATTTTTATATCTGTCCTTGGTCTTGTTGTTAGATTTATTTATATATTTTATTTTATTTTATTTTCTCTCCGTTTATATAATTATTGTTGATTTAATATTTTAGTAAATTTATTAAACGATTAGGTTTAGTGCTGTGAATAGATTTTTAAAAAATAAACTTAATTTATATATCGATGTTTTCTTACGAGTTTGGCCATTGTACACTAGATATTTGTTTCTTGTAGCTTCTAAGGGATTGGGATGTAATATTTGGGTCTTTGTTTGTATTTTTATTTTTGTCATCATTATTTTTATTATATATTGATGTATAGCAGGTATCATTATCATTGTTTTCCATTGTAATATCAGGTGTCTCTTGGTTGATTTGCTTTCTGTTTTTTCCTTGATTAGTTATCTTAAGGTATGTGTCGCTTTCTTCATTGTTAGGTTTCTTTTCTTCTCTTCTTCTTTTTGGAATTGGTTCTTTAGTGGATGTCGTAGGTTGTGGTTGACTGTAAGATCTTTGTAACGAGTTACCTGTATTTGATTTATTCACTCTGGTATTAGTTCTTCTGGTTAAAGGGTTTGGTTTGTATGTTGGAATTATGTTGATACTATTGTATTTATTAGTGATATTGGGAAAAGTCTCATTGTAGTTTAGAGCTTCAAAAGAGTTTAGAGTTCTTACTGAGTATAAATAGTCTGTATTTTTTTCTGTTAATTCTAATTTTGCTTCATAAAAACTGAGATTGTGTTGGGCCATGAGATCTTTTATCTTGATTTGTCTTTTTTTTTCAGGACATTCATTGTCTGTAGCCTCGTGGTTAAGTTTACAATTTATGCATGTCGGATTAGGAGATGTGCATGCAGTACGTAAATGATCTTCACTTCCGCAGAATTTACATTTTGCTACTTTTGCTCTACATTTTGTGGCTGCATGTCCAAATTTAAAACAATTATAACATTGTATCGTCTGTTGTACAAATGGTTCCGTTGCTCGTCTCACTCTCCACATGTAAACATAAGCAGGAATGGCAAGTCCTTCAAAGAATAATTTCACTGTTGTACTGGGTTCATATTTAATAGCTCCGTCAACTCTTAGTTTTCGATTTAACCTTTGCACTCTCGTTACTTTAAAAGGTGGACACTCTATATTATTTAAAATTGTATCTTCCGAATATTCAATATCAACACCTTTTATAATAGCAACTTTTGTGCACCAGTAAAATGGGATAAACGCTTCATACCCATTGTTTTTCAGCAATGTTGATTTGGTAATTTCGTTAGCTAGTACTGCATTAGCACATTGAACGATTACTCTATTTCTTCCCACTTTTTTAATTTCTATTATATTAGATTTATTGCTAATTTTACATATTATTTCTGCTAATTTAAGAGAACTAAAAAATGTATTTCCATCACTATTATTTTTAACTATCATATATATATATATATATGTAGACTTTTTTAATTATCTACATTAGTAGTTTTTGAATCTATTCCCATCCCGGTACAGACTCCGCTTTGCAGGTTAGAATTTACAACCACGTGTTGAGATTCTATTATGCAGCCTATAACTATTCAAACCCTGTTGATAGCTCACAATTTGTAGGTTATATCTCTAACCATCTGTTGAGATCCTAATTTGTAGGTTTGACCCTCCAACCATCCAAGGATATCCTAATTTGTAGGTACTTTCCCACAATTATAAGTTACAATTAACATCAGCCTACGGTTGATGTACAATACAACAATATAGTTCCTTTTAAACGAGTAAACACATAATTTGGCTATTAATAGTTTAATCACTTATCAAAGTCACAATATTACATCTACATAAAGTTAATTAATCTTAATTATATTTACAACAAAATACACTAGATTAAATACAATATAGTTCTTTACAATGTTTATGCGATACACCCGTAATACGCAGTACAATTGTCCATAGTTAACAACACAATATTCTTAATGAAAATACACCTTAGTACTAAACATTAAATTTGCTGTCTAACTAACATTAACGTAAATCACAATAACAATTATATTACACCTAGTAATTAATTTACTATGATTTAAATACACAAAAATAACAACCAAATGCAACTAGCATTCTTCTATCGCCATTTTTACTTCAGACTACTTTTGCACACGACACTGTACGTATATATCAGCCAACGCCTTTGATGACTCATCAGCATATACTTTAGCGAGTAAACGCTGGTACCAAGAGTTTTCGGGGTCTACATGTCGCTTTACATGTAATGGCAAGCATCTGTTGTCAAGAGTACAATATAATATAACTAATATTATCAAGGATTCTAACCTAACTTACAGATTACTTATTTCTATTTCTTAAAACTAAATATAATTTAACTTAAAACTAATCTTTTAAAAAATAACCCCACATCTCGGCCCTTCCTGACTAGTAACTGTCCTTAGTTGCTTCATCATTCTTGCCCCTTGATGTCATCTTGTCTGCAGATGTAGAAGTCCTGTCTGGCCCTTCACACTCTCCTGCTTCCTCCACGTCATAACGATCATTTCCTTTAATTCTCGTTATTTTGTATGGTCTTTTGGTTTTAGCTTTAGCTTTAGCTCCTGTTGCTTTAGTAGGTAACAACCAAACAAACTTTGTAAAAGCATTTACTTTAACGAGAATATGTTTATACTTTTTGCTTGTTGTTTTACATTTTCTACCGTAGCTAATTCTGTTTTCTTGCTGAACTTTTAGAATAATTCCTTTATCCTCTTCTCTCAGCTTCTTGCGTTTTTCTACAAACTCATTTTGTATTTCTTTTGCTTGTATCCTCTCCTTCGGAAAATGCTTAATGGCTTCATCCTTATCCTTCGAGGAACGAACAGTGTCTTGATTGGTTTTCATTTTAACCCCAATCTTCAATTTATTTTCTTTTATACACTTCCTTGTATAATTCTTTGCTTGTTGCGTCTTCTTCGGCTTCGGAAAATGCTTAGCTGCTTTTGCCTTATCCTTAGAGGGACGAACATTGCCTTGTTTCCTCATCTTCGGCTTCGGAAAATGCTTGGCTGCTTTTACCTTGTCCTTAGATAGACGAACAATGTCTTGTTTCACTGCACAACCTAGGTCATTCATTTCCTGGGCTGCCTGTATGACATCCTTTTCTAACCCTTCACCCCGCTGCTCTGCAACAACTAGTCGATCTGCAGGTGGTAGTTAAAGCGATCTAGAAAATATAGGAGTATCAATTTTCAATATAATTGTCTTTTCACTTTCAGAGTTGCGTAACTCTGTACGTTTGTCATTGTCCACTGACTCATGTATTTTATTAATAACAATTTTATCGTTTATATGAGATAAATCTAATTCACTTTCTTTATCACCATAGTCTATTTTCATTGTCATTAATTGTTTAACCTCACTTTCATCTACATCTTTATCGCTATAAGGTTTATGAAATTTAACCCCGGTTTTATCAATAACTACTTTAGCTTTGGCTATAATGTCCAATCCTATCACCATGTTCATATGCATTGCATGAGATGGCAACACTTCAAAATAACCCACGTAAGGTTCTGAATCAATTTCAATGTCCAATTCAATTCTACCTAAAGAATTTACTCTTGAGTTTGATAAACCACGTATTGTTATTTCAGAGTCATATAATTTAACATTCTTTAATGTTTTAAAATAATCTTCCCGCACTGCTGACAAATCACTGCCAGTGTCTATTAAAGCATTTACATTACTCCTGTTATTAACACAAATTGATTTTATCATTTTAACTTTCATAACATTATGTTCCGCTTTAACAGTTTTTATTTTAGTATTACAGTTTCGGCTAATATGTCCATAATTACCACAATTAAAACATTTAATCTTCTCTCCTGTTGTCTCGATTTTAGTTTTTGTACCTGGCCTAGATCTCCTATCATAGTCCTGGGTATCCATTTTCATCTTTTCATATTGTTCCAGCTTACGTCTAAGTTGTCCAATATTCTCAGCTCCATAAAGTATTACCTTGTTGGCTGCACTGTCGCGAATTCCTGCTATGATAAAGTCCATGATAGCTGCTTCTTCGACGTCTGCTTGTCTAGCTATATCTAAAATATCATACACATATTGACGGATACTTTCACCAGCTTTCTTCACCCTTTGTTGAAGCATTTTGTGAACCTGTGCGCTATTTAAACTCGTATCGAATTCATCAATCAAATACGATTTAAATGTATCCCAATTTATTATCCTGGTTTCAAAATTAACAAATTGTTTTGCTGTATCAGTCAACAATCTCCTGGCATACAAATATCTGTATTTTGCATCTATTTCTGCCTGGTCACAGAAATCATCAAATTGTTTAATCCACAATCTGACATTTTTAAGCCCATCATATTTAGGTAAAGCCAATTCTAAATCTAAAAATGCATAATTAGTTTTATTGACTGTTTCATTGTTTACAGACCTATTCTGTTCACCGACACGGCTATTAAATGAGTTCATTCTTGACAACAATTCTGCACGATTCCCACGTTGACTAAGTCCAACAAAATTGAGTTCTTGCCGTAGCTCTGCCACTGACAAATTGTCTAATTCTTGAGTCATGGTTATAATTTTCAGTTTTCCTCTTGATTCCGCTGATCAATAAGTCTGGATCTAAGGTTAAATATATTTTTGACTAAATATACTTGGTTTCACCTTATCCCGGTTCGATCAATTAGTCTGGTCCTAAGGTTAAATATATTTTTGACTAAATATACTTGGTTTCGCCTTTATCCCGGTTCTGATCAATTAGTCTGGTTCTAAGGTTAAATATATTTTTGACTAAATATACTTGGTTTCGCCCTTATCCCGGTTCTGATCAATTAGTCTGGTTCTAAGGTTAAATATATTTTTGACTAAATATACTTGGTTTCGCCCTTATCCCGGTTCTGATCAATTAGTCTGGTTCTAAGGTTAAATATATTTTTGACTAAATATACTTTGTTTCGCCCTTATCCCGGTTCTGAGCCCCCAATTTGTAGACTTTTTTAATTATCTACATTAGTAGTTTTTGAATCTATTCCCATCCCGGTACAGACTCCGCTTTGCAGGTTAGAATTTACAACCACGTGTTGAGATTCTATTATGCAGCCTATAACTATTCAAACCCTGTTGATAGCTCACAATTTGTAGGTTATATCTCTAACTATCTGTTAAAATCCTAATTTGTAGGTTTGACCCTCCAACCATCCAAGGATATCCTAATTTGTAGGTACTTTCCCACAATTATAAGTTACAATTAACATCAGCCTACGGTTGATGTACAATACAACAATATAGTTCCTATTAAACGAGTAAACACATAATTTGGCTATTAATAGTTTAATCACTTATCAAAGTCACAATATTACATCTACATAAAGTTAATTAATCTTAATTATATTTACAACAAAATACACTAGATTAAATACAATATAGTTCTTTACAATGTTTATGCGATACACCCGTAATACGCAGTACAATTGTCCATAGTTAACAACACAATATTCTTAATGAAAATACACCTTAGTACTAAACATTAAATTTGCTGTCTAACTAACATTAACGTAAATCACAATAACAATTATATTACACCTAGTAATTAATTTACTATGATTTTAATACACAAAAATAACAACCAAATGCAACTAGCATTCTTCTATCGCCATTTTTACTTCAGACTACTTTTGCACACGACACTGTACGTATATATCAGCCAACGCCTTTGATGACTCATCAGCATATACTTTAGCGAGTAAACGCTGGTACCAAGAGTTTTCGGGGTCTACATGTCGCTTTACATGTAATGGCAAGCATCTGTTGTCAAGAGTACAATATAATATAACTAATATTATCAAGGATCCTAACCTAACTTACAGATTACTTATTTCTATTTCTTAAAACTAAATATAATTTAACTTAAAACTAATCTTTTAAAAAATAACCTCACATATATATATATATATATATATATATTTATATATATACATGTATATATATATATATATATATATATATATATATATATATATCGTCAACTTAACAAATCAACTTTACAAATTTACAGGTTGGCTATCGAGTAGTCATTCGATACGTGATAGATGTGTTTTGTTTGTTTCCTTAAAATAATTTAATTGAACTAATATTATTAAATATATATATACTAGCTGACCCGGCAGACTTCGTACTGCCTCATCGATAAATAAAAGACCTAATCTTTTGTATAAAATGATTTTAAAACAAACAAAATAATTATTAATGAAAAAGCATTTATTGAATAAAGCATGAAGTTTTATTATTATTTTCGATACATCATGTTGCTTACTTAGAAATCAGAGTTTTCCTGAAATACTGGCTATTTATAAGGTTTAAATTTGATATTCACAGACACACACTGTGAAAATACAGTCTGTTAATTAATTTAAAGCTTTCTCATAAACTATATTTTTTGTTTTGTTTTGTGGTGCGTAAATAAACAAAGAAGACGGTTTTCCGACGCGCGAACACGCGACGTATAATTGTCCATGCGCGAAACAGGGAAACTCCAAGTTGATTCCACAAACTTCTAAAGACTGTCCTTGCGATTTATTTATGGTCATCGCAAAGGCCAGACGTACTGGAAATTGTAAGCGTTTAAAATCGAATGGTAAGTCCGTTGGAATCATCGGTATCCGCGGGATCAAGACATCCTCTCCTTTGTATTTCCTTTTTATGATTGTCGCCTCAATGACGTTATTCATCAGTCTTTTCACAGCCAGTCTTGTTCCATTGCATAGTCGAGGTTGATTAATGTTACGCAGCATGATGACAACTGATCCTACTTTTAACTGCAAATTGTGAGGTGGTAATCCAGGCAATTCCAGTGAATTTAAAAACTCAGTGGGATAGTTGATTACGTCATCCTGGTTCATTACGGTGTCGACTGATTTGAAGGAAACCAACTGTCCTGGAAGAAAATTCTGAATGGTCGCATTAAGATCCTCTACATCATTATTTTTCGCTGCTAATATTGCTCGTTCACCCAGCCAATTATGGTTATTGAACTTTTGCGCTATATCTGGGAAAACTCGCTGAATAAGCTCCACTTTTGAGTCTGTGATGTGACAGAAATCTGTAGGTAATGTGATGAATCCGGTCGAGGTGTCCACTGCAACTTTATTATTTCCAATGTCTAACAACTGCTTCGCAAACACATTAGCAGTTTCATCTTGTTGCAAAAATACTCGCATGTTAGTTGTTAAGTGGAGTGTCTTTACGTACTGCCACAAATTTGATGATTTTAGGCATGCATTTAGTTCATCAGCAACAGTTGATCGGGGAATAACTGGAAGAGTCTGACGAAAATCACCTGACAACAGAATCATGGCCCCACCGAAAATATTTTGGTTGTCACGAAGATCTTTCAACGTTCTGTCCAGTGCCTCCAGTGACCTCTTATGGGCCATTGTGCATTCATCCCAAACAATTAATTTGCATACCTGTAGGATCTTGGCCATTGCGCTATTTTTGGCGATGTTGCAAATTGGTGTTTCGGTGATTTGCATGTTTAGTGGTAATTTCAAGGCAGAATGTGCAGTTCGCCCGCCTTCGAGCAGAGTTGCAGCTATTCCAGATGAAGCCAACGCTAGAGCAACATCATTTCGCGATCTGATCCTCGCCAAAAGCAATGAAATTAAAAACGTTTTTCCGGTTCCTCCGGGAGCATCAAGGAAATAAATTCCACCAGATCCACTGTTCACAGCTTCTATCAAAGTGTCGTACGCAATTCTTTGTTGTTGATTTAATTGTGGAACATTTGTACGAACTGTTTCGGCCAATGCTTCAATGTCGTACTGATGTTCTCTTTGCAACTCGTGGTTTAATGCATCGTGCATATGACGATTGGGTGCTGTCATTCCCAAACACGACAATACTTTATTTGCCATCAATAAACACATATCTTCTATCATGATCAATGTGTCATTGTAAATTTCTTCAGTCATTTGTAGTGTAGGATTCAAAGTTTGACGGCGCACACGATACAAAACATCCTCAGACATGTCATCTCTATACTTAACCCACAAATCTATTGGATTCGAGGGGAAACATGTCGATATGATAATCGCAAACAATGTACGAATTTGATGCGGCGACGAAGATATTACGGAATCCTTGAGCGTATCATCCCAGTGCGAATCGTTCTCAAGTAAATGTAATAGTTGACATGCCTCACGGTAAATCGCACACAGCTGTCCATTAACTGTTCTCAGTTGTTTAAACGATGTCGGACCACGAACATTCACCAACAACAACCGCAAATAATAACATTCATCGTTATTTGGATGTACTGTGTAGATGCGACCCAGAGCATCTGAAGCAAATACATTTGGATGTCCTTCAACTGGTGTTCCTTGTTTTCGACGCTGAAACGATTTCGATGATGCGTTCCATATGTAATAGCGTGGCATGTCAGCATACAGCAAAGTGCGAGCAAAATCATCAGTTTGACAAACTGTGAAGAAACTTGTTAATGTTGTCGACGGTGGATGTGCCGCCCTGTCTGCCGCGTTAGATTCATTAAAATAAACTCGTTGACCATTTTCTAAATGGACTGCCAAATGGACTACTGTAGGGTGTCTTTCATGGATCGCAAATGAAAAGATACGCCAAATAGCTTCGTTGCTACTTACATAGCGACCCATCTGGTACTATGATATTTCATCATTTGCATTGGTTACACCGAAGACAGCCATATCACTACCTTTATTAACATATTTACATATGTACTTTATCGACTTCACAGAATTACAATATTCCACATTGATGTGAGTCTCAAAAGCTTTGGACAATATTGGCGAGTATGGCACAATCCAACGATTGTCTACATCAACATTTTGTCCTCTTACCTTCACAACTACCGATCGCCCACTGTCCGCAACTGATCGCCGACGATACAATGGGTATCCATCATTTCCCGTTATGGTTTGAGCAAGCTCTTGGGTATCGTTTGGAACACCTACCGTCGACCATACAGGGTGAATTGTAGTTGAAATGTCCGCAAGGTCCATGTATCATGTGTTTGGTTACTACTGCATGCAATTTTGGGTCAACTATTTCATCTGGAATTTCAGCTGAAATTATAGAATCAATCTCATCTGGCCTTATTTTGTCCACTAACCAGACTAAAATGTGCGCATGTGGCAATCCACGCTTTTGCCATTCTACAGAGTACATCCAACAACGGACTCGGCCATACACACAATGCTTTATTAAAAAATTCATGAGAGATTTTAATTTTTGTTTAAAAACTCTGGCAGTTATGTCATGTCTATCAACTGGTGTTTGGCTATGTAGTAATTCCTTCTCGATTTCGGACCATTTTGGGTTACATGTGAATGTAACAAATAAATCTGGGCGGCCATAATGCCTAACATATGACATAGCATCCTGAGCATATTCATGCATGTGACGTGGGCTTCCTATATAAGTAGCTGGCAAAATTGTCATTCTTCCTACATTATTCACATTGCCATCAGCATTTATAGCATCGCGGAGATGGATGTATTCCTCTGACCGTAGCCGTCGTTGGTTCAAACGGATGTATGTCAATCGTTCAGTCTCAATTTTGACATACATGTCAACTGCAAACTGATGAAAAAGTCGTTGACACATCAAAATATGATTTACTTCACCTTGACGGATCATGAGTCTGTATGAATAGAAATTCATAGCACTAACTTTTTTGTTGGTTTCAGCACCTGCGATCAAAAATGATAAATGTTTAAATTGTTACTTAGATGTATTGAATTTAAAAATATTATTTAATCTTGTTCAATTCATTTACCTGTTACTTGATTTACCATTTTGATATTAAAATGATATCCATCTTCCCCTTGCCAGAAGATCAAAGGATATTGTAGTGCATCATAACTCCTGTGTGTTTCAGATACACGTTTTAACTCACTATTCCGACGATGAAGCACAATATCTCTAGATTGTAAATTTTCGCCCACAATGACAACAGCCACTTCATCAATGGTAGGTGAATTGAACCTCCTTGTGTGTTCACCGGCAGGTGTTTTGTCAGCTCGAATAATAATATTATGGCTATCAGATGGCATCCGATCCAATGCTATTTTGAACATGTTTACTAAATTGTTATTCTGATGAAGAAATATTTGTAATTGTTGGACAATGGTTCTCTTCACTGTTGGATTGTGAGCACAACGATTATTAATTTCCGCATCTGAATTGCCCATAAAATAAATTTGTAAAAATTGATGATCTGCATCAGTTAGTGGTAACAGAGTTCCCAGTAAGTGATAAATTTGTCCTTGAATCTGTAATTTTTAAAAATTTGTCCATTAATAATTTCCGATATATATATTTTAGTACAAACTTGAATAATATAAAAAAATATTCTTATATAATACCTTGAAAGTGGGCATGAAATTGTCTTGTATAATATGTGTAGCACCGAATGATGTCATCTGGAAACAGTTGTTATATTTCTGAATGTTGGTCAAGAAGTGCTTAGAATCATTTCCAATCCCAGAAACCAAAGAGCGTAAAGGATCTGGTGGTGGGACCAATTGTGGCAATTTTACTTTGCCTTCAGCACAACATAATCCAGTAGATTCACCAGTGTATTTTAACGCCTTACAATATTTACAAATTGTTTTCATTTCCCTAATTGTTACCGATTTGTCGGCACAATAATCAATTGCCGGATCATAGTGGAATGCAGCTCGTTCAAGAATCACAGGAGCACTGCGTCTGCGGATTCGCTCAATTTCATTATGTCTAGCTTGCTGTTGTTGTGTTTGATGTGCACGAACTCGTTGCATTCTAAGCCTATCTCCTACATTGTCACTCACCAAAGAACGCAATTCTGACATAGCAATACGACTATTTTCTTGATCTGTCTGTCTCTGGTCATCAGTGCGGTTAGCACGTGAGGTAGCTCTTCGCACATTTGATTGACTACGACGACCTAAGTTAGGTCGTCTTCTCCTCGGCATCGTAAATTGTAATTAATCAAAGTGAGAAAATTTCCCGCTCATTTAGCAGTAAAGTGTCACTATCACAAAAAAGAACACATTACTTGGAATTTCACTATCACAAAGGATCACCAAAGTAAAGAAAGTTCTCGCGCACGTAGCCACAAAGATAGATATAACGATAATATAATTTTTTCCGTGCTCTGAAATGCGACAGGATGGAATGACATATCAGTTGGTTGTCAAATCTAATGTCAAATACATATTGAGATTGCGTTCAGAATTTAACTTAAGATTTATAATTTAATTTGTCTTTATTATTATTGATTTATCTTTCGATTTCTATATAGTCTTATTAAAAAAATAATCGGACAGAGTAACAACTTAAGTTAGCTAAAATAAAAAAATAATCGGACAGAGTAACAACTGAAGTTAGCTAAAATTGTGTTTATTTATGTACTATGTATTTTGAGACTATGCAATTTTGTCGCGTTCGCGATTCACTTTCACTTTTGTTGAGTTTCAGAACGCGATATTAGGTCCTCCAACGCGCACGCGAATTTGAACTTTATGCAGCGGTAATAAATTACAAATTGACTCTCCATTTTATTTAGAAAACGTTTGTATGGGAAATAGAAAAATGCTGTTTTGAGGATTTTCCCTTCAATTATTCGAATTTTTCTCACCTTTTAAACCTTCCCTAGACCTCCACGAATAATTCAAGACCAAGATAAGATAAATCCGTTCAGCCGTTCTCGAGTTTTAGCGAGACTAACGAACAGCAATTGATTTTTATATATATAGATATATATATATATATATATATATATATATATATATATATATATATATATACATATATATATATATAAATTAATTAAAAAGTAAATATAAATTTAAAGTAAAATTGCATTATCTAAAATATTATTATTTTAACATTCAAATTTTCTGAATTTAAAAAATGAATTTGAATTCTGAGGGGAAAGTGGGAGTTGACCCCAATATAAATTTATACAATGAAGATAATTTAACTTCATCTTCTTATAAAATTATGATTCAGAAAGAAGATATTCTAAATGAAAAATATGGGATCAGTACATTAAAAACAGCAAAAATGCTATATAATTCAGAATATAGAAAAGATATTACAGAAATAAAGAAAATAGGGAAAAATGGAATAATGGCGGTATGTAAAAATCCTAAATCAGCTAATATGTTAGTGAAATTGAATAACAAGAAAACATCAGGAGTTGATATGTTTATACCAATGTTTTGGATTACAAGAATTGGAATTATCAAAAATGTAGATATTGAATTTTCGGAGGAAGAATTAAAAGAAAACATATATAGTGACCCGTATAAAATCCACTCCATAAGAATATTAAAAAGGAGAGTGAAAGTTGAAGATGAAATTAAATATGAGGACTCTAGAAATATTATCATTTTCTTTGAAGGCCAAAATTTACCTCAATATATTTATATTTGGAATGCTAAATTACCCTGTGAACCATTTATTAAAAATACGAGACAATGTTATAAATGTTTAAGATATAACCATACGGCCAATCAATGTAAAGGAAAGAGTAGATGTAGCAAATGTGGTTCAAATGAACATACGCTAAATTTATGTAAAAATGAAATTATAAAATGTGTAAATTGTGATGAAGAACATGATGCGACTGATAAAAATTGCAAAGAAAGAAAAAGGCAACAAGAAATAAAAATTTTAATGGGAAACAGAAATCTTAGTTATCAAGAAGCCGCTATTGAAATACCTCAAATTTGGAAAGACAAAAATTCGTATGCTGTAACTACAAAAAAAAGATTTGATATATTATCTAATTATGAAAAGGACTTTCCTCAAAATTTAACAAGTTGTGAAAATAGTATACCATCATATAAGCCAGCACCCATTAGAAAAAGAACATATTTAGATAGAAACTGTAAAAAGGAAAATATTAAAAAACAAAATAATATACATGATAATAAAATTGAAACTAAACAGAATGAGAAAGAACAAAGTTTCATTAATTATATTACAAATTCTACACCTAGATCTTATAATACAATGACGAGGAACAAACAGAAAATAATTCTCAGAGGTCCATAAAAGTACCAAAAATTCAATCCAACTCTAAATTATTAGTATCACAAAATTTTAGTGAAAATAAAAATGAAGAAAGAAATAAATTCATGACGGATTCAAATAAATTTTCTATATTTGAAAATATAGAAAGAGGAAGAAAAAAATAGCGAAATTATAAAAATAATATAATATAAGAGCATACATATTAGAATAACATATAAAATAATAATTATTAAATAGCGTCTTTTCGTAAATAAGGTTTCTAGAAATTGATATTATACAGTGGAACGGACGGAAATTAATTAGTGAAATATTGAAATATTAATAAATTTGTAAAATTAAATTATAAATTATAAAAGATGTATTTAAAATAGATTGTTGGTGGCTATGACGAAAGAAAGTCAAGGCAAATAAGTAAATAAATATAAAAAAAAAAATATATATATATATCGTCAAAGTAATTGCACTTCAATCTGTAGCAGTGACAAATAAAACAATGATAAAGGAAAAACCTAGTTTATTCAGTCAAGAATATTCTTAACCATTGAACCAGAACTATTGACTAACAGATAAGGAAACAAGCTTATTCAGCTAAGAATAATCTTAACTTCCAAGTGCGTACAATCAACTCGTCAAAGTAATTGCACTTCAATCTGTAGCAGTGAAAAATAAAACAATGACGGAGAAATTAAACAACTTGTCAGTAGCAGAATTACGTCAAGAACTTAGCTTCGTTGGATTAAGTAAACGTGGAAATCGTGCTGAATTATTAACGAGAACAGAATAGCAGGTCTGTAAACAATGAAACAGTTATTAAAACTAATTATACGTTTTTAGATTTAGAATTGGCTATACCTAAATATGATGGACTTAAAAATGTCAAATTGTGGATCAAACAATTTGATGATTTCTGTGACCAGGCGGAAATAGATACAAAGTACAGATATTTGTATGCCAAGCGATTGTTACCTGATACCGCAAAACAATTTGTCAATTTTGAAACCAGGATAATAAACTGGGATACATTTAAATCGTATGTGATCGATGAGTTCGATACGAGTTTAAATGGTGCACAGGTGCACAAAATGCTTTATCAAATGTTTAAAAAACCAGGTGAAACTTTTCGTCAATGTGTTTATGATATTTTAGATGTTGTTGATGTGTATAAATGTTGTTAATATAATATACGAAGTAGTAGACAATTACAAACCAAAAGAGTTTTTCAACTTTTAAAGTGAAATAATAATTACATTGAAACATAATACTCCCATATTATCTAGGCCACTTAAACTACCACCTGCAGATCTACTAGATGTTCAAGAGCAGCTGGATAAAAGGTTAGAAAAGGATGTCATACAGGCAGCCCAGGAAATGAACGACCTAGGTTATGTAATTAAACAAGGCAATGTTCCTCTAAGGATAAGGTCAACGCAGTCAAGCATTTTTCGAAGCCGAAAACGACGATACAAGTAAAGAATTATGCAGGAAAGTGTATAATAGAAAATGAATTATTATACAGGTTAAATGACGATCAAAAGCTGTTAGTAGTATCAAGTAACATGCAATCAGAAATAATACATAAAGCACAGGAAATAGGACATTGTGGCTTGAATAAATGTCAAAAAATAATTAACAGGGAATTTTGGATTAATGATTTAGCTAAAAAGATTAAAAACTGTATAGATAATTGCATAGAATGTATACTAGCAACCAGAAAAGTAGGTAAAGTAGAAGGATACTTAAACTCTATACCTAACGTAGGTTTACCTTTAGACACATGACATATAGACCATTTAGGACCTTTACAAACAACAAGCAAAAAGTATAAACATATTCTCGCTATAGTTGATGCTTTTACAAAATTTGTTTGGTTGTTTCCTACTAAATCAACAGGCACTGATGGAGTATTACAGAAATTGAAAGTGATAGCAGAAGTATTCGGAAACACAAGAAGGTTAATTTTTGATAGTGGTACAGCTTTTACTTTAAAAGATTTCAAAGATTATTGTACTGCAAAAAACATTGAACATGTGTTAATAACTACAGGAGTACCAAGGGGTAATGGCCAGGTTGAACGAATAAACGGAATTATTGTACCTGTGTTAACAATGTAAGCCCTAACAGATCCTAGTAAGTGGTATTAACATGTAAGTAAACTACAGTTAATGCTGAACAGTACTTATCAAAGAGGTATTAAAATGACACCATTTGAATTAATGATTGGGGATAAAATAAAAACCAAACAAGACATAAAAATAATAGATTTTGTTGTAATTATAGTAAATAATTAGTTTTGTATTCACCACCAATTATAAATATATGTGTTGTCATAGTAAAGTAAGTTACCAGTGTAGATATTAATGTAGATACCATCGTAGTACTAGTACAAGAAACACATGACCCATCTGCGATTGGTCACACTAACTAAAAGTACCTAGAGTGCTTCGTCATGGCGCATGAGGCAAGACAAACCTTGTGAATCCTAACGCGGTACAGAAAGGACGCTCTTTGTGAAACCAGTGCTAATACTACATACAGAATACTTTTTATTAAATATACATCTTATAATTATAATCTTTTATTCAAACTCTGCTAGAATAGTTAACAACAGGTTATGGGCCCAGATTACGATCTTCTGCAACATTGATTAAAAGATATATTACAAGATATAAGGGTTTTGAGAAAAAAGTGAGGCAGCCATCTTGAAACAAACGAAGGTGATATTAATAAGTCCACATGTGCTTGTGAGACTATTTAGACATTAATATTGTGTTTGTGGTGAAGAAAAAGTAATATTAATAAGTTCATCGAAACTATTTTGAAATTAATATACTTTTTGGGCTGAAAAACGGTGACGTTAATAAGTTCGCACGTGCTTGTTAGACATTAATGAACAGATTGTGCTCGAACATTAAGATTAATAAGTCCTCGTGTGTGAGAGACTACTTAGATATTAAGATTGTGCTCGAACAACAAGATTAAGATGACCAACAGTATTAGCATCGTCAAATTTGGTGGTAAGAACTACCAGCAATGGAAATTTCAACAGGCACCGAAGTTAAACCAGGGGTTAAAAGATGCAACGGCGATGTGCATCATAACCAGCTGGAACTACGGCAAATTACACTAATCGAAAATTGTGAATCGGCCAAGGAAATAATGGACAAACTTAGTTCTATTTATGAGATGAAATCGGAAACAAATAAGATATAAGTTCACGAGAGGTTTCATCAATACAAAATGGCACTCAACGAGACGATGGTGCAACACATTTCTAAAGTGGAAAATCTTGGTAAGCAGATACGAGAGTCAGGCGATACTCTCAGTGGTACTGCAATCATGACTAAAGTATTGAGTACGCTACCATCCAAGTATCGTAACTTTAGGCAAGCATGGTTGTTAGTAAAGGATTTGAAACAGAACATGGCCAACTTAACTGGACGTTTGTTGGATGAGGAGGCGAATCTCATTAAATATGAAGAAGAAGGAGAAGTCGCTCTAGCAACTACTATGACAGTACATACAGAAAGAAGGCAGATTAACAAGAAAATTGTGACGTGCTTCAATTGTAACCCGAAGGGTCACTACGCGAGGGATTGCAGAACAGAAATGAACAGTAGAAGAAATAAGCAAATTGTCTCATGCATTAAATGTAATCGGAAGGGTTACTACGCGAGAGATTGTAGAAAGGTGACGAACCAATACGTAGAGGAACCACATCATAGTAATCACGGCCTTCAACGCAGAAATATGCAACCTGACTATCAGCAAAGAAGATTGGATTCTATATAGCGGAGCTTCAACCCACATGACATACAAACGTGAATTCTTTGATACGTTTAGTGACTGTAAGGGGCTCACCGTCAAACTAGGCAACAATGAAGAGGTACCTGTAAAAGGCATTGGCACTGTAAAGATTAAGAAATTAATTAAAGGCAGAAATGTGGATGGATTAATTACAAATGTCTGGTATATACCCAAGCTGAGGAAGAACTTATTCTCTGAAGGTGTGATAACTAAAAAAGGGATGAAAATAGTAAAGCAAAATGAGACAGCGGAAATATACGACCGTGGAATGTTAGTAACCAGTGCAATCCGAGAATCAAACAACTTGTATAAGCTACAATTCGAAACTGTAATTACCATGAAAGCACATACTACAGTAAGGTCAAATCTTCAAGTTTGGCACGAAAGATTGGGGCATCTGAATGTTAAGACTCTTTGCGAAATGGTTACAAAAGGGTTAGTGGAAGGAGTGGATATTGAGAACACCAACGAATTCTTCTGTGAAGGCTGTCAGCAAGGAAAGCAACAAAAGTTGAAATTCAAGAAACACACCAAAACAATGAGAAGACCCGGTGAAATCATACACAGTGATGTATGCGGCCCATTGTCTGAACCATCTGTAAGTGGTTGTAGGTACTATGTACTATTCAAAGACGACCATACTGGCTTTAGAATGGTTTAGTTTATTAAACACAAATCAGACGTCTAACCGTGCTTTCGAAAATACGGAAAGATATGCGAAAATAAATTTGGCTACAGACCGCAAATTCTGAGAGTTGATAACGGGAGAAAATACTGCAACAGTGAGTTTCAAAGTTACCTTTCAAGCAAAGGCATTCTAATGGAAACTACGGCACCATATACTCTAGAACAGAACGGGAGATCTGAACGTGATAACAGAACGATTATGGAAAGTGCACGATCAATGCTTTACACAAGCAAGAAACCAATGTACTTATGGGCAGAGGCTGTAAATACAGCAGTATACATACTCAACAGAACGGCAACAAGACAGATTACAGATTCAACACCATATGAACTTGAGCCATAGCAAAACTTTTGGTTGTGACGCATTCATGCATATTCCAGATGCACTTAGAACGAAGCTGAAAAGTAAAAGCAAGAAATTATTATTCGTAGATTATAAAAAGGAATCGTCACACTACAGACTGTTCGATCCAACCACAAAGAAAATCAAAGTATCCAGAAATGTAACATTCAACGAAAGTAATTATTTGGACTGAGAAAACCCAACCCAGATGTCAGAAATAGCAATCGAAAAAGAAAAAGGAGAAATCAACAATCAAGAAGAAGTGATTGAAAATGAGACAACAGAATTAAGAAATGAAACTGAAGTCGACCAGGTAAATCGACCGAGATGTAATACGAGAAAACCAATACGTTTCACCTAATTTAACATTGTTGAAGCGGAAATACCAAACTCGTATGAAGAGGCGTTAAAGAGTCAAAATGGGACAGAATGGAAAGAGGCCATAAACACAGAATTATTAGCATTACGTGACAATATTGTTTCGGAGGTAACAAACTTACCACCCAACCGAGAAGCAATAGATTCCAGATGGGTATTCAAAATTAAGAGAGCATCAGACGGGAAAATAAATAAATACAAGGCCAGACTATGTGCAAAAGGATTTGCACAAATCGAAGGGATCGATTACATGGAAACCTATGCTCCTACTACCAGATATGATACTATAAGAATACTCCTAGCAATTGCAGTAAAACAGAAATTAAATATTACTCAGTTCGATATAAAGACAGCATTTCTTTATGGCGACTTAGATGAGGACATATACATGAAGCCACCTGAGGGAGTTAGAGTAACTTCACCGCAAGTTCTGAAACTCAAGAAGTCGTTATATGGGTTAAAACAGGCTCCCAGATGTTGGAATAAGAAGTTCAACGACTTTCTGAGAACCTTTGGTTTTGAACAATGTCAGGCAGACAGATGTGTATACACCGGCAACTTCAATGAGGATTTCGTTATACTAGTGTTGTTTGTTGATGACGGTCTAATATTAGCTAAGAGCAAAGAAACACTCACAAACATAACGAACGAAGTGCAGAAAATATTCAATGCCACAGTAAATGAACCTAGTTACTTTGTTGGTCTAGAAATCAAATGTGATAAAAGCAGAACACCATCTTTGTACATTTGAAAAATTACATAGACAAGCTACTCGAACGCTTCAAACTTAAAGATGCAAAACCAACAAGTGTACCAGCAGATTCTAACACAACATTGTCTACATGTGCTGAGGAAAAACAAATTGAAGATATACCATACCGTGAAGCCGTAGGGTCACTCATGTTTGCTGCGATTACAGCGAGACCGGACATAATGTTTGCTGTAAACATGGTTAGCAGATTCCAGAACAGACAAAAGGATAATGTGTTACTTAAAAGCAACACAAAATTAGGGGGTAATGTATACAGAAAATAACAATCCACTGATAGGATACTCTGGCGCAGACTACGCAAATGACATAGACACAAGAAGATCGACTACTGGATACGTTTTCAAATTATGTAACGGACCTATAACGTGGAGCAGTAGACGACAGACATCAGTAGCACTATCAACAACAAAAGCAGAATTTGTTGCAGCGTCAGAAGCTTCAAAAGAAGCTATTTGGTTAAGACAATTATTCAGTGAAATAAATAGAAGTGTTAAAGCTGAAGTGTGTTTAAAAATTGACAATCAAAGTGCAATAAAATTAATCAAAAATCCAGTGTTTCATAAGCGAACCAAACAAAACGATTTGATTTCAGAAGAAATACAAAATAAGTTTGTAGATAAACGTAAAAAGCTGAGAGAAGAGGCTAAAGGTAATATTTTAAAAATTCAGCAAGAAAACAGGACTAGCTACAATGGGAAATGTAAAGCAGCAAGAAAGTATACTCTGAACAGTTTAGTGACAATAGAACGAACACAATTTATAACAGTAGCTAAAGTTAAAGCTACATTTTTAGGACCATACAAAATAACGAAAATTAAAGGCAATGATCGTTATGACGTGGAGAAAGCAGGAAAATGTGAAGGACTGCTGGATGAAGGACGATGAAGGAGCAACTGAGGACAGTTACTAGTCAGGATTCCAGGCCGAATGTGGGATATAATTTAGAATTAGACATAATTAGTTTGTAAGAAATAATAATTATAAAGAACTCTATAAAATAGGCTAGGAGCTTTGCTAATATTAAAAAAAATATTTAAATGTTACTAGCGCTGTTTTGAAACGACTTGTGGACCCCTCTAGGCGTTTATTTGACAGTTCGCTTACTGTGATATGCTGAAGATGCATGGTTAGCGCGGCAGGATAATTGTAAAATGGCTGATACGTAGACATACACAGTTTGTATGGCGGTCATTGGTAAAATTCAGGAAATGTTGTATTATCTAGTTGTTAATAGCATTGAGAATTATAATCAGTTTAACAATATTGCTAGTTGTAATATTTGTTATTGTTTAGACGTAAATAGTGTAGTTTGTGCATAAAAGTATAGTGTTAAATGTTAGTTTGTGTTTATCATTATAAAACGTGGTTAATGTAAACTATTATAAGCATAAGATTATTATACCCGCCAAAATTTGAATTTATATTGTAAAATAGTTATTAAGTTGAATGTACTTGGTATAGACAGTATAATCAGGGAGTCTCTTGCGGAGTGTCGTAGTAGCAACACCTAATAATTGTACCAGTGTTATATTTAATTATTAAATCATATTAATCATAACTTCTATTTAATTTATTCTACGCATAAACACAGATCCTGACAAATACCACCTTTTATAGGCCTTAGGGCCTTACAGTTTTCAGAAGTGGGATAAACGCGAATTAATAAAGATTAAATCGTAAAATTAAATAAGAAAAAGTGATTTTTATGACCAAGAGACTGGCATTACTCTGTTTTAATTTTGAATGAGCTAATTTCTAAGTGAATCAGTGCAAAAGATCAAAGTTAAAAATAAGGAAAGAGTAAAAAGCGTATTTAATAATTATACGATAAATCACAGTGGATTTTGGAGGTATAATTAGCGAATTACGAGAACAAAGGAATTGTAGTGACGTCATCGACCACACCCAAAGATACGAAGAAAGTATTCGACAGTGTGAACTTTGAACGAGGCACTTACAACTCCACCTAGGAAACTAAGTGGCAAATAAAGGGTTTTTGTCATTTAGCAAGGAATCTAACTAACTGAGAAAGGTTTAAGTCTGAGTTAGATAGCAGAAAGCAGAACCAACCGAAACAGGAATTATGACAGATCATAGTTCACAAGGGAGCCGTCGCAGCGCCAGTCCAATCGATGTAGATCGCGAAGTGACAGATAGACGATCCAACATGGCTGACGAATTAGCCCAAGAAAGGAACGCGTTAGATACTCAAAGAGAATATTTACTATGGGAACGGAATTTAGTAAATAAGGAAAAAGAACTGCTTAATCTTTAAGCTTACCAAGAAGTAGTACTGAACAGAATCAATACAGTATCAAAGAAGTACTAAGTATGTTACAGGAATTCGACCCGACGAACATAAATAGCTTGAGTTTAACAAAATGGATTGAGAAAATAAGGAATATTGCAGAAACCTTCAATTGGACTGAGAAGATGCTGATATTGCATTTAGTGTCAAAGTTAAAGGGACCGGCGAAACTCTGGTATGAATCTATAGATGAATATTACACTAATTTTGACTTATTTTCACAGGCTTTTATCAAATCGTTCCCGAACAATGAAGATGAAAGTAAGATACACATGCAGTTGACAAAAAGAACTAGACAACGAGACGAAACAATTGAAGAATATTTCTATTCTGTTGTTGCAATAGCAAACAGAGGAAAGCTGTCAAACGTAGCGATACAGAAATATATCATCAGTGGATTGAATGACGTAGATATGATTCGTACGCTCTCGTTAGTCAAATATGCTGATTTGAACGAACTAATGGAACAGATCAAGGTCTACGAAGAAACAATCAGTCAACTAAAGTATCGACAAGAGTATTCACGACCTGGGAAGTCAACAATGTCAAAGAACGAACAAAGAATTCGTCATGAGAAACCAGACGAAGCACAACAGGTACGAAGTGAAATAAGGAAATGTTATTTGTGTAATAATATAGGTCATATAGCCAGAAACTGTCAGAACAAGAGAAGTAATGATGGGCAAAAATGTACAAAGTGTCTACGCCACGGACATGAAGCTTCTACATGCAGAACTAAGTCAATAGTTAAGACAGAAGTAAAAGCTGAGCCAAAGAAACAGATGAAATGTGAAACTAAAAAGCAAAATATCGAAGGTATGTTTTGTAAATTAGTACAGAAAGATGGTCTTAATATTAACGCATTTTTAGATCTTGGAAGTGAAGTTGTCACGATAAAAAAAGATATCGCAAAGAAAATGAATATGAAATTCATGAATCACAACGTGACATTAATTGGTTTTGGCCAAGGAACATGTAACTCTCTTGGAAAACGTGAATCAATAATTACGATCGACGGAATTGATGTAATGTGCGAAATTCTATTAGTACCAAATGAGGCCCAGGATAATGATATAATCATTGGAAGAAGTGCTTTATCGAACAGCAAACTAATAATCGTAATTAAAAACGGAGAAGTAATCATAAAACCAAATAATGAAGAAACCGTTGATGATGGCAAGGAAAACAAAACAATTTTACACGTGAACAAGATTAAATATAGCGAGCCAATAGAAAAAGCAGAGATAAATATACAGACTAATTTATCTGAAAAAGAAAAAGAAAATTTATGTGAATTGATAGTTGAAAATCGTGAATGCTTCGCAAAGAACATTTATGAAATAGGAACAACTAACCTTGTGGAAATGAAAATAGAATTAACGGATCAAGAATTAATAAGAAGTCGACCATACAGATTACCTTATGAGATAAGTCAAGAAGGAATAAAACCAGGACAAGGGAAAATAGATGCAATAACGAACTACCAGACTCCGAAGAATGCACACGAAGTACGTAGATTCATTGGTTTATGCAGCTATTTCCGCAGATTTATTTAGGTCTTCGCAAATATCGCAAAACCGTTAACAGAATTAACGAAGAAAGACAATGAATTCGTATGGGCAAAAGAATTGCAAGAAATCTATAATCAGTTAAAGAGAAAACTAACCACGAATGAAGAAAAGCAAGTGCATACAGATCATGTACTAGAAAAAGGACGCATCTATCGGAAACAGGACAAACGATGGGGCGTACCAGGAAACATCAATTGGAGAATAGTGAAACAAAGTCACGATGACCTAGGGCATTTCGGAGAAGAAAAGACTCTAGAACATCTAAAAACACACTACTGGTTCCCAAGGATGAGACAGTACGTCAAGAAATACATTAAAGCGTGTATTGAATGTGCATATCACAAGACTCGAAGTAGAAAGAAAGAAACTCAAATGCATTGCACAGAGAGGATCCCTATCCCATTCCACACATGTCATATGGATCATCTAGGACCTTTTCCGCGAAGTACACGAGCATTATTGAAACATTCGGACCGCCAATACAACTACCCGACGAGGAGGAAGGTAAGGAAGGAAGCCCAGAAAAAGAAGAAGAAGATGACGATCAGGAGGATCAACTCAACAGCGAAGATGATTGAGGACAATCATGAAGTCAGAATAGGCCGACTAAAAGCATAAGATTATTATACCCGCCAAAATTTGAATTTATATTGTAAAATAGTTATTAAGTTGAATGTACTTGGTATAGACAGTATAATCAGGGAGTCTCTTGCGGAGTGTCGTAGTAGCAACACCTAACAATTGTACCAGTGTTACATTTAATTATTAAATCATATTAATCATAACTTCTATTTAATTTATTCTACGCATAAACACAGATCCTGACAAATACCACCTTTTATAGGCTTTAAGGCCTTACACTATGAACTATTTATAATACGCATTACTTAGTGATATGCAATCATTGAAAGGTCTTTAAACCTAATCATTGCATATAATCAAGTGATATTATTTTTGTGAACTCTTCTTGATATATTAACATTTTTGTAATATAATTGTTTTCCTTTAAGAAATAATTAAATGAACTACTATTAAACAAAAGTTATGTGGTAACTATTCTTTAATAAACTATATTGTAAATGGGGGCTCAACTCAGGATTAATATAACAATAAAACTGCTAAAAACCACAGCTGGTAAACTAGCTAACACCCACTAATGTGTAAGGTAGACCCACACTTAAAGACGTCAACCGGGATAGGAATAAATCTCAACCCACATTCATATATATATATATATATATATATATATATATACATAGGTTTAAATATTGATTCAAAAGCAATATGGTATATAGAAGATTTGGAATATTTAAATAAATTTAGATCCTGTTATATCATATATCTATCTATTCACTAAAATAGGTTTATTCTTTTTGGTTCAATCAGGAAAGATTTAAACAGATGTAGACAATTAATGAAATTTGTCATATTCAGTTGGCTTTGATTATTGATTAGCTTTTGTTTGTATTATTGTTCTAATAAATTATTTGCATACAGCACATGTATTTTTTGTTGCTCTTTTTATATTACTTATAAATATAAAAAGATCTAAAATGAAATAGAACGTTTTGTTGTCAGTACATAAGTTACAAAAGGTTATGGGCCCAGTTCTTTAAAAAAAAAAAAATATTTGTTCTGCGTGTGTGTCGTATTGTATTATTGTTTACCTAAAACTACATAATCACGTGTGTGAAAAATGGATTCTCTAAGAATGCAAATTGGTTTTTCTTGAAGGTAAAAGTAATTGGACTACATGGAAATATAAAGCTTTAATTCTATTACGTAGCATAAAGGGAGCATTGGATGTTGTGGAAGGAAAACTGAAAGCTCCTCAGCTGCCTGAGCTAGGTGCCACGATATTTACAAAATCAGAATATAATAAGAAATTTTAAGATTTTCATAAAATTGATAGTAGTGCTCTGTGAGTACTGACTACAAACATGACTAATGACATACTAAAACTTCTAATGAGATTTATGAGTTCTGCTGAAGTTTAGAGTGAACTGAATCGGCTCTTTGATGGATCTGTTGAGGATCGAGCCTTTTATTTATGCTTACAATTTTTTTTAGTTATAAGTGGAATGAAATAGATGACATTGTAAGTCATACCCCTAAATTAAAAAATATCTGGAGTGATTTAAATGTTGAACTTACAAAGGACTGAAGTTTAAAACTGCCAGATTTATTATTAACATGTAAAGTATTGGATTCATTGCCTGATAATTTCTTTTCATTTAGATCAAGTTGGATGCTTGTGTCTATAAAGAAAAAGACCTTAAATAATCTCACTACACAACTCTGTATGTATGAGGGGGCGTTAAATGGACTCATTAACACTCTGGCAGTGGTAAGATTGAAAAATATAGACGATATAAATCTAACATTAAGCAATATATTTGTAATTATTGTAAAGGTCCACATAAAATAATTTTTTGTAATTAATGGAAGGCAGATGGAAGACCTAAACCTAAGAAAAGTAATAAACCAAATGATAAGGCTGGTAGGGCAATTGAACCAAATATACTTTTTGCGTCCTCAAATCTTGTTCTGAATACTGCAGAAACTGATGATTTTTTCTATGTTGACAGTGGAGCGATGAGTCACATAGTAAATAAAGGTGATGTGTTCTCTGAGTACACACCATTTGATGAAAATATTACTCGTAATGTGATGACTGCAAATGGTGATTGTGTTTAGGCTGTAGGAAAAGGAACTATTCAGGTTCAAGCAATGACTAATAACCAATAGAACAACTTAACTTTAACAGATGTTTGGTACGTCCCTGATATTAAGAAATATCTGTTTTCTACTCTAGCTGCTCATGACAAACAAATTAATAGTGAATTTATTTCCAATGTTGCTGTTTGCCAACTAAAAATAAATGAGAAGATTGTGCTGTTTGGGAGTAGAAATCACCCTGGTGGTCTATATAAACTAGACAAGAGAATTGTTTTTCCTCAAGTTTCGGTAAATACTGTGAATAGTAATAATATTTTGCAACTGTACCATGAAAGGATAAGACATTAAAATAAACGGCATGTAAAAGCCACAATTAAAAGAGATTTTGGGATTGATGTAAAACTGGATACTGAGCTGTGTAAAGGCTGTGTATACAGTAAAACTCATAGCAGAAAATTTAGAACCAGAGACAAACCTGATAAACCTGGTATGCTAGTATCTAGTGACGTATGTGGTCCTTTTGAATAATCTAAATCTGGATTAAAATATTATGTGATATTTAAAGATGAATTCTCTAGATTTAGATTTCTATATTGTATGAGAGAGAAATCTGAAGTACCTGAAAAATTAAAATTAATGCTTGCTGCATCGGAAAATGCTGGTCATCGTGTAAAAGTTATTTTGAGTGATAATGGAGGGGAATACGATAGTAATGTGGTAAAAAATATTACAAGAGAAGTGGGTTACCCAAAGATTGACTGTGCCATATACACCACAGCAAAATCCTTGTGATCGCTTTGTTGTAGAGACTGCCCGAGCCATGATGCATTCAAGAAATGATCTACCACAGTTTTTATGGGCTGAACTTGTAAATGCTGCCACGTATGTATTAAATAGGACTGGACCTTCTAGTATTTTAGAAAAAACTCCGTACGAGTTATGGCATGGGAAACGGCCATATATAAAACACCTGAGAATAATAGGTTCAGATAGCTATGCTCATGTTCCAAAACAGAAGAGAAAGAAAATGGACAAAAATGCCCTGAAGGGTATACTTGTTGGCTATGACACTAATGGTTATAGAATTTGGTGCAAAAATTTTACTTTCATTCGAAGTCGTGATATTGTATTTAATGAAAGACCTCTTCTTCAAGTGTTGGTGATGTCACTGTTATACCAAATCAGTTGTTAGAAAATGCAAATATTGTACCTCCTCAGAAGGAAATTTGTAAAAATCTTCCTGATGCTGATGAGGATTTGTCTTCTAAAAGTTCACAAAAAGAAATATAGAGTGCGGAATAATTGGAGAATCTTGGAAGATCTACCGTTCCTAGACTTCGTGACAGAAGTACTTTAAAACCACCTCAAAGATACACCGATTTTGTAATGTCCTGTGATACCATAATCTTACTATTATAATGTTTGTAATGTTCCAATTTAACATAGAAAACCCATAAGAACTCATAGATATATATATATATATATATATATATATATATATATATATATATATATATATATATATGTATATATATTTCCGGTAACAAAATCGTATATGGTATCTTCTAAACGGCGCCTACAAAGTTTTTTAAATTTTGATATTATGTAAAGAATGAATTTCTAAGACTTTCTACGTCCCTGAATTTCCTTAAAACCCGTAATTTTGGAAAATCTGGAAAATTCGAAAAAATACTTTTGCAAATATCTGATAAACTAGAAAAGATAGTAAACTGAAATTAAGTGTGTGTATTGAGATCATAATTGTGCACATTTGCCAATAGTTGGACATTAGCGCGACTTTCCGGGGGCAATGTTAGAATAGAGTTAGGACGTTTAAATTTAATATGTAGGCTCGCTGTAGACAGTTATTAATGAAAAAATATAAACAGCCCCAAATTTCCAGTTGCGGCGGGAGTTGAGACAGTAAAAGACAGAAATATTGAAAAAGTAGTATTAAAGCTTAGGGTATGTATTGAGACACTAATTGCGCATGTTTCCCAATAATTGGATTACCAAAATTTTACCAGGACACCAAGTAACAGAAGTGTTAGAAGAAGTACCGATAGATTATAATGGCTCTGGGAGGTAACCGTGTTGTAGAATATGTGCTTTAATGCTGGAAATGGGGACGGCGGTTCAGGGGATTAAATTGAAAGTACAATAATGGGAAGTTTAAGGGCTAGAGATGAGATTATTAGGAACGAACCGCTATGCTTTCTTAAAAGCATAAATGAATTGATGTAATTAGTAGGTTTACATTGAAATAAGTGAAAATTAATTTTATCAAGTATTTATGTTATCGAATAATTATTAAAAAATAATGTACTTCTAAGCATGAAATTTAGTATGTAGGTTGCCAGTAAAGTATTAATTTTGAAAACTAATTGTTAAGAGATTAGTACGCAGGGGGTAAAAGCGCAAGATTATTTAATGATTGCGGTAAAACGGGGGAAATACGAAAGTGCCGTAATGAGCGATGATGCTCAGGTGGGCTGTGGTGTTGCAAGTGGGCGCATTGTGGCAAAGGAATACAATTGAAAGTGCGAGAACGATACAGAGCATAGAGCCAAGAGATGATAATTGCTGTTTAGGGACGGGGCAGTTGACATTGTTCAATAATGTGCTTTATTAGGGTAAATGATAATTTTACACAAAGAGGAGGAAACCAAGGATTATTAAATTATAGTGCTAAAGCGGGGGCGCTGTGAAAGTACTCTAAGGACCGACGATGCTCAGGAAAGAAGCGCTACAGAGTGCTGAAGAAAGAAGGCGCTCCATGGCGGAAGTTTAGAGGAATCAAATTAGGAGTTCGGAAATGTAAGAGAGCATGAAGCCAAGAGGTCATGATTGGGGCTTATGGTCGGGGGCACTGGAGACTGGTCAATACAGTGCTTTATTACTGTAAATGAAAGAATTATAACAGAATAAGGAAACATAAATTAAAAAAAGGATATATTTTATAGTAGGCACCATTTAAATTGCTGAAAGCAGAATACAAAGATAGAAATATAAAAAATAGTAAAAAGTAGTAAAAGTATATAAAGTGTGTTACGTAATGTACGGGTATATTTAATTAATGAGCTATTTATAATTTATGCCACATAAATTTGATGCTATTCTGACCCTATATTCGCAGATGGGCAAGATTTCTTTACGGTTATAAATTTAATCGGTTTTGGCTATGATTTTTATCTGAAAGTGAAACAGTCGAGCAAAGTGAAGGACTCTTTTTTTTTTTGATAACTATGTTTCAGCTTTTAGTTTGGAGGATGATGACGGCATTATGATGATAGCAATAATTTCTCCTGCCCCCAACTATGTGAACTATGGCGTCTACTAGAAGAAATGGCACTAGACAAGAAATTGTTGAAGTATATAGCACTATTTATGTATTATGTTGTATGTATTGGTCAAAACTTTAAGATATTGTAAAATTAAAGTATTCAAAAAAACTTTTATTCAACCGATAGATTGACGTCTTTTCATATTGTGTGCAATTGGACTTCCATCCGCGTATATATTTTCATTCATTAGACAATTTGACGTCCTGCGACGTTGCCACTGTGTTATGCATGTACTTGACCTAGATTTAATTTTGTTCTCAATTGAATAAGGTATTGCGGGTTATTCATATCTATTCAAAACGTTTCTGATTCTTGTATGACGACCTAAACTTATCAATTTATTCTTTTAATTCATCTATGTAAAAAAAAGATAGGTATAATGATAAAATAATTAGTGTTTTATTAAATATAATTCAAAGTTATATTATAAAATAATATTGCAGTCCATAAAGGATGAAGTTATTGATTTAAATTATCCAGTTTAATCCCGCTGAACACAGTTTCTTGTATTGAATGTCTTAAATAGCAAATGTTACCTTACACTTAAACCTAATTTACAACGTTTGTGGTTGAGATTTCGATTTTTTTAATCAGGTAAACATTAAATACATGTTTAATATATATTTAATGTTTACCTAATATACCACGTTGTGTGACTAATTTTAGAATTTTTTTAAAATAAGTTAGGTTAGATCAGCTCTTTACAAATTAACAAATTCATATAATGTATTAAGAAGACCGATTAGGATTATGTTATCTTAAACATCTCTTAAAGGATTAAGGGCTTCTTTAAAATAAGACAGTTTAAAGCTAAATATCATTATATTTTGAGTCAATAAGTTTTAAGTAAAATGTTACATGAATGTTATGTAGTATTTATGTTTTGTGTTTAGTGGGATAATACTATTTTAATACATATGATAATAAATTTGAAAAAACTAAATTATTACATTCAAGCTTAGACATCATTTATGACTTTAACAGTCGTTATAATTTACAGATAGAAATATTTCATTTTACATCATGCATCATTTTCAAAAAGGATTTTATTTTTTTTTATACTGATTTTGGACAAACACTTTAATTTTGAGCCATGACTTGTTATTAAGTAACTTTGGATGTTGACTTATAATTGCATCACATTCAGGTTTTTTAGGAGGTTTCTTTTCTTTGATGTGCATTTTGAAGAAATACTTCACGACTGTCTTCTGTTCATCAGTCCACGGAACAAGTACTCGGTTGTTTTTTTTAATAGGTATTTTATTTAACTCTTCTGTAGAACTGCATTCATTTGAATCGGTTTCGTACAAAATATTTTCTTTTGTACTATCATAATCATTATCATGATCCTGCATGTCGGATGATAATAAATCATCATCCATATTTATTTCAATTTCATCAAAAGCCTTTGCCTTGTACTGAGCGGCTGTTCCCTTTTCCATAAGTAATAATAATTTTGAAATCTTTACAATTTGGTAAACATCATCTGGCAGTCTGTATGATTTTCTGTGTACTGCAGACGTGTGTCCCATGAATGTTGCTAACTGCTCAATGTCATTTTCTGACATGTTAAATAATTGGGTTATTGTAGCCAAATGCTTCCTAAGTCTGGTCCAAGTTATTGCTTCTGGATTTTTAGTAATGCAGGCACTTGCGTACTTTTTAAGCACCTTATACCCGTATATTGGTGTTTTTTCATTAGCTTTTGCAAATAAATAAGGATTCGTTATATCAACAAAATTAAATCTGTTTTTTAATAATAAATTAATATGGTCTTGAACATCTACACTAAATAAAACTGGTACATCACGACCTCTTTTACCGTTAATTACAATGCGTTTAAATTTTTGAAGTAATATTGTCTCAGTCGGTGATAAAACTGAATCAAATTCTTTATAATTCTTCTGAGTGTTTGTTTCTGACATTTCGTAGTAATGTAATGGTAACCTTTGAAGTTCTCCAGGCCTTTTTCTATTAAGTAAGATTACTCTACAGAATATGGTTTCTAATTATGTTAAAAATATGCTTATCAATTAAATATTCCTTCAATAATTTCAAATCCGATGCAAATGGCACAAGAGTAATTTTGTTCATTTTTTGCATATTTAAGTCAGTGGCTGCTTGACTTGATATTTCATATTTCCAGTGAGATTTAAAAAGTTTAATCATCGTTTTTAAATCAGCTTCTGCGTTTGCTGTGGGAATAGTTGCATAAACATCTTTTCTTTTAAGTGCATACACAATTGCAATTTTACAACATTGCTTCAAAGATGTGCCTATGTTCATTGCGTATGTAGGAGATTTAAATACTTCTTTATGTTCGTCATATTGTGCAACAAGTTTTGTAGCTTTCACGAAAAAATCAAAATGTTGTGGTTGCAAAGCATTAAATAAATTAATGATATTAGGCTGAAGGTTTTTAATTTCTAATAATATTCTCGCTAAATCTCTTATCTTCCTGGAAGTGACATTAACAAAATGTGCCTCCCTATGTATTTTTTTGTATCTGGCTCCAAAAGCACAAATAAGTTTATCGGATTTTGCGCATAATGAAACACTATCAGCTCTCATTCTGGGAAATACTTTTTTTCTTAATTCTTCATCAATTCTCAAATGTTTAGTCAAGCACGTTTGTGCATCAGTTTGAGATCCTGATATTTTTCCTGGATTTTATCGACAATTTTTTCTGTGCCTCCATAGTTGCTTTTTAGAGTAATATCCCAAACAATAACTGCAAGGTAGATAGTTTGTCACATTTGTTAATTTTGACTTTTTCATGGGTTTCATACAATTTTCAGAATTAATTGCAAAATTACCCTTTTTTCGTAATAAAGCTAGTAAATTGTTTCTCTCCTAGCTTTTAACAGGCAGTGACATAATTTTTTGGACTTCTATTTCTGAACAATGATTTCTTATTATATGTCTGGCAAAGTTCAGAACAAGATTGTCACAATAAAAACAATTATCTCGTCCACGAACCCTTTTAACTGTTTGCTTTCCTTTGCTTCCCGAAGTAACAGTTTGTCCGCCCTCAAACGATTCTTTGTTGGTCGATATTTGTGAATTAGTTAAGGATCATTCTGAAATTTCAGAAAATATCTCACATCCTTTCGAATAATGATTTCTATTTAGAGAGTGTCGTTCTTTGCATCTGCGAGTTACAATTTCATCATTATCATCATCATTGTCCTCCTCCTAGAATTTAAAAAATTGTAATCATTATAATCAATTCTAAGTAATCTACAATATTCAATCAGGTGGTTGCACAAACAATTGTTTGATAATAATATTACCTAATTTAGTAAAATCGCATTGCAGCTCCGAATGAAGTTGAAAACAATTACAATATTGTTCAATAGTAGGAAAGTAGGTTTTTAAAAATAAATATCAACATTTTATTTCGCAGACCGAAGCAATGAACATATATAAATATTTTCGACATATGCATGACAAACACTTAAGTAATTTAGCATTTTTGCAAAAACATAAATTAAGAAAATTCAAATAATATTACAACTTTACCTCATCTGGATCAAACTCTGGATCTTGTCAGAGTCATAATAAACTAAAGAAACTTCGTCTTCAGAAATTGCATTCAGATGTTGATCCTTAGAAATCTCCTCAAAACAAGGTTGGTTTAAATTCAGATTTTGATCGTCTGCAATTTCCAGAATTCACGGTTGGTTTGAATTAAGATGTTGATCCTCAGAAATTTCCTGAAAGCAAGGTTAGTTTCATACTATTCAGTTAGAAAATAAAAGCGGTGGTCACTCATGGTGGTACTCATGGGTTTAAAAAATTTAAAATATTAGTTTCCTATTTTTTTTTATCTAATTGTAAATACGTAAAATTATAATAATTTTATCATAAACGAACCATATTTTCTTTAGAAACACTGTTGGTGGTGTGTACCATCACTGCGTTAGGCTAATGAATTCCTAAAAGATCACAATTTTTTTTAAAATAATGAAAAAGAATACTATCTTTAATGTTTCTCTATATAAATTAAGTAAGGGAACATTTTTACATACTTTAAAAATTTAAATTAAAAGGAATTTAAAGTTTTTTTTTAATTTTCTGACTTCATTGAAAAAAAACTTCTCGGCTAGTTTACCAGCTTTCAGAAAAGTATTAATTGCGTGCCGAAAAATAAGTAGTTTTTTTTTGAGGACAAGTCAGAAAATTTAAAGAAAAACTTAAAACCTCTATATCTTCCTATAAACCGTTCATTTCCGACTCCCAGTTGATGGACGTCAATTTGTTGCAAATGATTTCTACTATTATCACTTTTAAGAAATATGTCAAATTACCAATCACCCTGTTATACGTGATATTTATTATTTTATATAAAAACATTAAGCGCTATTGGACGCCAATTCAGCAGTGTAGTAGCAAATATAAACTCATATAACATTTAAATATACACTAATTTCTATTAAATTACTAGAATCTACATTCAAGATATTTAATAAACAATCACTTACCTGCCAAAGCCAAAATTTTTAGACTTCTTGCGTTATTCATTTCACAAAACGTTTTTACTGTCATTCAATCACAAAATATAATATACTAAAAATGGGGATTCCCGAACTAACAAGTAGCACACGCGGACGCCATATAGCTAGCGTATGAATGCGATAAGTATTAGTAACAATGCTTTATTCAACAGTACAAGTATTTCACACTCTGCAGAAGCAAACACAACACAATACCACAGACGCTGTTGCCATATCTGCAGACGTCATTTACGCTGTTACATGAAAATAGATATACACTGCGCGTATATAGAACAGCGCCAAATGCGGAAATTCCGTGAACTATAATTATACACTTTTTTTCATTCTACTATCAAAATGGCTTCCTCAGTTTTTTCAAAATATTTCAGCTAATATTTCATTGTGACGAAACAGAATTGGTTTTACCTTTAGCCATTAGTATAAGTTACATATTTTTTTCAATATTTGAGTCGTAGATGTTATGAGAATCTTTTAACATGCAATTGTAATTTGGCGTCCGGTATACGGACGTCCAATTGCGATGGACGCCAAATTAAATGTAAATTGTTATTTGATGGACGGCAAAATGATAGCTGGATATATATATATGTGAAACGAAAAAATATATCGAGCATACAAAATAGGCGTAACTATAATACCCGTTCTAAGAAAGTCATAAAGAATGTGATTAATGAGGGTATGTTTTAAATAGAAACCAAGTGACAGGTTAAAAGCAATTATAATGTGTGGAACTTTAAACCACTGATTGAATACATGAGGGGATGTGTTTACTGAAACAAACCAGGCGTATTCTGGGAAGTAATAAAAACAAACCTTTTTAAGTCAAGCTGAAAACTAATGTAGAACTGAGTATATATTAACTAGAACTTAAGGTTGTGCATGTATTCATTGTTCTGTATTTGTAAAGTAAACACCAACGTTTATATTGTATCTTTATTGTATTATTATCATTATTATTATCATCGTTATTATTTTATTCAATAAATGTATTAAACCAATTATGTGATTCTTTATCATCCTGACAAACCAACTAAGATATTGCATAGTTGAATATTAATTGAATTGACATTGCCCTAAATTAAATAAGAGTACCTTGATTCCACATCAGATTAGCGGATTGATTATTGTTTTCCACATAAGAAGTTGGATAGTTCTCGTTTTCCACATCAGGATTGGCATGGTACTCTCGTTTCCACATATATATATATATATATATATATATATATATATATATATATATATATATATATACAGGGTGTTCCAAAATTCAACGATAAGCCGGCACCAGAAGGTGGTCCTGCTCATGACTACACAAAAAAAAAAGAAAAAAAAAAATTTATCTCGTTTTTCTTAGGAATTAGAAAAAAAAATTATTTTTTTTCGAAAATTGAAACACATTAAGATGTTTTTAACTACCATGACCACAATTTTTCAAATATTTCTTATTTTTCTGAGAGCTATTCATAACAATCATTAAAACTCCCAGAATGCTAGTAGTTTTGACACAAAATTTAATCGAAATAATTTTTTTTCCCTAAAATTTTTAAAGATTTTTACTTTTAGTCTACTTTAACTCATCGTGGTGTAAAAAAAAGTATGAACACTACTATGGCAAGTTTTTTTATAAATTGGCTCTTCAGGATTCCAAAATGGTATAGTACTCCAGGAAAGCTAGCAACGAAATAAAATTATGCATACTATTTCTAAACAAGAACCATATTTCATAAATTGTTGTTGTTGATATAGTTATCACTTTACAATACCCAAAAGAGGTTTTTTATTGTTAAATGAATTAAAACAAATTTTAACTTGCGATATAACAGATACACTAATTGTGAATATTTGCCAATAATTGGAACACTTCATATTTCATTTAGTAGCAAAGCGATTTCTTAGGGGTAATGTTAAAATAGAGTTCCTACATTAAAATTTAGTATGCAGGCTCGCTGTAGACTGAGATTAAGGAATACATATTAAATACTCCAAATTTCCAGTGGCAGCGGGAGTTCACACGGTAAAAGCTAGAATATTAAATAAAGATAATTGAAACTTAAGGTATATATTGAGACACAAATGGTGCATATTTGCCAATAATTAAAACACAGACATTTTTATTCAGTAGTGCCGCGAATTTTTGGGGACAATGTCAGAACAGATTTAGAACGTTGAAATTTGAAAGTAGATGGTCATTAAAGACAAACCATAGAAAGCTGCAAATTTCCAGTGAGTGCTGGCGCCGGAAACCAAACCAATATATGAAATATATGGAAATAAAAGGCTAAAACTTAGCATATATGTCTTGGATACCAACAAAATTGATTCCTGCGCCTACTTTGAAAAGACTTGACGTAAAAAAATTGTTCCTTTTATTCGGAAAATAATTAGGAGCCTACGCTACTTCGGTGCTCCAGGGCTTCCATACCTCTAAAGCCGGCCTTGGCTAAAAATAAATATTAAAAAAAAATTACATCCATTAATGAATTGTATTAATAGCGGTTGCGTCTGGAGGCAGAACACTATAAATAAAATTAAAACTAATTATTGTGACTCTAATTATACATATATCAGTAGCGGTGTAAAATTGGTAAAGATGCGGGGAGTTTACGATTTGTAAGACCTACAATTTTTTAATTCAATTTGTGGGGTTCTCTAAAAACGGTGATTTTAAATAGCTAGAGAAAATAATGAGTACGAATAAAATAGATCACTTTGAATAAAATTTGACATATTTACTTCAACGGCGCCGCTAAATGAAAAGACTAATATTATATTTTAGATATAAATACGAAATTTAGTATGTAAGTTTACAATGCAGTATTAATTATTTGAATGAATTTCTGTAGTATCGAAGTAATAGTGCATTATAGTGGTGTAATAGAGGAAGGGGGCCTGGGTAATTATCCTAAGAAGCCGAGATGATCGAAGTAGGGGTGATAGAGGACAGCGCCTATATGAGATAGGTGCGTTGCAGATCATGAAGTGCCAGAATGAGAACGACAAGGGCTAGAGTACTAAGGAGCAATTAGGAGCGTGGCGCTTGGCATTGTTCATTAAAGAATTTAATTGATGTAATTAGTAGGTTTAGAGTGCAATGGGTAAAAATATATTTTAATAAGCATTTATCTTTCTTTTTTTAAATTTAGCTTCTTAAAAATAATGTACATATAAGAATGAAATTTAGTATGTAGGATAACAGTAAAGTAATAATTTTGAAAATAAATTTCTGAAGAGATTGGTACGCAGGGTGGCGAAAGCGTAGGGACATATCATTAGAAGAGCATGAGCTTTGGCACGAGAGACAGAACTCTAAGTGCCGACGGCGGTCAGTACAAGAGAGATAGAGGATTGCTGAGCGTGTGTCGCGGTACTGTAAGTTTGTGTCTGTAGTGTTAGTGCAACGAAATTAAATTAAAAGTAAAGCAGTAAGATAGAAGTTTTCAAGTGGTTTTAAGAAACATGCACCCCACAACAGATATAGAAGAATTGAAGACCGCAATTGAGGAACTGGGGCACCAGGTAGTCAATGTCTAGAATATCAAAAATAGGATAGACAAAAAAACCTTGCCATTATTTTTTATAGACCTCAAACCAAGCCCTGATAATAAACAAATATATAATATAAAGCACATCCTACACTGCCGAATAACCTTCGAAGCGCTCAGACCAAAAAGACAAATTCCACAGTGTGTTAAATGCCAGAGATATGGTCACACACAAGCCTTTTATTACAGGAGACCTAGATGTGTTAAGTGCGCAGGCGAGCATGCCACGGATCAGTGCTCGAGAAAAACACGCTCCGAAGATGTAAAATGTGTACACAGCAACGGAAATCATTCGGCAAATTATAGAGGGTGTAGTGTCCACAAAGAGCTACAGAAAGTTAGGTTTCCCAGCCTTAGAACAAGAAAAGCTTCGGCTCATCACTTCAGTGACAACAACACAACCCCTACGTATGCTGAACTAGTCAGTGGAAACAATACAACCAGAGTGGGTAGTCACTCCTCTCAACCAAATGCAAATGAAAATATTAGGAAAGAACAAAACCTTAATCCAAACTCTCCTAGTCCCAACCAGTCCAGAAGTATCATTACAGACTTGAAGGAGGTGCTTCAGATAATGATGACCAATATGACAACCATCACTAATATGATGACTGAACTCCTGAAAAAACTGGCTCAAAATTCAACTCATTAAAATTAGCCTTATGGAATGCCAACGGGTTGTCACACCATATTGAGGAATTGAAGATATTCCTCAATACCTACAATATTGACGTAATGCTATTATCTGAAACGCATTTCACAGTTAAAAGTTACATGAACATCCCAAGATATAGAGCCTACTTCACAAACCACCCTGATGGCAAAGCGCATATAGGAACGGCTATCCTGATCAAGGAAAAAATTAGGCACTACCAAGCTACTTCACATCGAGAAGAACATATTCAAGCTACTAATGTGATGGTCGAGGACTGGACAGGTCTCATTATGATATCGGCCGTATATAGCCCACCTAAACACAATATTAAAAGAGACTCTTATATTAAATTTTTTAATTCTCTTGGGAAAAAATTCATTGCCGAAGGCGACTACAACGCTAAACATACACACTGGGGCTAACGTATCACACTCTCCAAGGGAAGAGAACTATTGATAGCTACTGAAAAACTGGGACTGAATGTCGCATCCTCAGGACACCCGTCCTATTGGCCAACGGACAGATTGAAATTCCCAGATCTCATTGACTTCTGCGTAACAAATGGAATCTCTGAAAACTACATCGAATGCGAACATTGCTGCGAGATGTCTTCGGATCATACGCCTGTAATAATCACTCTGGCTAGTGAGATTAAAACGAAACCAAGAAAATGTACACTCGTCAACAGCATGACTGACTGGAATCATTTTAAAAACCACTTGGAAACCAATCTTTGTTTGAATATCTCATTAAAAAATAAAGAGGACATTAAAGCAGCTGTAGAACACTTTAATGCTACAATTCAAGCAGCATCCTGGAAATCAACCCCACTGCACCCGTGTAAAGATAAAAGATTAACGTTCTATAAATCTATAATGGAGAAGGTTACTGAGAAAAGGCGACTTTGGAAACTATGGCAATCTAACAAATGCCCTCGCCTCAAGAACCGTCTAAATAAGGCCATAAAATAACTTAAAAATCTACTTGCAGCTAAAAAGAACCGCAGTGTACAACAATATATGAAGCATCTTAATACTTCGGCGGCTAGTGACTATTCCTTGTGGAAGGCAACCAAAAAGTTAAGACAACCAAAAGAAGCCTCTCCACCGTTAAGACGCGAGGATGGCAGTTGGGCAAGAAAATGCGAAGATAAGGCTGACACTTTCGCTAAGCACCTGCTAGAAGTTTTTACTCCACACCCGTATGAAGGGTCAGTAGAGCATATGAATAAAGTTCTGAGTGCATTAAGGGATGAGACATTACCACACAAGCCAATTAAAAAAATTTATATTTCCGAGGTTGCTGAAGCAATTAAGAATCTGAATGGTAAAAAGGCTCCAGGCTATGACCTAATAACGGGGAATATACTAAAAGAACTACCTGAGATTGGAATCAAATTCTTTACACAACTTTTTAATGCAATCGTCAAAATAAGTTTTATTTCCCCTTAATGAAAGGTCGCGCAAGTCATGATGATTCTTAAACCAAATAAAATTGCAGAAGAACCGAAATCATATAGGCCTATAAGTCTTCTTCCGATAACTGCAAAGATGTTCGAGTCGCTGTTGCTCTCGAGGATGCTTCCTGACATTGCAGAAAACCACATAATTCCAGATCACCAATTTGGCTTTGGGCATAAACATGGAACTATTAAGCAGGTTCACAGGATAGTCAACAAAATTCACCAGGCTTTTGAAAGGAAACAGTTTTGCTCAACAGTATTCCTAGATATTTCACAGGCATTTGACCGTGTATGGCATGAAGGACTTCTTTGTAAAATTAAGCAAAAACTTCCCACCTACTACAGTATACTAAGATCATATATTCACAACAGATACTTCATGGTTAAACATGAGGATGCAATAACGAACATATACCAGATCCAGGCTGGAGTACCACAGGGTAGCGTATTGGGGCCTATATTATATCTATTATACACAGCAGACCTACCTGTGGAAAGTTCAGTAATGACGGGAACCTTTGCTGACGATACGGCAATATTGGCATCGCATAATGATCCAGCTAATGCCTCGACTATGCTACAGAAAAATCTAGGTAAACTTTCCTCATGGATGAAGGACTGGAGAATCAAGGCCAGCGAATCAAAATCAATACATGTCACATTCACAACTAGACAGGGAAACTGCCCAAGTATCGCTTTAAACAATGTCAATATACCGCAGGCTGACCATGTGAGGTACCTGGGAATACACGTAGATAGGACGCTTACTTGGAAAAAGCACATATTCACTAAAAGAAAGCAACTTGGTCTACAACTGCGGAAGATGTACTGGCTGATAGGACGGAAGTCACAACCTAGCACAGAAAACAATCTCCTGCTCTACAAAACCATACTTAAAACGGTATGGTCATAGGGTATACAAATTTGGGGTACTGCATCTCTTTCAAATATTTAGATACTCCAAAGATTTTAGTCCAAAATGCTAAGGATTGTCACGAATGCACCATGGTTTATACCTAATCACATAATTCATCGAGACCTGGATGTACCTACAGTAAAAGAAGAAATAGTGCTTAGAACCAAACTATACAAGGAGAGAATAATGGAACATCCAAACAACTTGGCCAGCTGTCTAATGTCCAATATTTCCGCAGTACGCAGACTGAAAAAGAAGTTACCTCAGGACCTACTAGCAGATCCATAAAATATATAGAAATAATATATTATATGATAATAATATATATAAATCCATAAATAAATAGAATCTAGGATCTATTAAAATTGAGGGATAAGTCGATGGACATATCCCGCGCAAGACATTTTATTTATTCTTTTTGACAATCCTATCACTGAATGTCCTAAAGGCAGGACAGATTGTAATAATATTTAGCAATATAAATAAAAAAAAAAAAAAGTAAAGCTAATAGGTTGTCATTGGTGGTTGACACGATCTGGGTACTAAATATTGTCCAATACAGTGTTTTATTAGAATAAATGGTATGATTAGTTCGAAATTATTAAAAATAAATTCGGGCGGCTGATATAGTCGGGCGAACGCTTTCTCAGCAAATTAATAAAGAGTGCATAATTTATTTGAAATACAAACCCACGTGAATTGCCAGATGTGGATAGTTGGAAAGGATAGTTTATCCATTTAAAAAATAGGTGTGAATTATGCCAGTTCAGTAATGATTATAAATATAGATATAGCAGAACTTAGTCAAACATAGCATAATTTGTATGATTTACCACTTAAGTTGTACATCTTAAATTGGTATCGGATCTCACAACGCAAGCATTCATGTTTTCATTTTAACGATTCGTAGTAGGTATATATTAACAAATTTTGTAGGCGCTAAAAATTGGGTGCTTAAGAACACCCTGTAAGCTATACACTATCTAAGAAATATAACAAGAAAACTTTTATACCAATGCAAAGAAGGAACATATCCGCACTTCCACCTGTGGCTAAAACTCGAAGCATTGCTATACCATCCAGTTAACCAATGCATAAATGACCGGAGCAAACATACCAGTAGAGCCAACGGAAAAACAAACCATGCAAGACAACCTTAACCCACTAGATTATAATGTCAATGATGCAACAAGTATTTGATAGAATAGGAAATATGTTTGAGCGAATGATAGACAAGGTAATGGGTCTAACGTTTGTGCAAATAATGGACAAGGCAATGGATCGAAGGAGCCATTAAGTCAAAGTTAAATAGCAAATTAAGTGACTACTGATCAAAGAAGTGCCGAAATAAATGCCAACGGTTTGTCTGATCGCAGACAAGAACCAGAAATTTACTTTAAAACAAACAATAAGGACGTGATACTCATAGTAGAAACCAGGTTTACTAACAAGCACTTGTTTCGACTACGAGGTTATTCTATTTTTACAACAACGCGCATCTGCAAACGCTCATGGTGATACTGCAGTTGTAATTAAGAACAAAAAGAAGCATAAAATGCAGGCAAAATTAAAAAAACCTATTTGCAAGTAACAAGAATAGTAATAAATGATGCAAAGAGTCATTCAACAATCTCTGTCATGTATTGTCTACCTAGATACGAGTTCATAATTACAAAAGAACTATAAAGACACGTTAGCAGTTCGCAACAGACTATATTTGACATAAGAAAAAGTTTTTACACAACAGATTACAGATGGCGTTACTAGTTACAAAGTAGTGATATTTTGATACCTATTACAATACCCCCACTTATCAGAATAATCTAAGTACACATGATTACACAGAAACAATGCCAAGTAAATTCATAAACTTATAATGTTTCAGATGACAAAGACCTTTTGTTAAAATATCTGCAGGCATTTCTTCAGTAGGAATGTACTTAACTTTTACAAAGTTGTTCTTTACAACATCTCTAATAAAATGACAACGCACATCTATATGCTTGGATCTATTATGACTCTGACTACTCGAAGCTAACTTCAATGCACTTTGGTTATCACAATACAAATCAATTACATTAAATACATCAGTAATTTCATGCATTAAATTTCTTAGATAAATAGCTTCTCTTGAAGCTTCAGAAAGAGCAGTGTATTCCGCCTCAGTACTGGATAATGAAACCGTTTTCTGCTTCCTACTTTGCCAGGAAATGGCAGACCCTGACAACATAAAGCAAAATCCAGTATAGGATTTTCTATCTAGAGCATCACTTGCCCAATCACTGTCTACAAAACCTTGTAAATTACTATTGTTATTATTGGTATATTTTAAACAATAACTTTTAGTATGCAGTAAATATCTTAATACACGTTTACAATAATTCCAATGTATGTGACTATAACAACTATTAAATTGACTGAGATAGCTAACACAGTAAGCAATATCTGGTCTTGTTAATACTGCCAGATACATCAGACTTCCAATAAGTTTTTGATAAGGAACATCAGGTAAACATTTATCAGATGACTTATCTAAATTCAATTTAGGCTCAATCGGAGTACTTTGTGTCTTACAATCAGACATTTGAAATTTAGAAACTAACTGTTCAATATATTGTTGTTGATCTACAGTAATAACATTTTTATTTTTATCTAAATTTATTCTCATGCCTAAATATTGTCTTACAGGTCCCAAGTCTTTTAACTTAAATTCTGAACCTAATACACTTTTTAATTTATTTGTTTCAAAATCATTGTTTGAAAAAATCAAAAAATCATCCACATACAGGGCCACTATCACTTTAATTTTACCAGTTATTTTTGTAAACAAACATGGTTCATATTGACTATTTTTGAAATCTAATCTACTCAAAACTTCTTTAACTCTTTCATACCATGCCAGGGAAGACTGTTTTAGCCCATAAATGGCTTTATTTAATTTTAAGACCTTTCCCCCACTTTTGTTTACAAAACCTTCAGGTAATGACATATAAATATTTTCTTTCAAAAAACCATTAAGGAAAGCAGTGGTTACATCTAGATGTGTTATACTCATTTTCATTTGAACACTAAGTGCAAACAACAATCTTAGAGTAGAATGCCGCACTACCGGTGAAAAAGTATCTGTATAATCAACACCTGGTTTCTGCGAGAAACCTTTTGCCACTAATCGAGCCCTATACCTTACATTGTTTTCAAAATCATACTTTTTATTTAGCACCCACCTACACTTCACTATTGTCACATCACCTGGATGGTCCACAAGCTGCCACGCATCACTGTCCTCAAATGACTGTAATTCATCAGCCATTGCCTGCTTCCACTGCTCCCGGTCAGGCCCTTCAAGAGCCTCTGAGAATACAATCTCCTCCGATGCTGGAACAGTACTGGAAACACATATGTTGCTAATACCATAGCGCTCAGGCTTCTTTCTCTGACGCTTACTTGGCACATCTGGCACTTGCTCAGGTATTGATACTGCTTGTTCTGGAACATCTTCAGTGTTTATTTCAGTCAGTGTTTCATTGTCATCAGTATGTAATGAGGAACCTGAAGAGCAATCTAAAAAATCTGTTTCTGAAACATTATTAGACAGATCCCCCACTGAATCTCTGCTCTCCCCCACTTTATCTTTACTTTCCTCCACTAAATTGTCGGTAGGATTTTCTTCATTGGATATCCAAATAGCTGACTCTTCACTGACTTCCTTGATAGGTGTTACATCTTCTATCACTATTATATCTCTACTGATCATTACAGTGTTCTTAGAAGGATTGTACACACGATAACCTTTAACACCATCACCATATCCAACTAGAATATGTTGTGTAGCTTTCTTGTCCCATTTCAAACGTTTCTGTTTGGGTACATGCACCATAATTTTGCTTCCAAACAAACGTAGGTGACTTAAGTCTGGTTTTGATCCATACCATAACTCATAAGGTGTTTTATCCAATCCTGATGCAATCGATCTATTTTTCAAGTACACAGCAGTATTGGCTGCTTCCGCCCAAAATTTCTTATCTAAATTTGCATCATATAGTAAACATTTGGCTTTCTCAACAACTGTACGATTACTCCTTTCACAAAGTCCATTTTGCTCAGGTGTATAACAATTTGTTTTCTGGTGTATAATTCCAGCTTGCTTCAAATAGCCTTCAAATTCCTTGTTACAAAATTCTAGTCCATTGTCTGACCTGATCACCTTTATTTTCTTACTCTGTTGATTCTCAACCAATGATTTGAACTCTTTAAATCTGTTCAAAGCTTCATTCTTTTGCTTCAGAAAATAAATAAAAGTCATGCGACTATAATCATCAACAAATAACAGGAAATAGCGAGCACCACTCAAAGAACTTGTTTCCATTGGGCCGCAAATATCTGTGTGGATTCTGTGTAAAGTTTCTGTACTCCGCTCACCCACATGAGAAAATGGTAATCTCATTTGTTTTCCCTCACAACAAGTAGTACATTGTGATTTGGTTATGTCAAGTGAGTTATCATAAGACAAACCATCAACAATACCATTTCTCATTCTGTGCATGTCTTGGCTGTTTATATGTGCCAGTCTTCTGTGCCATAACTTTGCACTAGCTGTAGTAGCCAACATACAACTTTGTGATTGTAATCTCAACTTATAAACACCATCAGATAAATCAGCTGTCGCCACCAAAACATTGTTCTTGTCTCTAATATAACAGTTTTTCTTTGTAAATATCACATGATTGCCATTCTGAATGAGCTCACTAACCGACAATAGGTTGGTTGTCAGGCTAGGCACACACAACACATCTTTCACTATTATATTGCATCCAAGTTTAGAAATAATGTCAACTTCTCCGGAACAAACAACTGGCACTTTTGATTCATTTGCTACAACAATTTCTGGTATACATGGAGTTGTGTTCATGTTCTTTACCCAATCTTTATTTGCTGTTATGTGTGCACTTGCGCCGGAGTCAATGTACCATTCGTTTTTGTTATACTTTCCGTTTAGGAAAACAACGTTAAACACGCATTTATTTGTGTTTTTCTTCAACATTGGGCACTGATTTCGATAATGTCCATCCTCTTTACATTTGAAACAAGTGATTGTTTTTGCTGATGTATCTGCCGCGGTCTTTTTGTTCGACATTGGGTTGCCGCCATATTTCTTTGGTTTACCGCTGCTGCCAGAATTATATTTATTTCTCGCTGCAAATGCCGCCGTACCGCCAGCTGCACCTTCAAAATCACTGGTTACTTCCATGTCGAGTAACTTCGACTTTATAGTATCCGCACTTATCGAAATGCCAGAATGTTCTATTGCCATTATCATTGGAGAATAGCGATCAGTCAAACCTGCTAATAATAATGATCCGACCCATTCATCTGTTATTGTAAATCCAGTGCCATTTAACTTTTGAGCCGTTTCGATCATTTGTGTGACATAGGTAGTCATCGAATCACAGTTTTCAAGTCTTATCGAAATCAAATGTCGAAGTAAGGTTATTTTTCTTGAGAAACCGGAGTCATCGAACATGGCTTTCAATTTTGTCCATAATTCTGCCGAGCTCCTGGTATTCCTTATATGCACGTACAATGCTGGATCGATGGTTAAAATTAGCTTTGCCTTCGTTTTGGAGTCGTCCACTGGCTTAACTTCGAAGTCTGCACTAGGTTTGATGTACTTTTCCATCCCTTCTAGTACCAACAAGTTTTCGGCCGCGAAACACCACTCATCGTAATTCTCTCTGCCTTTTAGCTTTGGCACACTCGCAATATAGTTCGTAGTCATGTTTCCGCGAAAAAAAAACGTAACAATTTATCTATTTTATACTATAAAAAAAACTGATAAACCGGTAAATTTGCCCATAACCTATAAAGACACGTTAGCAGTTCGCAACAGACTATATTTGACATAAGAAAAAGTTTTTACACAACAGATTACAGATGGCGTTACTAGTTACAAAGTAGTGATATTTTGATACCTATTACAATAAGAACAATTTGCTAAATTCGTTTGTACAATGAGCTATTATTTATAGCAGGTGGAAACTGGAATGCGAAACATCTACATTGAGAATCAAGGCTGCCAAATGCAGAGAGTAGTAAATAAGTAGTATGAGTAGTAGTATTAATGTCTAAATAAGGCCTAGGGCAAAATAACAAAACTGTTCAGTAGTCTTTTTAGACATGATCCAAACGTTTGGCAGATTATGGCACGCGGGATTGCTTTACAAATGAAGAAGGACATTACTTATTCATTCTACGGTATACTCTATTTATATTTCCAGCCCAGATTATTCAGGGTTAAGTTTCAAGACGAAGCTACTAATCTTTATCCAATAAAAGCTCGAGTTTCTCAAGCTGTGTTCTTGGCCCAATAATGTATAATGCAGGCCTACCTATTATTAACCAGACAACAACAGCAATTTTAGTAAATGACACATCAATATTGGCTGTGCATGAAACTTTAGATGTTGCATCAAAGCAAGGACAAGCTATTTTAGACGATGTTTAACACTTTCTAAATTAGTGGCAAATTAGACGATTAACCAACGAGACGAAGTCAACATATGATACATTTACCTTGTGTAGCATCACATGTACTCCTGTACGTTTAAATAAACAAATTATCCCACAATGTGAAGAGGATAAGTATCTATGCATGCATTTAAATCGGCGCCTAACCTGGAAAAAGCATGTGACGTAACAACGTAAGCATTTACATCTTAAGTGCTGAAAGATACACGGGCTTATTGGATACGAATCGCATTTATGCAATAGCAGCAAATTAATGACTTATAAGACGATACTGAAATACTTTTTAAGACAATACTTTTTCCGTGGTACATAAATCATAACTACGGCATTAGAACTGTTAAAGAAGAAATTAATAAATTCAGTCAAAGATACCAGCAGCATTTAAGTTAGCTATATAAGAATATAATACATAAACATACGTCTGGCCTTAAAGGACCATAAATACAAAATGTGTTAACGCTACCTTAATGTTTTAGAAATTAATAAATTCAGTCAAAGATACCAGCAGCATTTAAATTAGCTAGCTAAGAATATAATACATAAACATACGTCTGGCTTTAAAAGACCATAAATACAAAGTGTGTTAACGCTACCTTAATGTTTTGCACTGACATTCATAGATATTGCCTTCACTGCACGACTATTTATTATTTAGGTTAATTTTTATTTTTAGCAAAGGTACTTATTGTTCATACTTATAGAAACAGATTGTTTGGATTTGGGGTTATTGACTCATCCACCTCATTCCTCATACCATTTCTCCATGCATACCATCTCAAACATTAATTATTGTTTACAGAGAGCCTACATGCCAAATTTTAACATACTAACTTTATCCTAACAGTGCCCCCGAAATTCACGCCTAATATTGGATTTCAAATTATTGGCAAATTTGCATAATTGTGATCTTTATCTAAGTTTTAGTTATCTGTTCCAATTCGTGTAATATTTGCAATAGTATTTTTTCAAAATATGCAGTTTTGTAAGAATAGTTTTAGTTTTAGTTCTAGTATAGTTAATCAAAGAAAATGTCAGGGAAATGTCAAGTCTTAGAAATGTTTACTCTACAAAATACAAAAATTTTGAAAACTTTGTAAACACCGTTATATTTATATATAGATATAAACATGTGTTTTTATGGGTTTTTCAAATAAACGGTGGAATATTACGAACGTTTTCATAGACAAATATGCATATATAATTTACAATTATAAGCTTTTGGTAATTATTTATAGTCTTTTGCCAGAAATTTGTTTATAGTTTCACTACCAAAGAGCTCCCACTTAAACGCAGATATTTTACAATTCTATACGTAATTCCCTCCATTAGCCTTTTCACTTATACCTACAGTTGTTCCATTTTTAAATACAAGCTTCCATGCAATTAGACTTGTCAAGCAACACGTTACAAACTCTCCTAGAAGTGATTATTTTTGTTTCTCAAGCCACATCATATAGTCATTTATATTTTTAACTCTTGGTGTAAATAGTATTACATGTTAATTAATTCCTAATTAAATAAGAGTAATCTTCCGGATAAATAACTAATAATACACCATGAAAAATAGTGGACATTTTGAGCAGTGCAATATCTTGCCTCAGCACCTGAGCTCTCCCGCTAAGTTAACCCACTGGTCCAACTTACAGTTGGTTCCCGGATACAAGTACGTTATAGAAATTAACAAATAATTCTCCTCAATAGCACAGTGGTCTGCAATTTTCGATCAAGGGCTACATTTTCTGAGTTCTTTTAAAGTTATTAGCACTCAAAAAGCTTATATAATACATTTACAATACATAATTCGTATTTTATAATTCATAATTTACAACTTATAAATATATTTAAAATAAAGAAATTAAATTCGTTTTGTTTATAAACAAAATAAGGTTTTTCAGATTTTCTTAGCTTAGCCTATATTCCTGAGGAATATTACATCTTGTCTGAGCGACGAGTGACATCAATTTTAATTGATTATAAATTTACATAATCACAAACTTAATACGCTTAATGTGACAACACAATAAAAAGAATAATAATATAATATATAAAATGAATAACGCAAAAACTATAACTTTCGCCTTACATTTCATCGCACCTTGTGTATAGCACATGGGCTGAAAAGTCCCGGGCCCAACACATAGATGGCGCTTGTTTTATTGCAGTCACCTCAGCTCACCTTCAGTTAATACTATCCTTCAAAAGACAGCTGTTAAAATTTCGTGATATTCTATTCAGTAGTATGTAAGTTATTGTGCTAAGAGTGACGCTACTTTTGTTATTTTCAAAACAATGGAACAAAAACAATATCGTGTTTTAATTTAACACTGCATCTTGATGTGAAAAAATACAGTTCAAGCAAAGCAATGGCTTGAAAAGTGTTATGGGGACTACGCTCCATCAGAACCAACAATAAAACGTTGGTTTGCTGACTTTAAACGTGGTCGTAGAGACACCGATGATGCAGAACGCAGTGGACGTCCAAATGAGGCGGTAACACTTGAAAACATAAAAAAAAACCACAAAATCGTTTTGAATGATCGAAAAGTGAAGTTGCGTGAGTTAGCTGACTTCGTAAAGATATCAAAAGAACGTGTTGGCTTTATATTGCATGAGCATTTGACTATGAGAAAGCTCTGTTCAAAGTGGGTGCCGCGTTTGCTTACTGTTGACCAAAAACGAGAACATGTTGATGATTCTGAGCAGTGTTTGGCCATGTTTAAACGTAACAAACCAGAATTTTTGCGTCGATATGTGACAATGGATAAAACATGGATCCATCACCTCACTCCGGAATCAAAACGATCGTCATCTGAGTGGACAGCAACTGGTGAACCTTGTCCAAAGCGCCCGAAAGCACAATAATCGGCTGGAAAGGTTATGGCTTCGGTGTTTTGGGATGTGCGTGATGTAATATTCATCGACTATCTTGAGAAAGGAAATACCAATAACAGTGAATATTATATAGCGTTATTGGAGCGTTTAAAGGCCGAAATTGCAAAGAAACGACCGCATATGGCAAAGAAAATTTTTTTGATTCATCAAGACAACGCACCGTGTCACAAGTCAATCAAAACAATGGCAAAACTACATGAATTGAACTTCGAATTGCTCCCACATCCACCGTATTTGCCAGATTTGGCTCCTAGCGACTACTGCCTGTTCGCAGACCTGAAAAAAATGCTTGCCGGTAAGAAATTTCGCACGAATGAAGAGGTTATCGCTGAAACTGAGGCCTATTTTGAGGCAAAAGATAAATCGTTCTACAAAATTGGTATTGAAATGTTAGAGCGGCGCTGGAATGATTGCGTTGGTCTTGATGGAGATAACGTTGATGAATAAAGCTAATTTTGAACCAAAAAAACTGTGTTTTCTTTGTTAGGCCCGGGACTTTTTAGCCCATCTTATGTGGTAATATATCTAATGAATTTTATTTCCAAAAATCATAGTACAAGGTTATTCATTATAAAACTCTGATATGAATCAATGGAAGAATTTGATCATCGATTCAGACTAAAAATGGATGGCGTGGCTGATGTAAACATTGTCTCATTTTATGTTGTCATATAATTACGACAGAAACATTGACATTGCTTGGGCTATTTTTAATTCAACATCAGTAACTTTATATTACTGCAAATAAATATTATTTCCAAAGAATCCGTTATACAAAAAGTGAAACTTCTTTATAATAATCTTATGATTAAAGAGGATCAAACCCGAAGACACAGTCGTCTGTCATCAAGGTTCAACGCTCTCAGCCACTGTGCCATCCACAATAACATTGTAACTTTTTAAACCTAATCACTTCTGAGATTTTTAATAATCACGTTCTAAAGTTTAATAAATAGAGACGTATCTTTTTCGAATTAATATTGGTGGTATTTTTGTTGTGGTATTGAGTTTCGGGCTCAAAAAGTGCTTTTACAGGGTCTATTAATAAGAGGTATCATTTTAAATCAATAGAAAAATGCAACTTTTTCTTGAATAGTTCTGATATTTTTATTTTATTTAAAAACTAACTCTGAGTTTAGTGTGCAAAGTGTCACTGCATTGACGATTGTATGTTGATAGTTAAAATTTTGTGAAGTATTGTTTCCTTTTACCTACTTTAATTTTTTACCTACTCCGCCACCCTGGATTAAAAAAACTTACAAATTTATTTTATAATATTTTCATTACCCGTTTCTTAATAAGCCATAAAAATAAATTTGAGGAGGGAAATGAATAGTTATATAATTTATAGTAGAAATTGAAAAGTAAGTTAACTTATTACCGTGAGATAATATACTACGCACTGGGACCAGATGAAATAATAAATCTGATACATTAAAAGAATACCACATATTGTCACAAATTAGAAAAAGTTTACCTGAATGAACAAGAATGATACCACCAAGCCCCGTGTTGATCCTCTGCACAGTTTATATGTGGAATGTAATCATTATCATTGTCATATGCAGAAAACTTCATTCATTCCATTCCGTTGCCTAGAACTGAAATATCAGTAATAACGCTGTTTATCAAATATGGTTCCAATAAAAGAAAATTCCACATAGAATAGTGCAACCAATTAGACTACTTTCAAGGCAGTATTTATTTTTTCGGTTATTTTCTGGCAAATGGCAAGTGAGAAAGGTCAAATTATTTTTTTATATATTTCATTTTACTTTACTAGTAGACTTTTGACTGTGATGTATCTTTGTATCGAGCGTTTAGTTTACCATATTCAAGCGATGTCGTATATACCAATGTAACATTACATTTACAAAACCAATTCTTGGAGGCGTCGTAGGTTCAGTTTAGGCTTAGTAATATGAACATTTCTAGTGTGCACTTTATTTTATGGTGTGTATTTTATATACTAATATAAAATAGTATAATTGTTATTTTTTCATTTTCATGAAAATACTATTTTACGTCGCCTGTCCTGATTTGCAAAAGTTGACACAAATTGACGTTTAATGCCAAGAGCACACTGACATTTTCATGTAGTAATTGGTAAAGCGAATATACGTACGCAAGCTCACTGGGAAAACATTCAATATTCTTACATAAACACGAATGTTTTTGACAACGCAAATATCGTTGCTATGTGCGATTTTAGCGTAGCGACCATGCAGTAAATGGAATGTTTATCGAACTAGCGTACACTTGTACACCCCGCACTGAATGCAGTGTACTAGACACTCGCTAAAAATTTATGAACAGCACGTATTTGCACATATTTGCAAAAAATCTGGACATATACCAGTACTTATGATATGTAGATAAAGAAAGATTTATCGTATTAACATATTTATGTCAAAGTAACTAAACGTGATTACATTTATTACTTAAGTCACCTACTCTATAATAGAGAATATACTTATTTCCTAATAGAGTATTTTACGACATCTATCTAAGTTTTCAGGTTATAAACCTGAGAATGTCTAAAAATGAAAAATTGAAAATGAGTAATGTCTTTTTAAGACATCAAAAAATGTCCAATGGTTTTGTTCGTGGTTTTGTGCAAACTTACTCGATATAATTAACTAATGTGTGTGTAATAAGTAAAATTTAATCTTACCAGCATTTCCATTGTAATAATCAAATCCCAATCGAAATCCTATAATTTCTGATCCAATTTCAAATGATCTATATAGTGCGTAGGCTCGAGCTCCGTTACGAGCATGCAGTTCAACATAAAGTTCATAATAATCATCTTTCGTTAACTAAAATTTAAGAATAAATACTTTAAGTTTATTCTTTCACTTATAAGAATTTATATATGTACTCGAAGTAATTGCTTGTAGTAACAATATTAAAATTAAATTAAGCGACATAAAAGTCATCGGTAGAAAATTATAAATTTTTGTACATTTATAAAACATGTCCTTGTTTATGTACCCCACTAGCCAACTATTTCCAATAAAACACAAGATCCTATTGACTTCTACATTACTAAAGATTATCCAACGACTACATAAAAGTTGAAGATAGTAGTGATATCAGCTTGGACCATACATCTTTAATCTTGACAGTAAGCGATAGCTGCATCCGAAGGATGTACCTCAACATGTATTTGCTACTACCAGAAAGCTCCGCACGAATGGCGGCTCCAGGCAATCTCACGATAGATCCTTCTGCACACACCACCTGATACTCATTGAGGTTGTATAATATTTATAACAAGAGTTATAAATACTTTTGACGGCTGAGTATAGGCATAACGCTTCAGTGCCATCCATTTTTAGGGCTACTTGCTTCAGTAGTAAACAGGTACTAACTGTCATAATACCGAACTTTAATAAAAATAGCGAAGGATTTAAAAAGTCTCTCGTAAACCTAATTAATCTAAAAGGATCTTAAGAACAACTGAAAAATGAAGTCGAGTTCTTTAGTATTTAGTTTGGGAGAATTCAAAAGCAAAAAGGAGAGTAAGTTACAAAAAGAACATTAGCTAGCACTTAGACCTATGAGATCAAGTAATTCCAAAAAGGAAAGCACAGAAAAATGACAAGATAACCGTTTACCTCTACGACAAGGCGGTTCTCGAAGAATTGAGTAATACAGTTAAGGAAAAAATCACATAAGTAAAAAAATTTAGCAATTAGCACACCTACAGAAAGTTTCAGTACGCAAAAATATAAATTATTCGCTGCAGTTAACAACAAAGACCTTAAGAATAAAGAGTAGACGAGGAGTGATACTGAAAAAGCAAAGGTATTTGCATAGGACCTGGTGGAAATATTTTAACTCTTTGGTAGACAATCGCCCGATAAAAACATAAATTTACAAAAAAAAAGGTAGTGGTGATATCGATCGAGTACAGGAGCTCAAAAAAGAAATTAAATGTAACTTGAGTATCAAAAAAGCACCTGGCTATGACCTTATCTCTGGACAGATACTTAAAGTATTACACAACTTGTAAAACTACTGCATCTAGACGCTTCTATTTGACTAAAATATATTTTCATGCAGTGGAAAGTAGCAGAAGTATGATTATATGATTGTGATTCTGAAACCAGGAGAAGATTTAATTGACAAAAAATCTTATCGAATCTTATTGTCAATAATATTTAAGGTTTGAAAAAAATATTGTTAAAGCGCCTAAAGCTTTTACTGAAAGTCATAGACGTAATGTCAAGCCTCTCATTTGGATTTAGAGACAAACACTTAAAAATCAACCAGTTAAATAGAATAGTTGATATAATTGAAGATACTCTAGAAAAAAAGAAAATATGTTTACGCAACTTCCTTGATGTGTCCCATGCTCTTGACAAAGTGTGGATAGAGCAACTGCACTCCAAATTGCAACAGGATCTCTCGAAACAATTGTGTCAAATCTTATCCAACATTCGGGATCTTCCGTGCCAAATGAATAAGGCTTTAAGAACATACGTGCAGGAGTTACCGTAGTGTTTTTTTCTTTGCTCTACACAAGAGATATACCGCAAACCTAGTAAACAACAATGGCCACTTTTGCTGATGATACAGTTATCATGGTCGTTGGGAACAGCATTGCTGAAGCCACAATGAAATTTAGAACAACGTCAGATCTTAGACAAAATGGTGACGAAATAAGCTTTATGAGAATAAGTCCAGTTTATGTAAACTTCAAAACAAAATGAAATCAAAAGAGAACTAAAGATCTGCCTTTACTCATAAACTCAACTATCGCAAGCAAATACGCAATATCAAATATCATAAGCATATCTAGAAATGACGTTTGATGCTAATATTAAATGGAAAATGCACATCTGAAAGAAAAATGAAGAACTATAAATAAAATGCAGGGAGAATTATTGGCTACTTGAGCTACTCTCTGAGCTGAACACTCAAATTGAACTGCTTATTTGAAAATTAACACAGTCAGAGAAGAAGTCAAACCTCAAGCAGCAAAACATTACCTAAGACTTCGTACCCATAAAATCATTGCCGTGACGCTAATGTTGCTTGAAAGAAGCGAAGTTCGAAGACATTGCAGGTAGCATACCCCAGCTAGTCGTCAACTAAGGTTCTAACAACTGATCTAACTCGAACTAAACCAATACTGACTGCAATTCACTTCAGTATTGAAGTTGGAATCAGTAGGGAGCACATATATACATAGGTCTCTGTTTCGTACACATTTTACTTTTGATGTGGAACAATAGTGTTTGCTCCATTCCGTATTTTCTTACTCTACTAAAATCTCTTTTAATCTGCTTTCATAGCTATTACCTTATTTCACAGAGTCATATATGTCGTTGCAGCACAGGAACCCTCGGACCTCATAAGGAAATAAACTAAATAGAAGCGATAACAACATGTAGAATTGTTCATTGGAACAATCTCCACCACACTATGTCGTTATTAAAATGTATACTTAGTTGTAGTGCTATCGAAAAATTATTATTTTTTAATAAAATCTAATTTATTGAAAATTTGAAGATGGTTTTGGATATAATATAAACTTAATAAATGTTAGTGCAATTAGAGTGAAAGAGACCAAATACATTTTACGTGCAGTTATACCAGTTCTTATAATAAAAATGGTTTAACAAAAAGTAATGAGATTTTCAAAATTTTTGTTGTTTCAGCACCATCTGCGATTTTAGAAATGTTAAAAATATACGACACTTATTGGCTTTAATTTTAAAATGCAGTAAATTAATGCAAATGTTGGTAAAGTGTTTTGGGGAGGATTCAATGCCAAACATAGACCTCGCGTGGTTAAGTGAGATAAATGTGCTAAGATGGCTAGGATTGGTTTTGATAGTACATGTTGTTTATTGTTTATTGTTCGCCTTTCGGCTTTACAATCTACATTCTTAATACATTTCATATACTTCAACATACAATTAAATTTACATTATTCTAGACCTTTTTATTTCCAAAAGTACTTTCTGCTTCTTCTTCTCTTGACCCTCTTTCTTCATTTTCCCTAGTCTTCCTTCTGTACTAGTCTATTTCCATACCAATTTTTCTTTATTATTCTCCTGTTTTATCTTTCCTTCTTACTATTTCCGCCATCCACCTCTTTCCTTCACTGCCTCCCTTTAATAGCTGGCCAATATTCCTTTTGCTCGCTACTTTTTCCTTACACTAAAACTTAATGTGCTTCAGTGTTTCGGCCTACGCTCCGCACACTCTACACTTTCTTTCCTCACTCTTTTCCCATGATCTGTTTCCTTTTTCCTCATTTCCCAATCTAAACCTTGCTGTTCTTCTTATGTGTTTTATGTCTTATTTTATAAGGTACTGAGGAACATTATTTTCCCATAACCTTTTTTATCTTTTATTGTAGTTACTTTTTTCTATTTTTCCCATTCTCTCCTGCTGTTGTATCTCCTTATCCCTTCTCCTTAGCTCCTCTTCCACACTTGCGCCTCCTTCTCTTCTCCTCTCTGCCTCCTCGATCGCCATTCCATTCCTTTCAAAGTACTCCTTCCTTTTTTTTGGACCTCCTCCCCCCCATTCTTTATGCTATCCTCTCTTATTTTCTTTAAAATTTTGCTTTCCGCCCTGGTCAATTTCTCCTCATATTTTACTGCTCTTTCCCCTGGTTTAATTCGTATCTTATCCCTTTTTAGCTCCTCCATAACCATGTATCCTGGCGTGCACCTGTTTAGCCCTAGTAACCATTTAATATATCTCACCTGTATTCTTTCCTTTTTTTCTTGCTCCTTCCACCCACAAACCTCCGCTCCATACAACATTATACTGGCTATCAGTCTGTCAAACATCCATATTCTCTTTTGTATGTCCCCCTAAATACTTTTCCCCTAGTCCCCATACCCGTCGCATTGCTAGCTCCGCCTTCTTTGCTACCTCTTTTATCTGAGCCACATCTCCATTGTTATTTTTAAAACTGTAGCCCAGATATTTAAATTCTTCAACTTCCTCAATGTCCTCTGTCTTGTATTTCCACCTTTTATGTCTTCTTTTTCCTTCCCCTTTTTTAAATACCATAATTTTTGTCTTTTCCACATTTAACTCTAGTCCTTTCCTGTCTATATATCTCCCTAGCCGATGTGCCATCTCGTGCAGCTCTCCTTCCCTTTTTGCTAACAGGACTATATTGTCGGCGTATGCTAAAGTCCACATCTTGTAGTGTCTTCCGATAAGCACCCTCCCCATCTTATCCTCTTTTTAATACCCCCTCCAAGTCTGCTGTATATATCGCAAATAAAATGGGGCTCAGAGGACAACCTTGCCTCAACCCCCTGTCTGTCCAGAATTCTTCTGATTTTTCACCCCCAACTCTTATTCTCATTCTTGTTTCTTCGTAAATTTCTTCAATACATTGCACTATATCCTCATCTATTTTTTTCTTTCTCGTGTACTTCCACAATTTTTGTCTGTTGACCATATCAAACGCCGCTTTAAGGTCGATGAACATTGCATATATCTGTCCTTCTTTTCCCTTAGCTCTTTTTCAACTACATGGTTCAATGCGTATATATTGTCTAAAGTCCCTCGTCCCTTTCTATAGCCTGCTTGTGTCTTGGGAAGTATTTCTTTTACTTTTATCTCTTCTTCCAGTCTTTCTCTCACAATCCCTGAATAACTCCTGTACCCTGTATTCAGTAGTGTGATACCCCTGTAATTCGTGGCTTCATGCCTATTTCCCTTTTTATATGTCGGAGTTATTACCCCTTCTCTCTAGCTGTCTGGCAGGTTTTCTCCTTTCCATATCTTATTCATCGCTGTCAGTAATCCTTTCTCTATCCTTTCTTGCCCAGCTTTCCACGCCTCGTTCTCTAGTTCATCTATACCTGGTGCTTTCTTTTCCTTGAGTTTTTAAATTTGTGTTTTTAGTTCATTTAGTTCTATTTCGTTTACTTTCTCCTTCTCTTTTAAACCCTTCCTTGTATTTTCGTTTCTTTTCTTTCCTCCTAGTACTCCCATAAAGTGTTTCGTCCACTCTTCCATTTTTATTTCCTTGCTTGGCTCTTTCCTTCGCTTTTTTTCCCTATTTATGTAATCCCATGCCTGCCTCTCCGTTGTTATCTCTCTAATTTCTTTTTCTATTCCTATTTTGAACTTATTTTTTTTCTCTTTTATCTTATCGTTATATTCCCTTTGTTTCCTCTTGAAGTCTTCTTTAGTTGATTCTCCTTTCTTTCATCTCTTTAGTTCCCTTTTTACCTCTTTTTTCCATTCTTAACATTCTTTATCCCACCATTTATTTTCTTTTGTTCTATCAGATAATCTATAACTTTTACCTTGGGTTGCTTCCTTCATCCTCTCTTCAATTTCCTACATCTTTTCCGTTTGTCTTTCTTCCTCGTATCACTGTTCCAATTCCTCTATAAACTTCTTCCTTCCTTCCTACGTTAAATTGCTGCCCTCTTTCCATTCGTTTCCCTTTCTTTTACCTCTCCTCGCCTCCAAATCCACCACCAGCGGTAGGTGATCCGAGTCCACCCTCTCTTCCAGATTTATTCTTTCTACCTTCTGTCCTCCTCCCAGCGTTGTCACAACGTAGTCGATTACTGTATCCCTTCTGCTTTCCACGTAGGTATATTCTCCTCCTTCATCTCCTTCCTTGTTCTTATTTAGTACTATCCATCCTTGCTCTTCTAGCATTTCCATTAATTCTTTTCCCTCGGCGTTTATTGTTTTGTCTTTCGTTGTTCTTTTTTTTTTACTATTCCCCCATACTTCGTCCACCTCTCCCAACTCCCCAATTCTCGCGTTGAAATCCCCTCCAATTAGTAGGTTTTCCTGTTTTTCATCCTTAATTATTTCTTTTATTTCTTTCATTGTTTCTTTTATATTACCTTTACTGTATATTGTTACTATTTCCCATGTCTCTTCTTCCAGTTTTACCGTCCTCCTTACTGCTGTTTCTCTTCTGTCTGGTACCTCTTCCTCGTTTAGCTCACTACGTACACCCATTATAATTACACCTCTTGCTCTCCCTTTCTTATGCTCCCTAACATCACTTTCGCTCACTTAGCTGTAGTTTTTCGGTAGTTTTTCTTCCCATTCTTCCTATTCTTTGCTTTCTAGCCATGTTTTCACCATCCCAATCACCTTTGATGTATCTCCAGAAATCCTTTTTTTTTTTTTTTTATACCTGCCACGTTCCGGAAACCTATCTTTATCCTCTTTTTTATTTCTCTTCTTTCCTCAACCTTTTTTCCCTCTTTTACCACTCTCTTTACTTTCCCCCAGCTCCTTCATCATTTTTTCGAAATTCCCCCTTTTCCAGTTCTTTGTTTTTTTCATTCCATATATACTGCGTTCCTTCACATTATACTTTATTGTAACCGACCTTCACATCCTTTTTCCCCTCATCTCTTTTCTTTTTTGCCCACTGCCTCAATTGCCACTGCACTTCTCTCTCTTTGTATGTTAAATCGTCTTTTATGTTCACATCCGTGCCCCTCAGTGCACTTTTTTTTGACATTATCTTTCTCTTCTGTTCTTCTCCTTCACATCTCGCTATCACCATTTCCTTTTCTTTTCCAACCGTAAACGCTTGAGTTATTTTTACTTCTTCCTTCAATTCTTTTCGTATCCATTCTTCCACTTTTTTCCTCAGTTCCGCGCCCATTTTGCTTGTTTTAACACCCCTTATGACTATATTCTCTCTCTTTTTGCGCTTCCTCGCTATTTCCTGTTCTTTTTCCAGCTCCTCCACCTTTTCTCTAACTTCTTTCTCTGTTTCTTCCTTTTTCTTTTCTTCTTCTTTCCTTTCTTTTTTTTCCGCTTCCTTCTCTTTTTCCAACCTCCTCATAAGATCTTTCCTTTCCTTGCGCGATTCTTCGATGAATGTCTTAAATTCTTCTTCCATCTTTTTTAATCTCTCCCTCATTTCCTTCATTTCTTCTTGCATTTCTTTTTCTGTCTGTATCATTCTTTTTATTTTTCCCTCTGTTCCGTCCTTTTTTTTCTCATCTTGCTTGCTCCTCGACTTCATTCTCCCCGGCATTTTTTTTCTCACCACGTCACCTATTGTTCTTTGTTCAATTCTTTTTTTGTTATTTTATGTAAATAACTTCTTATGAAACTATTTCTTTGCACTAGAAATAACAAATCCCACAACAAAAAACCGAACCTTTTGTTTTTTACTAAACAATATCAACAAATATTTTTTCACAATTTTGAATCATTTAAATCTGCAAGCGATTTTCGGAACCCGTCCTCACTGCAGCACGATCAAATGACTACCATGACTGCTACTGATAGTAAAGGTAGAAGTTTTTATAAGAGAATTAAATTTAACGAATAGAGACAGAATGGAACTTGTAAGGGTAGAACTAAACTGGAGGAAACCAAATGTCTGGATAGATGGAGATTGTACCAAAGAAGTAAAGGTAAGAAAGTCTGCATATAGAACATAAAAATGATTAAGCTAGAGAATTTGACAGCTAATTTTGAAGCATTAGAAATTACCTTTTAGATAAAATAATAAAATAAGAAATACAAGTAAGGAATTTGGAAATGTAGTTTGAGATGAGAGCGTAAGAAGAGGTGGATACAGAGTTGAACAGTAGCGAACCACTAAATTATGGAGAAAATAATCACGGAGTTGGTTTAACGCTTTCTGACAAATTAAAAGTATTAGAAGAGCAGTTAGAAATTTCACAGAATTAGAATTGCACATTAGAGTATTTACAGACGGCTCAAAGATGGCAACGGGTTGCGGGGCGTGAGTTGTAAGGGAGTCTACTTAACGAGTCTACTTACTCCTTTAAAAATTAAATTTTTAATAGATAGTCGAAGGCTGTAATATGCATTGATTTAAAAGTAATGATGGAAGCATTAAGAAAGGATGGGATAATCAGAAAAGCAGGAAATATAATATATGCACTAAGAAGATATCTAAAAAGACTAAAGATTAAAGGATTCGATGTATTGTTAGTGTGGATTCCTGGTCACAAAAAACACAAGAAACGAAAGAGAAAACGACGTCGCACAATAAGCAGCTAGAACAGTAGCGAATGGAGAAATTTAATATGATGTGGACTCATTGGCAAATAGCAAAAACGAAGTGAAGTGGCAGAAGTGGCAGGGTATGTGGGATAATTCGGAAAAAGACAAAAACAATTTTAAATTACAGTCTTTGTGGTGAAAAGGAGGTGAAAAGGTGGTGAGAAGGTCCCAAAAGAATGTTGTCACTTATTTCGTGGACCATAGCGGGACATTGGCCATCTTAGAAGAAAACACTTGGTGAATAGAGATACGTGTAATTGTATCCGGAACATTTATTCTTCCAATGCCAAGAAGCCAGCAGAATTAATTTATCTAGAGTTAAGGTAGAAAACGGATTGGAGTTGCCAGCGAATATGGTAGCCGGTGTGTTTGGTGATAGCCAGGATGTGGACTATGGAAGGACTGAAAGTGTATGATATATGAAATAATAAATAAGATGAAGATTTGAAGTTTATAAAGCCCGGTAAACTATCAGTAAAAGAAATAGAAAATGCTCCAACTATAATGAAAATGTTATCAGGGTACAAAAAATATCCAGAAACTCCTCGTATAAAAAATATAAATGAGTATTTTACCTGATGTATTTTTTTTAATTCTAACCAGTGGTTACCAATCAGAGCTCCAAAACCATTTGTATATTCAGAATAGTTCCGATAAAAGTCAACAGAATCATCAAACCGCTGTTGAATAACCTAAAAAGTAAAACATGACTGTTTTCTGTAACTGTTGCTATTTTCTGTTTACAATAATTAAACTGATAATTTAACTAAGCAATGAAATGTAAAGTTATGCTATAATTACCGTCCATTTTTCTCCATTCAAATGAATCTCGCAATTAACTTCAAAGGGTTCGACATACTTATTAGGGTGGATTAAGTAAGCTCCGGAAACAGTACCGGGAACGTCACTACATGCTGCGTAAACCTTAGTATCTGGAATATAATCTGAAATAATTTTGCAATATAAAATATTAAAAAATCACAGTTTCTGTTTGTACTATAATCTGTATAAATGTATTAGAGATTCTACTCGTCGCTATTTCTTTTGGCTGCAGAAAATGCTGTACCATATTAATATGTTATCACTATTTCTGCGTGACTTTATGCATCTAAAATCCATTTAATGGGTAAAGTTTGTACAGTTCATGACTACTATGATTTGAATGTAAGTGACATATTATAATTTGACATTTCGATATATATATATATATATATATATATATATATATATATATATATATATATATATATATATATATATATATATATATATATATATATGTGTGTGTATATCTACTACATTATAAAGTAATTACAATTACGGTTAATAATATCGTTTGTTCACTTACAGAGCTTTAAATATTATTTAATAGATATTTGTTAGGTACTGCGCAAAGAAGATAAGCGACTTAATTCTTTGGTGAAAGGGGGACTGTAACAGGGTGCATTGGAAAATGTAGACACTGTTTATACTAATTAAAATATAATTGATCATGTGATGTTCTACAATAGCCAAATATGAAGTATTAGTCTGGTTCAAACTAGGTTAAATGATAGTATATCTTTGTGTCTCTGGGTTAGCAAAAAGAAGTAGTATTATTTATATATATATATATATATATATATGTGGGATATAATTTAGGATTAGATATAATTAGTTTGTAAAAAATAATAATTATAATGAACTCTATAAAATAGGTAAGGAACTTTGCTAATATTAAGTTATATTTAAATGTTACTAGCGCTGTTTTGAAACGACTTGTGGACCCCTCTAACAGGTCACGACACACGATCGCTTACTATGATATGCAGAAGATGCATGGTCAGCGCGAGAGGATTGTTAAAATAGCGATAGTCGTAGCGTACATAGTTTGTATGGCGGTCATTGGTAAAATTCAGGAAATGTTGTATTAACTAGTTGTTAATAGCATTGAGAATTATAATCAGTTAAACTGTATTGCTAGTTGTAATATTAGTTATTGTTTAGGTGTAAATAGTGTTGTTTGTGCATAGAAGTATAGTGTTAAATGCTAGGTTGTGTTTGTCATTATAAAATGTTGTGAATGTAAGCTATGTACTATTTATACTTCGTATTACTTTGTGATATGTAATCATTGAAAGGTCTTCAAACCTAAGCATTGCATATAATCTAGTCATAATATTATTGTAAACTATTTTTGATATATTAACATTTTTGTAATATAATTGTTTTTCTTTTAGAAATAATTAAATGAACTATTATTAAACAAAAGTTATGTGTTAACTATTCTTTAATAAACTATATTGTAAATGGGGGCTCAACTCAGGATTTATATAACATCAAAGCTGCTAAAACCACAGCTGGTAATCTAGCTAACACCTACTAAGGGTTAAGGTAGAGTCACGCTTGGTGACGTCAACGAAGATAGGAATAAATCTCGACCCACATATATATATATATATATATATATATATATATATATATATATATATATATATATATATATATATATATATATATATATATATATATATATATGGGATTATTTTTTAAGATTAGTTTTAAGTTAATATAATTAGTTTTAAGAAATAGAAATAGTAAAGAACACTGTAGATTAGGTAAAAGTCTTTGCTAAGAACGGGGTATATTTAAATGTTTAAAATAAACCGGTGGCAGACCCTATAGCCGTTCACTGGTACATGCTAAACAGTTCGCTTACAGCAAACAGCCGAACGCCGTTCGCTATCTAGCTGTAAAAAGATGATGACTTATTACGGGCGTTGGCTCATACGTACAAGTAGTCGTAGTCAGAAGTAAAAATGGCGATAGAATTATACTAGGTTGTATATGGTCGTTGTTATGTGAATTAAAATCCAGATAAATTTATTACTAGGTGTAATATTTTTGTTATTGTGATCAGCGTTAATGTTAGAGTTGTGCAACAAATGTAATGTTAATTACTAGGGTGTATTTTTCATTATAATATTTGTGTGTTGTTAACTTTGAACAATTGTAATGGCGTATTACGTGGTAACGCAAAAACATTGAAAGAACTGTATTGTATTTTAATCAAGTGTTATTTTCGTGCGAATTTAATTACGATTAATTCGCTTTATTTAGATGTAATTGTATAATTTTGTGTAAATATTTTGTGTAAATATTAAGTGAACTATCAATATTCAAATCATGTGTTTGCTTGTATAAAAGAAACTATGTTGTTATGTTATACTGCAAATTGATCGTCTCAACGGATAGTTGTAGAAATTACCTACAAATTGAGGCTTATATGTGGATTGAATAGTTCTAGGCTGCATAAAAGGATATCAACAGGTGGTTGTATATTCTAACCTGCAAAGCGGAGTCTGAACCGTGATGGTATTAGATTCAAAAACTACTAATGTAGATATGAAAAAGTCTACATATATATATGTGGAAAACGAGAGTACCATCCTAATCCTGACGTGGAAAACAAGAACTATCACACTTCTTATGTGGAAATCAATAACCAATTCGCTAATCTGATGTGGAATCAAGGTACTCTTATTTAATTTGGGCAAATGTCAATTTATTTAATATTCAACTATGTAATATCTTAGTTGGTTTGTCAGGATGATAAAGAATCACATATTTGGTTTAATACATTTATTGAATAAAATAATAACGATGATAATAATAATGATAATAATACAATAAGGTTACAATATAAACGTTGGTGTTAACTTTACAAATACAGAACAATGAATGCACACACCATCTTAAATTCTAGTTAATATATACTCAGTCCTACATTAGTTTTTAGCTTGACTTAAAAGGTTGGTTTTTATGCCACTCCTGTAACCTGATACGGTCCTAAATATTTGTTATGTAATTTAAATCCAGTACCAAACTGGGTTCTTTTTACGGCAACAACGTCTCCGACTTTGTATGTCCTAGATGGTTTTCTATTTCTATTGAAATTCTTGCGATTCTCTTCCTGTGGTTTTAATATATGCTTCTTGTCGTTAACACGTAACTCTTGCAAATCGTCCTAACGCATTTCTCGATTAACTTCTTCTTGTTCGCAGTAAGCCATACGTCGCGAATTTTGAAAAACAGGAACCTCATCGGTCATGTATATTTTCGCTTCTACTTCAGTAACCCTTGTTACTTTTTGTTCATAGGTTTCAACAAGTTCCTTAATTTTAGCCCTGACATCTGGACTAATATTATTACCCATGACGATTTCGTCGTCGGCTACACATAATATTTTATTTTGTTTTCTTTTCTCGTATTTTTTCCGCATGGTAATACCGTCTACACTTATTGTGATTTTTACTTGGTCTAGCAGAGGTTTACCGATTACAACACTATGTCTGGTTGTACTTGATGGAACTATTAAAAAGTTGGTACAGTACTGTTCATTGTCTACTTTTACTTGAGCACTTAATTCACCTAAAACTTTGATTTGAAATCCTCCGATTCCAGTCAATACAATATTGTTTTCACGCACAACCGCATTGTTACTGAATTTAATATAGTCGTCAGCTCTAATCAAATTCTGATCACTTCCGGTATCAATCAGACATTTAAAACTGTTACTGTCTATGCTCATGTCTTTTGTCATATTACATCTTTTATTTGTGTTCACTTACAAATCATCACTCGTTTTTTTCTCGTTGTATCTTCATTAGTTCCATGTGTACGTCAGATTCATCGTACTCCACTGGGAAATTCCTGATTAACTCGTATTTTAACGTCGTCCAATCCTTAACTATGTCCAAACTAGCATCTAACTAGTTTTTCGCGGCACTCTGCAGCTTGTTGACACCTCGATGAAGCTTTACTTTATCACTCCATCCATAAATGTCTGCTATTTTCTCCAATTTTCGCACCCAAGCTGTAGCCGTCAATACCGTGGTTGCTGGGTTAAACACAGGTATGCATTCCAGGTTCTGTGTCGGCATACACCCATGGTGATTCATCCTCTGTTCCTGTATTGTACTGTTCCCGATACTCAACTGCAATAGTTCTGTTCTAAGCCTCGTCAGCTCTGCTTGCACTCCCAACCAACTATCTTCACTAGATGTTGAGTTTCCTGAGCGTCCAGCTAACAAACTATCATCAACAGTAGTATCGTTCATGTTTACGTTATATGCCATTTTCAATTTTCTCCTCGTTAAACAGTTTACTCACTTTTCTGATACAATTCACTTGCTAGTCCTATTATAAAGTCCGTCTTATAAATTCTCGACTATTCCGCTAATGAACTATCACTTAAAAGCACTGTTTGTAGAAAACTATCTTGTATTATTCTTCTTTGTATTATTCACTTGTGTTTAACTCGTAGATAACTAATCCGCACTTAGTTTAATTCGCTATGAGTTACTAATCCGCACTTAATTCAATTCGCTATGAGTTACTAATCCGCACTTAGTTCAATTCATTTAATGAATTGTGTGAGATGTGGAATCAAGGTACTCTTTTTAAATTTAGGGCAAATGTCAATTCAATTAATATTCAACTATGTAATATCTTAGTTGGTTTGTCAGGATGATAAAGAATCACATAATTGGTTTATTACATTTACTGAATAAAATAATAACGATGATAATAATAATGATAATAATACAATAAGGTTACAATATAAACGTTAGTGTTTACTTTACAAATACAAAACAATGAATGCACACACCATCTTAAATTCTAGTTAATATATACTCAGTCCTACATTAGTTTTCAGTTTGACTTAAAAGGTTTGTTTTTATGACTTCTAAAAACACGTTTCTTTAATTTCAGTAAGCACACACCCTCAAGTATTCAGTCAGTGGTTTTAAGTTTCACACAATATAATTGCTTTCACTTGGTTTCTGTATAAAATATACCGCCATTAATCACATTCTTTATGACTTTCCTAGACCGGATGTCATAGTTATGAGTTCTTTGTATGCTTGATTTATTTTTACGTTCTACATATATATATATATATATATATTTATATATATATATATATATATATATATATATATATATATATATATATATATATATATATATATATATATATATATATATATATATATTGTTACACTTTTTCTGGGCGACGGCGTGTTTCCTTTTTAATTATTGAATATTTCAAATTATATTTTATCAAATAAGTCGCGTTGTGTAACTAATTAATAATAGCCACATCTATAAAAGTTCGAATGATTCTTACTTTTATTTAGACCGTTAATTTTTATCCACCGAAATTACAATATTCACAACTCAAACAATTATAATTCCTACTACTAAAACAATTACAATTCTAACTATTAAAAACAATTGACATTCTCTAGCTTTTGTTTATTTCGCTGTGATCTCTATATCGTGCGACGATCCCGTCAATTCGTAACACTTTCCCACTCTTTAAAACGCTTGTCCCGAGAGCTTATAATTTTTATCGGGCGGCTGATTCAGATAATTTCTATTATGGAGCATTTTCACCCTCGTACTTTGCGAGCCGGTCTCGGTGAACAATCATGCTTTTTCCTCGGGATCACCTCTGTACCTTGTAGATCACGTTTGAAATGACAGCTGATATTAAATACGGTCCTTCCCATTTGGCTTGTAGCTTAGGGCTTCGTCCTATCTTTTTCTTAGGATAGTAATGCCATACTGGAAAAACGATAACTTTGTTTCTCACAATCATAACGCGTTTTCGAGCGATCCGTCGCTTACTGAAGGCGTTTTCTTGCAAATTTGTGGATCTCTTTTAATTTTTGCGCTATGGTTTCGCAGTATTCTTCGTTGTTAATAAACCTTCTTTCGGGAGGAGGTCCGTACATTATGTCACAGGGTAACCTAAGTTCACGTCCCTTTAGCATAGCGGCTGGTGTCTGTTGTCTTGCTTCGCGCACCGCCGACCAATATCTTAGTAGAAAAAGAGATATCATATCGTCCCAATTTTCTTGATTAGCATTGACACATTTTGACAGATATTCTTCTATTGTACGATTTAGTCTCTCAACCATGCCGTTCGACTGCGGATGCAATGGTGCAGTTCGGGTTTTATGCATTCCCAGAACTTTCAAAATCTGCTGGAATACGGCGGCTTCAAAATTCCTTTCTTTATTCGAATGTATCTCTAGGAGAACTCCATAACGCGATACTACTTCTTGCACAAAGACTTTTGCAACTGTAATTGCTGCTTTATTCGGGATAGGAAGTATTTCAGGCCATTTAGTAAAATAATCCACCACGATCAACACGTATTTATTGCCGGTTCGGCTCCGTAGCAGTGATCCTAAAATGTTCATTCTAACTCTTTCGAACGGTGCTTCCACGGTGTGGGTATGCATATGTCCTCGATTTCTCAGTCGGGGTCCTTTACTGGCCGTACAAGTGTCACAATTTCGACACCATCGTTTTACTGATGCTCCGTAACGGGGCCAATACCACCTTTGCCGTATCTTCTCTAGTGTATTATGTACCCCAAAATATCCACCTGAGAAACTATCGTGTACCTGTTTCAATATATCCGAGACTAGTTTCTTAGGTACTATCAGTTGTCGAATGGGTGGCCTGTCATCTACAAAATGCCACAACCGATATAGCCTTCCTTCGTGAAGTTCTATACAGTTCCACATAGACCAATATTCTTTTACACGTGGACTATAGGCTGATACCTCTGGCCATTGAGGTCTAGTTCCTGTCTTTTTCCATGCCGCAATGAGTGCCAGATCTTCATCTTCTATCTGTGCTTCACCTACAATGTCACCTAGTTCATCTTCTACTCGATCAGTCCTTTGAATCGAGCTATCTGCAGGTGGAGGCAAATTATTATTTACTGTTACTTGGGTCTCCTCGGTTTTAGCCTTCGCCCGCGTCCAGTATCTTATGGGAACGGTTGTTAGTGGTTCTGGTTTATAAACCTGAATGTTGATCTCTAAATCATAGAACACGTATTTCAGCATGCGCTCTACATGTGCCCACATCAAATGATCATGTCTGCAACCTATTTGTGGAATGGCTAACTTCTTTACTTGTTGCTGCAGGATGTATTCTCGTAGTGATACCAATAACCGCCAAAGATCCTGATACGTTGGTTTCCGGAACTTCTCCATTTTGTAATCAGGTAATAAATAAATCTTCCATCTCTTTTTAGAACTGCAACCTCCCCTACTTTTCTTTGTTGTTTTTAAACCTTTCTCAAGTCTTCAAATTTCTCTTTGAATGTTACTGCAATACCTTTACTCATATGCAGGTCTTCTGCGACACAATGGGCTAACGAGTATTCTGAGGGAGCTAGGAATAGATCATCCCTGATGTATTACATGCTCATTTTGACTTCTGCTTTTATCAGTGTGTCGGGATCGTATTTTTCGGCATCATCATAGTTAAGAGGTAATCGACCGTTTTGCAAATAGACTTGAGTATGTCGGATAAATATTTCCTCCTCAAGTTCACATTCAGGATCCTGTTTCGCCTCCTCACGTTCACAGTGGTCCTATCCGTTGGTTGCACAAGGTCTTCTAGACAATGTATCTGCATTTGCGTGTTGACGTCCCGGCCGGTACTCGATTTTATACTGGTATTCGCTTATCTGTTGAAGCCAACGTGCTAGTTGTCCCTCAGGCTCCTTAGAATTTGTTAACCAGGTTAGCGAAGCGTTATCCGTACGAATTCGAAATGGCTGGCCCCACAAATAGTGTCTATACTGTTTCAGAGCTTTGACGACGGCCAGAAGTTGCTTTCGCGTAACACAGTAATTCTGTTCGGCCTTCAAGAATACCCTACTAAAGTATTCTATTACGCGTTCTTCGCCGTGTTGTATTTGTAAGAGTACTGCTCCCATTCCGGTATGCGATGCGTCCGTATCCAATATAAATTCGCCTACACGTTGGGGAAATGCAAGGATCGAGGCATTTGTAAGCTTTCCCTTTAATTGGTTAAACGAGTCTTCACATGATGGAGTCCACACAATGGGTCGTCTTTTCGTAGTTGGTTTCTCCGTAAGTTCATACAACGGTTTTGCAATCTTGGCAAAGTTTGAAACAAATTTTCTGTAATAAGCACATAACCCAAGGAAACTTTGCACTTCCGACAGGTTGGTGGGTGTCGGCCAGGTCTGAATAGCTTTTACTTTTTCCGGGTCCGTAGATATTCCATTTCTAGTAACAAAATTTCCCAGATATCTTGTTTTTCGGCACATAGGATGCATTTTTTTTGGATTTAATTTAGGGTTTGCTACTCGTAATCGTTGAAAAACCATTTTCAATTTTTCTAATTGACTTCTAGCATCTTTAATAAGCATTACTATGTCGTCTAGATACACGAGGCATGTTCTTTGAGGTAACTCTTTTAAGACGTTATCCATTATTCGTTCAAATGTTGCGGGTGCCATAAACGCCATAGAAATAGCCATAGACCTTTCCCGGTCGTGAACGCTGTTTTTTCCCTATCTTTTTGTTTTACTTCCACTTGCCAATATCCGCTCCGGAGATCAAGCGTGGAGAAGTATTTAGACCCGTTTAACACGCTAAAAAGGCTATCGATACGAGGAAACGGGTATGCATCCTTTAGCGTAACATCGTTCAGTCTCTTATAGTCTACGCAGAATCGCTAAGATCCATCATTTTTCTTTACAAGTACTATCGGTGATGCTTATGGACTTGTTATGGGATCTATTATTCTATCTCGCAGCATTTGATTTACCATGGCGTCAACCTCCTCTTCTTGTCCCCACAATAGTCTTAGTGCAGGTTGTTTAATTGGTCTAGCGTTTCCTACCTTTATTTCGTGTTGCACTAATGTCGTGTGTCCCATGTGTTCTATTCCTGATGAAAAAATGTCCTGGTTGTCTTGTATTACCATCTTCAGGTCATGAGATTCTTCAAGAGTTTAATTTTTGTTTGACTTCTCATAGACGTACTGTAGGTGGTCCGGAAGGGTCACTTCTTTATCTTCTAAGGAGTCTATGTTTTTCGTAATACCTGTTCTGATATTTAGAGCTTCTTTAGTGTCATCTTTTAGCAGCTCAAGCCGGTCTCTTCCTATTTGTATAATTTCAGCCCTTGGAAAAATTCTACAGTTTATTGACGACATCCAATCGTAACCCAGAACACATTCTTCCTTTATTGGCGCTACGAGGAATGTAAAGTCTCATTTGACATGAGAAATCCTACAAAGTCCATTGCTTTAAGAATTTGCACACCTTTAATATCATCTCTTTTGCTAATTTTCTATAATCAATTTTGGGTATGCAACTTCATTCACTTAGCTTTCTATGTTTGCTATAGAGACTATTGACTTTGTGCGATTTTCACTTTACTTCTTCTACCCTTACTAGTTCTATTCTGTCTTTATTTTTTAAATTTAACTCCATAATAAAAACCTCTGCCTTTACTATTAAGGCCATATCTCTTTCTCTACCATCTCTATCTTTTCTGATCACCCTGAATCCTGGCCATCTTATCAGAAACACATCCGCGGAATCTAACTTAAGAATTTATTTTTCTCCCGACTCGGTTCTTTTTATCATTCTTTGAAGGGCCTTATAAACATTTGCGTGCTTGTTTCTTCTTAATATTCTCCTTCTCTATTCCTTCTTTATTATTTTCCTATCTAGGTTTGTCCTTTTCTTCATCTTTATCCTTACTTAAACTAGACATACCTTTTCTTTTTCTATCAAAATTTTTTTCTATGCGCATTTTATTAACCTGCCTTGACATTTCCTTCTTATTAAAATCACTTTCTACTCCTTTACATTGCCCTTCCTTTGCCATCCTATCCATCTTTACTGCTTCTAATAATTCAACTCTTGCTAAAACTATTTTACATTCCGTTTTTTTCTTGTCCTCTTTATCAACTACCACATCCTTATCAGCTGTAATTTCCATTCACGCCATCGTGTAATTGAAGTGACTTAAGTACTTTGTTGGCCATTCCGTTTTGCACTCTGCTCTTATGTTTTCGGATTCCCCACACGCGAAGCATCTTTTAGCCTTACCTATTTCTATTAGAGTCGCCCATTTTTTATATATAAGCATTTTAACCGGGAACACTCAATTCGGTATTATCTTCAAACATCTGTACTCCGTGGCTACATTTATTAGACCTTCACCTCTACACATTTCCTCTTCGTACTTTATTATTTTACCATAATTACCCACCACTGTGCGTATTTCTTCTTCTGTTACTTTGAAATGCACGTTAAGTATTTTTATCCCATAATCCATATCCCATCTCTTCGTCCCAAGCTTAAATTTGGTGGTTTCCGGATATTTTCTTTCTATATTTAACAAACTGTCCTTAACTTTAAATTTAACAAATACTTCTCGTGCATCATGTTTATGCTAACTATATTTGCCACTTCACTTTCAGTCATCACGCCAAGCTACCATTGATGTACATCTACAGGCGCAGGTTGTTTCTCCACATGTCCAAAATCCAATACTAAGGTATTTTGCCTTTCCACTTTTCTCTTAATAAAAATATATAAAATACTATCGATATTCTCCTTCTTTTTTAGTTAATAAACTCTTTCTTGCTTGAATTTAATTATAATTAGCCAACAAAATTAATCGGAACTGTCAATACATGTCCTTGTTTCCCAAAAAACATAATCTTAGATTTGTATCTACATTTTAGCAATAGATCCCTCACTATATTGAACAGAACTACTGAACTAAATTTGTCAAATAATTGGCACGGGGATCTATTTTGTTTGGATCCTCTATTTATTTATGTTTCTAGTTTTTGATCTCTAGCTCCCGTTGACACTGAAATTTTTAGCTTTCTATAGTTAGTCTGTAATGACAGTCTATAGAGAGGGTTTACGTCCTCAATTTCATCTTCTGGCTGCTTGCAACATTGTCCCCAAAAATTTGAGCCAGCACAGAAGAAAATTTTTTTTGTCCCAATTAGTAGGAACTATGCACAATTAGTGTCTCTATACATACCCCAAGTTTCCATTCTCTTTATTCAATATTTCTACCACAATTTTATTTAGATCTCTAAAATCTAAACATAATCTTGATTTTTTGTTATCATGTTTCTGGAAGTCAAAGTCACCGGTGCCGCAAACGGACTATAAGATCCTTGTAAAACATTTTTTATTTAGCAGCTTTGTATTTGTTCATCTATGTCCTTTTTATCTTTAACTGAACATCTATAAGGTCTATTATTTTAATATTTGTCCATGAGTAGATCAATACATGATTAGTATTCTCTGCCCGTGCCAATGTCATATTTTTCTTTTGCAAAGAATTATTTATAAGTGTTTAACAAATATTTCTGAAGTGTATTTCTGACTTTTGTTGAGTATTTAAATTGCTCATATTTATTTTGAAATCTTCTTCTTTTATATGTTTATTATAATTTATTGAACTCTTTCCTCTTGAATACTCTATTTTAATTTCTTCTCTTTCTTCAGTGATTTTCATATTTTCATCTTGAAACAATCAAATTTCTTGTATGATATCCAGTGCAATTAAGAAATCGTTTTCATCAATTATTAAAAATCTGCCTTTTCTTCTATATAAATTTTTTTTTTTTTAATATTTTAGATGAAATTGTCACTTATTGAATCATTCTCTCGTTCTCTTTTCAGTTTTATTAATTTAAAATTAATTATAGAAAGTTTAAGCCTGAATCATATATGCAAATATATCTAAATGCGTAATTCTGCGTGTAAAAAGAGTTTATCGTTAATTAACGGTGTTATTATTTGTTTTTCTTATCATTATGCTTAAGTTTATCATCTATCATTGAATTGTTTACGGTTTTCTTTTTATATTTTTCTTTATTATTGTATTCTTTCGTCTGTTTTAACCAGCGCTTTTATTTAAGCGCTTTTATTTATCCGAATACCTTTATTTAAATTTTTACTATTTTTATATGATTTCATTTAGTCAGACTTTTCTATAGAATCATAGGAATTTCTTTTGTTTTTGCTAAAATTGTTTTTGTTCGCTGCATATTCATGTAATGCAATTTCACTGTAAAGACCAGCGGTTGATTCTACAGTTTCCTTATCATTTTTTTCAGGTACATAGTCCGGCAATCCCATCACAATAATATTTATCATTGTTTGGGTGTCGATATGCTTCAAATGAGAGTCTTTTCTTTTTTGTGGCATAATTCAGTAACGATCCAAAATAAAATTTCAATTTAAATGCGTATTTTACTTATGACCAACCTTTATTTCCAGGTGTTTCACTAAAGTTGTCCTTCCATACTGCTTATTTGAAATTAGCAGTTAATGTTATCAACATACTAATATACCAATGCAGGCATTGCTTTTCTAGAAGGAGTTTTAATATCTCAGTTTTCTCTTTATCCTGCAGAATCTTAAATCTGGCATATTAACTCTCAAATTAACTTATCCATTGGTCAGCATTTGATGTTTTCTTTGAAAATTTCTCTATTAAAGCTTTCAGCAGTTTGTCCACTTTCTTTTTTTACTGACGCATTTCTATTAATGTTAAGGCATTGTCTTTTCTGTAATATATATATATATATATATATATATATATATATATATATATATATATATATATATATATATATGTATATATATGTATATATATATATATATATATATATATATATATATATATATATACATATATATATATTACAGAAGAGAAGAAAAGATTATTATTATATTATATTCATTATTAAAGAGATCCAACATTTTAAAAAATATGAATACATATAACGTCATGTCCAATATTTTTCTTTTATATAATAGAGCTTAAAAAGGATAGCATACTTAACACAGAACTCTTATATATATATAGTAATTATATGACCTATGTTTTAATAGTGTAACATGTTACTTTATAGATGTGGACGATATTTGTTGCAATAACACTAAATTTTTAATTGCTTAACACAGTTATACCTGTTTATACCTGTTTAGAAATAAAGTAATTTATAAATGTCTAATCTTAATTTACTATTGTTAATTTAAGATATTATGAATATTATTGTTATTCTAAGATTTTATGTATTTTGCCTACATTGCGGTGAGAATCAGTCTGTATTAGCACAAAGAATTTGGATTTACAACCCGAATTAGAAACCATCACCGTCAACATTTAGATATTTAATATAATAGAAACATCAATATCCTAAATTATAATGTACCAGGTGTTTATTTATATTCTTATATTCTTATATGTATCCGAAATTTTTATAGTAAAACGGAAACGGCTATGTTTTTGAAATTATTTTACTTTATAGAGAAAAGAATTGTAAGACTTTTGGCGTCTTTGGATTTTCCCTTGAATTTTCTGGAAATCCGTAGTTTTAGAGAAACTGGAAAAATAATAATCACATTTTCCTGTATAACTTTTAATTCGTAACAGATAGAAAGTTGAAATTTTGCATGTGTAATAAGCTATTTAATGCGAACATATCTTAAAATTTAGAAATTCAAAAATTTATAAAAGGGGCGCGGAGAAATTTGGGGTGGCCAGCAGGAAACTTTGGACAAAGCTCAAATTTTGGATTGTGTAATAATTAAATATATTAAAAAAAGAATTCGAAACCCAATAATTTTATTTGAAGGCACAAGTGCGGCTTTTGCTAAGAGTAAGAATTGTGCTAGAAAGTTGAAATTTTGTATATGGGCGGGCTAACTTTGGTACCCAATTGACAAATCGAAAAAAATTCCCAAATTTTGAAAAATAATTGGTCAAGTCAAGATTGGTTGGTGGCTTGTAGAAAAGAAATTTAAAAATTAGTTAGTTTATATGGAAAATTATTTGTTGTTATATGTAAAATTAATATAAAACGAGTTAAGTATTTCAATTTAAAAGTGGAATTAAAATTTGAAAGTCAGTAGTCGCTTGCGACGGGGGTAACCTTTAATACATTTATAAACATCCATTCTAATAACCAATTTGTAGTAATAGTAGCAACTGATGTAGTTTATTTTAAAAAAAAGTAACAGATGTACAAGTCAAACGTGTATATATGTTCATTTGAATTTTGCACTTAATATTATTTTAATACGGCTGTAGTGATAGTCAGCTTTTTTTTTCATTTACATGACACCGATGGCCTTGGTTCTAAAGTAAGAAATTAATTATTTCGATATTTATCTAACTTGAATATTTGATGGCGTGTTGAGTCAGCTCTGATTGACTTATGAAAACAGCCATATTATCACTATGGAGGTCTACCGTATGTAATTTATAAAAAGAAATTTAAACATTTTTTATTTAGTAAATTTTATATGATTACACATGTATAATTGAACTGTTTCCTTCATTAAAAAAATATAAATTTTAGTTACATTACGTAAAATATTCTTTTAAATAATATATCATAATTTTATATATAATAATGTGTTTAAGAAGAAAGTGCAAAATTGTACGCTGTTGAATCATTACTTATTTTTGGTGAAGTGCTCTATTACATTACATTATATTTACAGCGGTGCAACTATATAGCATATCTATCAGACATACCAAAATATGTTGTAAATACAAATTGTAAGATATAGAGTCATCTATCAGATAAAATAATACTTAAATTTATAAAAAAAAGTCTTCATGATAGTTTTGCTGGAGCTTACTTTTTAAGATAAAAAAAAAGTAACTGTTTAGGACTGATAATTTTAGATACGTGTATGATTTATAATAAGTAGGTTTATAATTTTATCAATTTAAAAGTAACAACAAAAGGTTATAAATAAAATTTGTTCAAAAAATTATTTGTAAAGAAAATTTGAACAAAATAAGTGTGGGAGTTACAGATTTTAAGATAAACAAACACACAAGACGGCAGTCGAATGTATCGTCGCCACCCGAAAATTGAAATGTATTTTCAGGTTTTACAATCTAACATTTTACACTCTAACAAACTATTCTTTTGAAAAAATTGATGATATGGGTACAAACGATTTATGGTTTGAACATGATAGGGTTACGTGAAACCTGCAGACGAAATAATCATTTTGTTGAAAACGAAGTTTGAAGATTATATTATGTTGTTTGGATTCACAGAATGCCGCGATCAATATTTTAATAAATTGATATGCAAACATCTACGTAATGAATACAAAAACATTAATCATATAAAAATAATTATTTAAATATCTAAAAATGCTTTGCGCAATCTTTTTTCCCAATTTACAATACTAACTGTATTGCATTCTATGAATTGCTTACATATAAATGAAAAATGTGAAAAATATGAAAAATCTTACATATAAATACTTACGGACAGTTAGAGGTAACGTGGTTGTTAGAGTTGGCAATGTTAGAAGCATCGCAGCAGAAAACTGAAAATTAACCTTGCATGTAACACTGGTCTTTAGTAGTAACAAGTAAAAGTAGAAATAGACTTAGGATTGTCTCAGTATGGGACCGTATTAAAGCGACGGCGAATTCGTACGTAAATCGACGGATTGGATGAGCTACAAAGCAAATTGCCTATGTGTGTAACAATACATGTTTATACTGATTTATTTATCTATATTTTTGATACAGCATTCAGTTGTTGTTTACGTCTTAAATCTGGTGTGCCTGGATGTTATCTAATTATGTTATTGGATATCGAGCAGATAACATAATCAAACGCATATGCTTACTGCATATTATTACAATGGATAGTAAAGGTCTTCCCATAAATTTTGATTCCACATACAGCGGAACTCAACAAACCTCAGACACGAATCAATCAAGTACTACAGGTGAAAAACGTGCTGCTGGAAAAGCATACAATATTCGCGAAAAATTCAAGACTTTTTTGCCAACAATCCATTGTAATTATTTTTACCAAAAATTTTAAATATATATATATATATATATATATATATATATATATATATATATATATATATATATACTAGCTTTTCCCCCGTCGCAAGCGACGTTTGTTTTTTGTGAGTGGCTTGAATTTTAAGTCAAAATTTAATTTTTAAATTGAAATAATAAATAAACTCGTCCTATATTGATTTAACATTTAATAACAATTAATTTTTCATACAAACTGACTAAGAAAATAACCTGACTAATGAAAGTTCAAATTTTGCATGTGTATTAAGGTATTCAATGCTGATATTTCTCAAAAATTAGAAATTCAAAAATTAAAAAAGGGGGGTTGAAGAAATTCGGGGGCCCGGTAGGGAACTTTGGAGAAACTTCATATTCTCGATTATAGAATAATTAAGTATATTATTAATAAAAAAAAATTCAAAATTTCAAAATTTTATTTGGGGGCACGGGGGCAGTATTTGCCGAGAGTAAAAATTGTGCTAGAAAGTTGAAATTTTGTATATAGGCTAACCTTGGTAACTTATTTATGAATCAAAAAAAAAAAATACCAAATTTTGAAAAAAAGTTGGTCAATTAACGCATAAATTGAAAATATTTTTTATTTTAAAAAAAAAATTATTTTTTTAGTCAATTTATATGTTTCTATGTATTGTGCGCGAGTTTATTTATTATTTCAATTTAAAAATAGAATTAAATATGAAATGTAATTACAAATTATTTTATTGGATTCAAATCATACACGCCAAAAAGACGGGGGTAAACTCTGGGCTTTAAAAGAGACTTTAAAGAGAAAAAAATTCTACAACTTTTGGCGTCCCCGTATTTTTCTATGAATTTCCTGGAAACCCGTAATTTTGGAAAAACTGGAAGAAAAGTGATCCCTTTTTTGCTGTATTACTTTTAATTCGTATAAGATAGAAAGTTGAAATTTTGCATGTGTATTAAGGTATTCAATGCTGACATTTCTCAAAATTTAGAAATTCAAAAATTAAAGAAGGGGGGGTTAAAGAAATTCGGGGGCCCGGTAGGGAACTTTGGAGAAAATTCATTTTCTGGATTCTAGAATAATTAAGTATATTATTTATAAAAAAAAAATTCAAAATTTTAAAATTTTATTGGGGGGCACGGGGGCAGTATTTGCCGAGAGTAAAAATTGTGCTAGAAAGTTGAAATTTTGTATATAGGTTAACCTTGGCAACTTATTTACGAATCGAAAAAAAAATCCCAAATTTTGAAAAAAAGTTGTTCAAATATCGCATAAATTCAAAATATTTTTTATTTTGATATAAAAAATGTATTTTCTTAGTCAGTTTGTATGAAAAATTAATTGTTATTAAATGTTAAATCAATATAAGACGAGTTTATTTATTATTTCAATTTAAAAATTAAATTTTGACTTAAAATTCAAGCCACTCACAAAAAACAAACGTCGCTTGCGACAAGGGTAAAAGCTAGTATATATATATATATATATATTTATATATATATATATATATATATATATATATATATATAAATATATATCGAATGATAGTTTGAATTTTTCTGCTTCCACAAACTCTCTCTTTCTTGAATTAAAAGAATTAATTTTTCAGTGCCCATGATTTACTGAAATACAAACATAACCTGAAGCATGCTGAACATACTCGTCACAAGCGATGTCGCCGATAGATCTCATTTAATCCGTATTGCAGCGAAACAACAAGCGATCTTAGGTATCCCCTCCAGTCTGAGGCGGCTGTTTGCATTTACAAAGGTTCAGATAGGATATCGTTGTAGTAGTGGTAACGCTTGGATAAAATTCGCCTTTATACGGTTCTAATGTGCGAGGTAGTGCCGCCCGTATTCGGACTGCTTTGTAGCTTGCAGTCTGAGAGGTCCAGAGAGGTCTTATTACATTTACAAGGTTCGGATAGGTATAGCCTGTATATAGTAGCCTGTATACGTCCGGCAGAAATTCGCTTAAATACGGTGCCATACTGAGACAGGCCTTAGAGACCTAGTTTGGAACTAACATAGATTATAAAGTTGGGGTAGATTAGCTATAATTCGCATAAAGCTGAAAGTTGACTTAGACCTTGGGGACATTATTACAAATAAAATACTAAAAGTCCTCACCGATCGCACATTTGCATAAAATACAAGATAACAGGTCAATAAAAATGGTTTTTCAAATTTTTATAATAAATGGTTTTAAATATAATAAAAGTTTTGTCACCGATGGTAAGAGATACAACCATTCGCGTTTTGGAACTAGGCTACTCGAATGTAAAATGACAGATCACAGTTCATAACCAATAACTAGATGGTATTAGTAGTACATCTACTGTGGCGACACTGCAGCCCCAGTCACACCTCTGCAGGCGAAATAAAGATATAACAACAACAGCATTAGTTTCTCATTCTTTTGTTATATATTGTATTGTAATAATTATTTACTTATAATTAATAAAGAAAATTGTTTTGTTAAATTACCTGATTTGTTCATAATAATAATTTAGTAGTATAAAATTACATTTCGCAACTACATTTTATATCTTTTAATAACCTCAACACTCCCACTGAACAGTAATATATTATTAAAATTACATTGGTATAAGCCCTGAATCAAATAGCACAACTAACAAATACATTCAGTACACGCCCACAGCAGCAAAGACAGAGATTAAGAGCACGTTCACGAGAAAGAACTTTCGACAAGTGTTGGTATAATTTTAAATTTTGGGACAATGCAATCAAATGTGTCTCACCCTGCAGTTACAAAAATGATCAGGAAAACAACCAGGCCTGCGCTGACGGCGGCCAGAGATTTGGGCCTACGTTCACGCCGCTTGTTTGTAATAGATATACACACAAAACAACAATTTATAGCAGATTCTGGAGCTGATATATCTATCATACCATCGACAACTCAAGACTTATCTAATAAATCAGAAAGGGATTTATTCGCAGCAAATGGCTCACCAAATCACACGTACGGGGAAAAACAACTCAAACTCAATATTGGACTTAGAAGAGATTTCACTTGGCCTTTAATAGCTCAAGTGCAAACTTCGATTATAGGTGCAGATTTTTTTAACAATTTTGGTTTACTTGTAGACTTACAACGACAATGTTTATTTGACACGGCTACAAAACTCAATAGTACATAAAAATGTGTTCAAAACTACAACTCATCATCACTGCGTCTAGTTTAACCAAACCACCCTTACGCAGAAGTATTCGCCAAATATCCCAAGCTGTTACACACCAAGAATTCTTTTGATACTCAACATCATAGCATCACGCACTCCATCATTACTACAGGACCACTCGTCACAGTCAAAGCCCGTAGACTACTTACAGACAAATTTCAAGCTAAAGCCGAATTTAAAAAAATGGTCAACATTGGAATTTTTTGCCCTTCCAGCAGTCCCTGGGCTAGTCCACTGCATTTAGTAACAAAAAAAGACGGATCCTGGAGACCTTGTGGAGATTATAAAGCTTTGAATAGCCAGACATGTATCCAGTTCCTCACATGCATGATTTCAACTCACAGCCCGCCAAGAAGACAATCTTTTAAACAATTGACTGGGTACGAGCTTATCACAAAATTCCCGTGGCGCCTGAAGATATTCCAAAGACTGCAGTTATTACACCTTTTGGATTATTTGAGTTCGTCAAACTTAGTTTTGGTCGACGCAATGGTGCACAATCATTTCAGAGATTTATGCATCAAATTCTACAAGATATACCATTTGCATTCTCATATTTGGACGACATACTAATAGCGTCAGATAATGAAATGCAACAAAAAAATCACATTGACGCAGTGTTAAACGTATTAAACAAATATGAACTAAAACATAATTTATCAAAATCTGTTTTTGGCGTTCAATGTGTAGATTTTTTTTGGTTTACCGTAAAAGCGGAAGGCATTTAATCACAACAAGCCAAGGTACAAGCAGTGCAGAACTCCCTCAACCAACCACAGCAAAGGAACTAACAACTTTTCTTGGAATGATAAACTTTTATAGACAATTTCTACCTAACTCTGCACAAAAAGAACATGTTTATTCGCTACTATCAATGGCAACAAAACGAATGATAGGACGCCACTCAACTGGACAGCTGATCACATAAATATTTTTCACCAGTTAAAAAATGACTTAGCAGAGACAGCACTCCTCGCGCACCTACTTCCTGACGCACCGCTAGCACTCATGGTAGACGCCTTGAGCACTTGTGTAGGGGAAGCAATTCATCAAGTCGTGGACAACTCACTACAACCTTTGGCATTCTTTTTAAAAAAACTCATAACAACTGATCAAAAATACAGCACCTATGACAGAGAATTATTGGCTGCATATAAAGCAGTAAATTTCGATTTATGCTGGAAGCAAAACATTTTACAATCTACACGGATCACAAACCATTAACATTTGGATTTTGTCAAAAACCGGAAAAAGCTTCACCACGACAGCCTTGTCACTTGGATTTTATTGGTCAGTTTACTACAGACATAAAATTCATTCCGGGTAAGAAAAATGTAGCAGCAGATGCGTGTTCAAGAATTTCACTCATAGTACCAACAGCCATCACTCAAGAAGAACTGGCTGAAGCTCAAAATCAGGATGAAGAGTTTAGGAGAAGAAAATACTTCTAGATAATCCACAGTCACTAAAACTACATCAAATAATATAAAAGATGATATAGAACTCATTTGTGATACTTCGACTGGCCACCTTCAATATTCAACATTTTCAATAGTTTTCACACAATAGCACATCCAGGCATTAAAGCTACAGTAAAACTAATTAAAAGAAGACACGTATGGCCCAGTCTCAACAAGGATGTCACACAGTGTGCACGAACATGTATACCATGCCAACGTGTGGAAGTCATCAAACACACAAGCAGCCCACTAGCACCATACTCAGAGGTACAGCAGCGGTTACAGCATATTAACCTGAACATTGTTATCCCTCTACCGTCTGAAGGATATACTCACCTCGTCACTATAATAGATCGATTTTCAAGATGGCCTGAAGCAGTTCCAGTCAATAACACTACAGCAGAACATATTGCAAGAGTCGTTATGTCAACATGGATAAGTCGTTTTGGCATTCCAACTCGTATTATAGACATCTTACTCACCTACTCGGTATTCATCACAATAAAACTACGGCTTATCATCTAGCAGGAAACGGAATAATAGAGATAGCACCGTGACCTGCAGTGTGCACTAAAAAGACAGCTAACCAACAATTGGGTACCTCAACTACCACTAGTACTACTCGGACTTCGTTCCAAGGTCGTTCCAGAATTTGACACAAGTCCAGCTCAAGTGATGTATGGAGCACACATTCGTTTACCAGGTGATTTTATAAGCGAACAGCAAAACATTGATAGAACAGAACTACCTACTTTTCTATTTAAACTTTGTAAAGCAATGGGATTAGTTAGGCCCATGATCGCAAACCTACAGCTTACAACCTACTTATGATGGTCCGGCAGAGCAGCTAAGTATTATACAATACAAACTGTTCGTGGTTCGCGCACCATATCTATTGACAGGCTAAAACCAGACTACATACTTCAACCTTCAATGACACCGGAGATAAATCAGGACTCATCGCCTGCGAAACCTAAAGAACCGTAGCCACAATCAACATCAAGAGAAAAGCAGAAGCAGCAACCTGAAAAGGAAAATAGAAAAACTACCTCAGGTCGTACAGTCCGTTGTCCTAAGAAAATCATGGACACATTCACTGGCGGGGAAGTACATGTGGTGAATCACATGATCTAATATAACATTCTCATTGGTCGTACTGACCAAGAAAGACAAGGACAGGTAGAGACGCTAACCCACTATTGAATACACACATACCAAACAACAAGCAACACGTTCCAGTAGAACAGAAGCAATTGCTGATACCCAAGCCAAACTAGCGTCATTACAGACCAGTTCAATTTACATATGTATAAACAATTCAAATCATTTACATTCTTTTTATTATTAATTTGTGAATCTATTGTTAACAATTAGTTTAAAATAATAATGATAATAAATAACATCATATTCTCAAATTAAATAATATTCTATCAAAACAATATACCTTGTTATAAGTCAAACTAACACGTTATTACATAAATGCATATACTGCAACAACAATTATAGCGATTAGCAATCAGTTTAAAATAAAAAGGATAATAAATAACATCTTATTCTCAAATTAAATAGTATTCTATCAAAACAGTATACCTTGTTATAAATTAAACTAACAGGTTAATACATAAATACATATACTGCAACAAAAATAATAGCGGATAGCATCTGTAATATTGGGTTTGCAGATAATTTTTGTGCAAACCGATTATCATTAAAAATTATTATAGTATAAGATTCATAAGTAATCTCAAACTGTAAGATTTTCAAATATATAGCTTCCTTACAACATTCTGACAAACCCACATACTTCGCCTCTGTGCTGGACAAAGCCACAATACACTGTTCTCTGGTCTCCCAGGAAACAGCACATACAGATAATTCAAAGAAACAGCCAGTATGCGATTTCCTGTCAATTCAATTAATAGATAAATTACAATCATTGATTGCTAGCCTAATCAGCATCAACATAAACTTTTAATTTTTTATTATTATCTTCCAAATATCTTAAACAATCATTCTTAGTTTTTGTTAAGTATTTAAGAACTCTCTTGGCATAAGCGAAATGCTCTTCATTAGAACATTTATTGAATTTACTTAAAAAATTTACAGAAAATACTATGTCTGCTCTAATAAGGACCGCAAAGTACGTCATACTACCTATCAGTTGCTGATAAGGTTTAACATATTATTTACCACTATAAGATCTTAAAATTAAATTCGCTTCAGGAAAAAAAAATATAGAAGTTTATATATAAATATACATATATTTTTTTTTTTTTATATTTATTTTTTTTTTCCTTGACTTTCTTTCGTCATAGCCACCTTCAAATAATTTTTTAACATCTTTTATAATTTATAACTCAAATTTACACATTTCTAAATATTTCAATAATTCAATAATTAATTTTGAATCACTTAACAAAAATTTAGTATTAACAGGAAAAGTTTTAATCACATCTAATATACCACTATTTTATTTTGATCTTTCTAAACTATAATTTATGCATTCAAATATAATATGATCCAAAGTTCCTTCTTCACCACATTGACATCTTTCGTCAGATTTAATATTAATTTTGTACAGGTGAGCTGGAGTTTTGCAATGATTACTTTTGATTCTGATTGTAGTTGATATAATTTTGCAACTCATTTCCAAGCCATCTTTTCTTACTTAAATTTGGATGCAACATATAATAATCTCTTCCTTTTAACTGACTTTCGTTAATGAAATCTGTGTTTCTCAAATTGAAGTTAATTTTTTTGATTATATTAAAAATTTCATATGAAGGTAAATTCACTTTTATCTCAATTTCCAAAATTATTGATTCCTTTGCCAATTTATCCGCAATTTCGTTTTCTCTTATTCCACAATGTCCTGGTATCCACATAAATTTTATGGTACTATTCTTAATTATTATATTGAAATACATCTCCTTAATTTTGCAAGTCAAAATATTATTATTTAATTTGTTATCATTTGAATTTAAATTTTTTTAAACACTTAAAGAATCCGTTATTATTTTAATTTTATTATTGTTGATATTTTCATTACTTACCAATGCTTTTAATATTTCTAATTTTTCTCCAGTGTAAGAGCAAACTTTGCTATTTAATTTATATTTATAATATCTTAAATTTATATGTTCATATATGGCAAATCCTGCTTTATTTCTTTCTAAATCAATGTATGCATCTGTATATATTATTTTTGTAAAATTTATAATAAATTCATGCATTAGATTTAAAATTTTTTTATTATTTATCGCATTATTAAAAGATTTTGACAATAATTTTGTGTTAATATATATATATATATATCCATAGGTTTAATTAATTATTCAAAAGAAATAGAATATATAGGCGATTTGGAATTTCTTTGTATATTTAGATCCTTTAATTTCATGTAACTATTTATTAAAATAGGTTTATTCTTTTTGATTTATTTTAAATATATGTAGTTAATAATTTAATTTTATAAATAATTTGGAATTTTGAAAATGTTTCACATTTAACTTAAAATTTATCACTAAGCAGTTGGTTTCTAAATTGTAAAGGAGCTATAATAGATTCAGCTTAAAGTATATGAGTTGGAGTTAAAGTCATGCAACCTAAAGCGATTCTTAAGCTTTGATTTGGAAGCTGTACTAATTAATATACTTGAATAGTCTAAATGTGAACTTATAATTGAATAATAAATGAAATAAAAGAATAATATATATTTATATATATATATATATATATATATATATATATATATATATATATATATATATATATATATATGTGGGAAATAATTTAGGATTAAACATAATTAGTTTGTAAGAAATAATAATTTTAAAGAACTCTATAAAATAGGAACTTTGCTAATATTAAGATATATTTGAATGTTAGTAGCGCTGTTTTGAAACGACTTGTGGACTCCTCTAAGGCGTTCATTTGACAGTTCGCTTTTAGCGTCCAGAGAACGTCTAAGAGAACAGGTCACCACAGGCGTTCGCTTAATATTCTATGACGGCACATGTTTAGCGCAGCAAATGATTGTAAAATGGCTGAAAGTCGTATACATACACAGTTTGTATGGCGTCATTGGTAAAATTCAGGAAATGTTGTATTAAATAGTTGTTATTGGCATTGAGAATTATAAATGCTAGGTTGTATTTATCATTATAGAACGTTGCGAATGAAAACTATGTACTATTAATACTACGCATTACTTTGTGATATGCAATCATTGTATTAAGGTCTTCAAACCTAAGTATTGTATATAATCAAGTGATATTATTGTTGTGAACTCTTTTTGATTTATTATCATTATTGTATTGTAAACGTTTTTTTTTGTGAAATAATTAAATGAGCTACTAATAAATATATCTATATATATAAAAATCAATTGCTGTTCGTTAGTCTCGCTAAAACTCGAGAACGGCTGAACGGATTTATCTTATCTTGGTCTTGAATTATTCGTGGAGGTCTAGGGAAGGTTTAAAAGGTGAGAAAAATTCGAATAATTGAAGGGAAAATCCTCAAAACAGCATTTTTCTATTTCCCATACAAACGTTTTCTAAATAAAATGGAGAGTCAATTTGTAATTTATTACCGCTGCATAAAGTTCAAATTCGCGTGCGCGTTGGAGGACCTAATATCGCGTTCTGAAACTCAACAAAAGTGAAAGTGAATCGCGAACGCGACAAAATTGCATAGTCTCAAAATACATAGTACATAAATAAACACAATTTTAGCTAACTTCAGTTGTTACTCTGTCCGATTATTTTTTTATTTTAGCTAACTTAAGTTGTTACTCTGTCCGATTATTTTTTTAATAAGACTATATAGAAATCGAAAGATAAATCAATAATAATAAAGACAAATTAAATTATAAATCTTAAGTTAAATTCTGAACGCAATCTCAATATGTATTTGACATTAGATTTGACAACCAACTGATATGTCATTCCATCCTGTCGCATTTCAGAGCACGGAAAAAATTATATTATCGTTATATCTATCTTTGTGGCTACGTGCGCGAGAACTTTCTTTACTTTGGTGATCCTTTGTGATAGTGAAATTCCAAGTAATGTGTTCTTTTTTGTGATAGTGACACTTTACTGCTAAATGAGCGGGAAATTTTCTCACTTTGATTAATTACAATTTACGATGCCGAGGAGAAGACGACCTAACTTAGGTCGTCGTAGTCAATCAAATGTGCGAAGAGCTACCTCACGTGCTAACCGCACTGATGACCAGAGACAGACAGATCAAGAAAATAGTCGTATTGCTATGTCAGAATTGCGTTCTTTGGTGAGTGACAATGTAGGAGATAGGCTTAGAATGCAACGAGTTCGTGCACATCAAACACAACAACAGCAAGCTAGACATAATGAAATTGAGCGAATCCGCAGACGCAGTGCTCCTGTGATTCTTGAACGAGCTGCATTCCACTATGATCCGGCAATTGATTATTGTGCCGACAAATCGGTAACAATTAGGGAAATGAAAACAATTTGTAAATATTGTAAGGCGTTAAAATACACTGGTGAATCTACTGGATTATGTTGTGCTGAAGGCAAAGTAAAATTGCCACAATTGGTCCCACCACCAGATCCTTTACGCTCTTTGGTTTCTGGGATTGGAAATGATTCTAAGCACTTCTTGACCAACATTCAGAAATATAACAACTGTTTCCAGATGACATCATTCGGTGCTACACATATTATACAAGACAATTTCATGCCCACTTTCAAGGTATTATATAAGAATATTTTTTTATATTATTCAAGTTTGTACTAAAATATATATATCGGAAATTATTAATGGACAAATTTTTAAAAATTACAGATTCAAGGACAAATTTATCACTTACTGGGAACTCTGTTACCACTAACTGATGCAGATCATCAATTTTTACAAATTTATTTTATGGGCAATTCAGATGCGGAAATTAATAATCGTTGTGCTCACAATCCAACAGTGAAGAGAACCATTGTCCAACAATTACAAATATTTCTTCATCAGAATAACAATTTAGTAAACATGTTCAAAATAGCATTGGATCGGATGCCATCTGATAGCCATAATATTATTATTCGAGCTGACAAAACACCTGCCGGTGAACACACAAGGAGGTTCAATTCACCTACCATTGATGAAGTGGCTGTTGTCATTGTGGGCGAAAATTTACAATCTAGAGATATTGTGCTTCATCGTCGGAATAGTGAGTTAAAACGTGTATCTGAAACACACAGGAGTTATGATGCACTACAATATCCTTTGATCTTCTGGCAAGGGGAAGATGGATATCATTTTAATATCAAAATGGTAAATCAAGTAACAGGTAAATGAATTGAACAAGATTAAATAATATTTTTAAATTCAATACATCTAAGTAACAATTTAAACATTTATCATTTTTGATCGCAGGTGCTGAAACCAACAAAAAAGTTAGTGCTATGAATTTCTATTCATACAGACTCATGATCCGTCAAGGTGAAGTAAATCATATTTTGATGTGTCAACGACTTTTTCATCAGTTTGCAGTTGACATGTATGTCAAAATTGAGACTGAACGATTGACATACATCCGTTTGAACCAACGACGGCTACGGTCAGAGGAATACATCCATCTCCGCGATGCTATAAATGCTGATGGCAATGTGAATAATGTAGGAAGAATGACAATTTTGCCAGCTACTTATATAGGAAGCCCACGTCACATGCATGAATATGCTCAGGATGCTATGTCATATGTTAGGCATTATGGCCGCCCAGATTTATTTGTTACATTCACATGTAACCCAAAATGGTCCGAAATCGAGAAGGAATTACTACATAGCCAAACACCAGTTGATAGACATGACATAACTGCCAGAGTTTTTAAACAAAAATTAAAATCTCTCATGAATTTTTTAATAAAGCATTGTGTGTATGGCCGAGTCCGTTGTTGGATGTACTCTGTAGAATGGCAAAAGCGTGGATTGCCACATGCGCACATTTTAGTCTGGTTAGTGGACAAAATAAGGCCAGATGAGATTGATTCTATAATTTCAGCTGAAATTCCAGATGAAATAGTTGACCCAAAATTGCATGCAGTAGTAACCAAACACATGATACATGGACCTTGCGGACATTTCAACTACAATTCACCCTGTATGGTCGACGGTAGGTGTTCCAAACGATACCCAAGAGCTTGCTCAAACCATAACGGGAAATGATGGATACCCATTGTATCGTCGGCGATCAGTTGCGGACAGTGGGCGATCGGTAGTTGTGAAGGTAAGAGGACAAAATGTTGATGTAGACAATCGTTGGATTGTGCCATACTCGCCAATATTGTCCAAAGCTTTTGAGACTCACATCAATGTGGAATATTGTAATTCTGTGAAGTCGATAAAGTACATATGTAAATATGTTAATAAAGGTAGTGATATGGCTGTCTTCGGTGTAACCAATGCAAATGATGAAATATCATAGTACCAGATGGGTCGCTATGTAAGTAGCAACGAAGCTATTTGGCGTATCTTTTCATTTGCGATCCATGAAAGACACCCTACAGTAGTCCATTTGGCAGTCCATTTAGAAAATGGTCAACGAGTTTATTTTAATGAATCTAACGCGGCAGACAGGGCGGCACATCCACCGTCGACAACATTAACAAGTTTCTTCACAGTTTGTCAAACTGATGATTTTGCTCGCACTTTGCTGTATGCTGACATGCCACGCTATTACACATGGAACGCATCATCGAAATCGTTTCAGCGTCGAAAACAAGGAACACCAGTTGAAGGACATCCAAATGTATTTGCTTCAGATGCTCTGGGTCGCATCTACACAGTACATCCAAATAACGATGAATGTTATTATTTGCGGTTGTTGTTGGTGAATGTTCGTGGTCCGACATCGTTTAAACAACTGAGAACAGTTAATGGACAGCTGTGTGCGATTTACCGTGAGGCATGTCAACTATTACATTTACTTGAGAACGATTCGCACTGGGATGATACGCTCAAGGATTCCGTAATATCTTCGTCGCCGCATCAAATTCGTACATTGTTTGCGATTATCATATCGACATGTTTCCCCTCGAATCCAATAGATTTGTGGGTTAAGTATAGAGATGACATGTCTGAGGATGTTTTGTATCGTGTGCGCCGTCAAACTTTGAATCCTACACTACAAATGACTGAAGAAATTTACAATGACACATTGATCATGATAGAAGATATGTGTTTATTGATGGCAAATAAAGTATTGTCGTGTTTGGGAATGACAGCACCCAATCGTCATATGCACGATGCATTAAACCACGAGTTGCAAAGAGAACATCAGTACGACATTGAAGCATTGGCCGAAACAGTTCGTACAAATGTTCCACAATTAAATCAACAACAAAGAATTGCGTACGACACTTTGATAGAAGCTGTGAACAGTGGATCTGGTGGAATTTATTTCCTTGATGCTCCCGGAGGAACCGGAAAAACGTTTTTAATTTCATTGCTTTTGGCGAGGATCAGATCGCGAAATGATGTTGCTCTAGCGTTGGCTTCATCTGGAATAGCTGCAACTCTGCTCGAAGGCGGGCGAACTGCACATTCTGCCTTGAAATTACCACTAAACATGCAAATCACCGAAACACCAATTTGCAACATCGCCAAAAATAGCGCAATGGCCAAGATCCTACAGGTATGCAAATTAATTGTTTGGGATGAATGCACAATGGCCCATAAGAGGTCACTGGAGGCACTGGACAGAACGTTGAAAGATCTTCGTGACAACCAAAATATTTTCGGTGGGGCCATGATTCTGTTGTCAGGTGATTTTCGTCAGACTCTTCCAGTTATTCCCCGATCAACTGTTGCTGATGAACTAAATGCATGCCTAAAATCATCAAATTTGTGGCAGTACGTAAAGACACTCCACTTAACAACTAACATGCGAGTATTTTTGCAACAAGATGAAACTGCTAATGTGTTTGCGAAGCAGTTGTTAGACATTGGAAATAATAAAGTTGCAGTGGACACCTCGACCGGATTCATCACATTACCTACAGATTTCTGTCACATCACAGACTCAAAAGTGGAGCTTATTCAGCGAGTTTTCCCAGATATAGCGCAAAAGTTCAATAACCATAATTGGCTGGGTGAACGAGCAATATTAGCAGCGAAAAATAATGATGTAGAGGATCTTAATGCGACCATTCAGAATTTTCTTCCAGGACAGTTGGTTTCCTTCAAATCAGTCGACACCGTAATGAACCAGGATGACGTAATCAACTATCCCACTGAGTTTTTAAATTCACTGGAATTGCCTGGATTACCACCTCACAATTTGCAGTTAAAAGTAGGATCAGTTGTCATCATGCTGCGTAACATTAATCAACCTCGACTATGCAATGGAACAAGACTGGCTGTGAAAAGACTGATGAATAACGTCATTGAGGCGACAATCATAAAAAGGAAATACAAAGGAGAGGATGTCTTGATCCCGCGGATACCGATGATTCCAACGGACTTACCATTCGATTTTAAACGCTTACAATTTCCAGTACGTCTGGCCTTTGCGATGACCATAAATAAATCGCAAGGACAGTCTTTAGAAGTTTGTGGAATCAACTTGGAGTTTCCCTGTTTCGCGCATGGACAATTATACGTCGCGTGTTCGCGCGTCGGAAAACCGTCTTCTTTGTTTATTTACGCACCACAAAACAAAACAAAAAATATAGTTTATGAGAAAGCTTTAAATTAATTAACAGACTGTATTTTCACAGTGTGTGTCTGTGAATATCAAATTTAAACCTTATAAATAGCCAGTATTTCAGGAAAACTCTGATTTCTAAGTAAGCAACATGATGTATCGAAAATAATAATAAAACTTCATGCTTTATTCAATAAATGCTTTTTCATTAATAATTATTTTGTTTGTTTTAAAATCATTTTATACAAAAGATTAGGTCTTTTATTTATCGATGAGGCAGTACGAAGTCTGCCGGGTCAGCTAGTATATATATATATATTGTTGAGAAACAATCGCCGGGACCCCACTCCTGACACCAATGTTATAATAAGGGGTAGATGTTCGTTGATGTGGAGAGATTCCTTTAGCCTATTACATCCCGCAGGGTTGCTAGCTTCTGAATTGTAGATTCTTCCGTAGACTATATCCACCAGATAAGATTTGTTCTTTTTAGTTGGTTTAATAAATTTCTTGTCCGAATAGTAACGTTGAATTCGAGACCCCTTTGAGCGGCAAAAGTGAGCCCTTCTCTCAACGTACCACGTTGAAGAATTATTATCTTTTTTACTATTAATTAAACACTTTTTATTAAAATAAGTAACCGATTAGTTTTATTTAGACATCTAGTTACTTATTTACAATAGTATTTCACTTAATTAAAAAGGATGCTAAATATTTAACTTAATATATCAATTCTTGTACAATATTTAATTAATAGAAAAACGTGTTCAACAAATATGATAAACGATTGAACACTGACTCTAATTCTGAGATTGCTGAGTGACTTACGACTACAGCGTTTCTAGTACAACTGGCGTTCTGGCTCTCATTACAAATCATATAGACCAATTTAGTAATGCCCGAGACTAAAACAATACAAAAATGTCCCACAGACCAGCGCCAAGATTTAAAACGCTTAATTTAAATAATTATTTGTTACGTTTTCAATATTAAAATTGAAGGTAACATAATACAATTCTTGTATATTTATAACATTTATATTAAAAATAAAAAGATAAGTACGATATTGTCCGTACTTACAACAACCCTTATCCAAAAAAAAGGAACGCATATAAAACAAAACATATGCGTTTCAACTGTGAGAAAAAGAAAAAAAGAAAGATAAGGACGATATTGTACGTACTTACAACACACCCATCCAAAAAAAAGGAACACGTATAAAAACAAAATATACGAGTTACGACTCTGGAAAAACAAAAAGAGTAGCAAAGTGCCGATAACGATTCTATTCTCATCGTATAGAACTGACACTGCCTCACAAACAATCACTCCTGACAAAATTCATCTACTCGTCAAGGTTCTGTTCATTGGTACAAAATCTCTTTAATCTATTATTATAAACTACCGTGTATTTTTTACCAATAAGTATTTCTGTATTAACAGGGGATATAATTTTTGTAACTTTATAAGGCCCTACATATAATAATAAAAGCTTTTTTGTTTGCCCTTTATTTGGTAACTGTTCATTCCTAAGTGAAACTAATTCGTTTACCGTAGGTGTAAAAAGAGAATTGACCTTTTTATCAAAATTTAATTTAATTTTTGGTTTATTTCTAATAAATTTATTTATAGCTAACTCTTCTGCTATATTTATTTTGTAGTTTTGACACGACTCGCAGTGTTTAATAAAATTCCTAACTTTCCTAATCATACCTGGGAAATTAAAATGTAATTTTAGTCTTCTAATCGTTTTAGAGACTCCTAAATGTCCTGCTGTAGGATTAATGTGAAATTGAGAAATAACATTATTTATTGATTCTGGATCATTAATCTTAATTTTAGTGTCATTATAAATATGTTTAAAGTTTGCACTTAATGCTGTTTTTTTTTGTTGTCGGGAAGCATAGGGACCTGGTGAAAAACACTTGCTAAATCAAGCGTAGAAGAAAATTTTGCACCACTAAGTTGGTCTAATACATTATGTATGAGGGGCAAAGGGTAAGCATCACTCGTCGTCTGCTCATTAAGTTTTCGAAAATCGACTACAACGCGAAACTGTTTGTTTCCCGACGCATCTGCTTTTTTGGGTACCACTAACAGAGGTGCGTTATACGGTGAGTCGCTTTCTTCAATAATGTTGTTAACCAACATTTCTTGAATATGCTTCTCAACAATTTCTTTTTGCGCATGAGGTAATCTATACGGCTTAACGTTTACAGGCTTAGGTGAGTTACTCAGTGCACTCGTACAAGATAAGTTATCTCCCGGTAAAAAAAATATATTACTAAAATTGTTACAGATTTCTAATAAATCTGTTACGTATTTTGAATTAACATGTGAAAAATCTATATGATTAAATAAAAGATCCTTACGATTGTTAGGATTTCTTTTTGTAAAATGGTAAATGTTAAATTCATTTATTGGTATGATTTCCGGTTTAAAATTATTAAGTATTACATCTTTCATTGAGGAATTAATTATTGATATATAAAAAATATTATTAACAGGTTTAATTAGTGCATTGGCTAAAAAAACTTCAGATAACTATTCTTTGGCTTCTTTTTTAGTAAGAGATACTTGGGAACAATCAGATTTAAAATGTCCTTATCTTTTACAATAAATAGAAGTTTTTGATAATACTGTAGGTTCCCTACAAGTATTAATCTGCGCGACAGGATTTACCGTGTCCACATTTTCCTTCTTTATGAAACAATATTTTTCAATATGTCTATTTTTCTTACAATGATTACAAAATAAAGTTTTAGTTTTAGTTAAAATTTTGTTAGAGAATTGTTTACTTGAGACTGGTTTACTACTAGAAAAATGACTTGGATGTGTTTTAATTCTAACATGTCTTCTTCTTTCTAAAGTGCGCCACCGTCTTTCAAGAAAATCAGTAAATTCATTAAGGGTTGGTAATTCAGATGAATTTCTGTTTTTCCATTCCCTAAGTGAGTTAAAGTCTAACTTATTTTTTTAAAATATGAATTAAAATAAAATCTGAATGATTAGAGTAGATTCCTAATTCAGTTAAGGCTCTAACCGATTCATTTATTTCATCAAGAAATTTTTTAATATTGTTCTCCGATTCTAAACGTATATTACTATAGTTTATTAGACTGTCTAAACAAGTTTCGATAAGTGCTACTGTATTGTCATATCGTTAACAAAGAATGTTCCAAACAATTTCATAATTATCGTTGGTTAACGGATAATTTTTAATAAGCTTGAGCGGCTCTCCCGTCAAGTTTAATTTTAAATAATGCATTTTTTCAATATTTGATAACTTGCAATTGTTACGAATTAGATTTGTAAATAGTTCCATAAAACTTTGCCAATTAATATATTCTCCGTCAAAAACTGTTAATTGTATTGGACTCAAATTCAAGTTTCTAATTGAATCAATACTTTTTGAATCATCGACAATAGGTATATTATCCTCAAAGGTTTGTCTATAATTCAACAAAGAAATTAAGGTCTCATCGTAAATACTTTCCACTTCCATAGATTTATTAACTATAGCAGAAGCTTCCTCATTTTTTAGGGTTAAAAGTAATGTTTCTACGATTCCATTATACTTAGTCCAAGCCTTGTCTAAATTTTTAATTTTTAATTCAACTATCGTCAAAGACGTTGATTGTTCTTTTAAATTTTTGGAAAATTCATTAATTAGATTGATTGTATTTTCAACTAAAGTTAACGAATGAACGTTCGGTGCCATTGTACTTAATTAAAGCTAATATAACATACAGACTAAAGATTATTTGTACCAATAAACGACTCTCCGAATATAGGATTCTGATAAAGAAAATTGTTAGCAAAAACAGACAACTCACAGTAAATTTCCGATGAGCCTCAGTTGCAGTTGTAACAGGGAAAGTGTTTCTCTGATTTAACAGACCGCTATCTAATACTGTATCAGCTTCTTGCTTCCCTTTTCAAAATTCCATTTCGTTCAGAAATATGGATCTAAAAATATTAAACATTAAATTAGTATAATTGTAAAAACAATTAAAGTAGATATAAAAAATATTTAAATTATAGTAAATATTCGAAATTATTGAATATAATACTAAAACAATAAATTCAATAGCTTCATTAACAATGCTGCTATATATAAAAAAAAAATAATTATTAATTTACAATAATAATTATGTTACAAAAAAAATTGATATTGTTCTATTATACTTAAAAGAATTTCTTATCATTGTTTAGCATCTATTCACAGCTGTGTGCATGACCTTGCAAACGACTAGCATCGATTTCGAATTATTCAAGGCTTCTAGAACATCCATCCAATTGCAGAAACAAAAGATTTCTGTTTTTTTCCAGGTTCAACAGACTGTAGATTTGCGATCCATTGATACTTGTAGAAAATAATGAAAAATAATGATGATATGTTGATCTAGCTCGTACTTTTTAGCAATTTTCTTGAATATAATTCATCGGTGTAGTGGATTCACTTTTTTTTTTTTTAATTTAGGCTTTGGCTTATTCAGCCTTCTTGCCATTGGTTTTATTTGTAAAATTATATAAAAATTTACATATAAATTATAATTATTCTAATAAATACAAACAAATTGATTCTTTTTTAAAAAATTAAACTTAAAATTAAATACATACTAAATAAAATATTCTTACTTAAATTACACTTCTATATTATTTTCTATCACAAAGTTTGTTACTATTTCCGCCGTTGCTTCACTTGTCATTAAACAGGACATATTAACTGGGAACTGTGCTATATTACATAAATCATTTAAAAGTCTATCAATTTTTGATGCTAAAAGATGACACCCTAGAATTATATGGTCCAAAGAACCTTCTTCTCCACATCTACAATTTGGTGTGTCTTTTATATTTATTTTGTATAGATGAGCTGGACATCTAGAATGCCCAGATTTCATTCGACAATTTGTTGAAATATATCTTCGTGAATGGTTTTTATTAAACCATGTGGTTGTTGGAATTTTTTGATTCGCTGCAAAAAAAATTTTTCCAGTACTTTGACTTTTCTCATTATATATATTCTGCCATTCTGCCATACAATTTTCTTTAATTATTTTTTTGGAATCATTTATTGACCAATTTATTTCGATTATTTCCCCATCTACACAAGCTTCTTTGGCCAGTTTGTCAGCCATTTCGTTTCCTTTTATGCCTACATGTCCAGGAATCCAAATAAGTTTAACATTGATATCATTTTTTTCCATTTTTAAAAGATATTCTTTAATTGAACATATTTTGTTATTATTATTGTTTTTAGATTTATTGTTATTTAAAGATACACAAACACTACGAGAATCAGTGAAGATTAATATATTTTTATTGTCAGTTTTTTGTATTATTTCTAGTAATTTCATAATTGCTGTTATTTCTGTATTATAAGAATTTGTGATGTTGTTAAGTTTGTATTTGTACTGTTGATCTGTATTATAATTGAAAATGCCAATTCCTCCAGTTTTAGAGTTTTTTTCGAATGAACCATCGGTAAACCATATACTCCAGTTTATATCATCTTTTGTTATATATTCCATATATTTTTGATAAGTTATTTCCTTACTGTCATTCTTCTTGAACAAATTTATTTCTGTATGTATTGTTGTCATGCTTATTTCTAATGGAAATTTGAAAAAAGGTATAATGTTGTGTACCTCTAAGTTCAAGTTATTATATCTATCAAAACTAGTTAAAAGTGCCGGTTTTTTATGAGTTGTCCAATATGGTTTATTATAAAGAACATATAGTTTAGATAATCTTGTATTTAAGGGGTTACATGAGTTATGTCTGTTTTTACAAAAGAAACTGTCTGATATTTGTTGTATTCTGATATTTACCGGAGGAATATTAGTTTGATAGTTGAGGATTTGGATTGGTGTTGAAACCATTGCACCTAATATTATTCTTAAACATTTGTTTTGTATAATTTCAACGACTCAATATGCACCTTGCACCTAATATTATTCTTAAACATTTGTTTTGTATAATTTCAATTTTTTTTAATCTTGAGTTATTTGCGGTGCAGATCATAGTACTAGAATAGTCAATATGCGGTCTAACAATAGCTTTATATATTTTTATTAAGGTTGTTGGGTGTGCGCTCCATTTGTATCCTGCTATACATCGCATCAAATTTAAGCCTTTTTGACATTTGTTAATAATATGTGCAATTTCTTTTGCCCAAGTGCTTTTCGTATCAAAGAATAAACCCAGAAATTTGGTATTTGAACTAACAGTTATATTTTTATTTCTGATGGTTATTTTTGGACTGCAGTTTATTCTATGCCTTGTAAATATAACTATTTTACTTTTTTCTGACGATATATTTAATTTGATTTCCTTTAGTAAAATATCTAGTTTTCTTAATTTCGATTGTAATCTGTTTTGAGCTATATCTTGTGTATGGCCCATACTATAAATAACCATGTCATCTGCATACATCAGTACTGTTGTGTTGTTATCTGATAATGTTGTTAACTTTTCTGTGTATATGTTGAATAATAAGGGAGATAATATTGAGCCTTGTGGAATTCCGTGATTACATAGTATAGGACCAGTTAACTTATTATTGTATCTAACTGTTATTTCTCTATTTTGGAAGTAGTTTATAATCCAGTTGGATATTTTGGAAGATATACCTATGTTTTCTACTTTTTCTTTTAATATTTTTAGATTAACATTGTCATAAGCAGCTTCAATGTCAATGAAAGCAGCTATCATATAATGATTTTTACTGTATGTTCTTTGAATATCGATATTCAATATGTTTAAGTTATGCTGTGTACTTCTTGTTTTTCTAAACGCAAATTGTAACTCAGGTAATCTTTTATTATGTTCGAGATACCACTCCAGTCTGTTTTTGATGATGGATTCCATAGTTTTGCCCATACATGATAGTAAAGTAATTGGTCTGAATGATTCTTCTTTGTTTGGATCTTTTCCTGTTTTTAATATAGGAACAACGATATGTTTTTTCCAGTCTAATGGTATATCAGCAGTGTTTAATGACTGATTATATATTTGTGTAAGATGATTTATTGCATTGTCAGGTAAGTTTTGTATCATTTTGTAATTTATTCTATCAAATCCTGTGCTACTGTTTTTATTATGATTTAACGCGAATTTTACTTCATTTTTATTTATGTTATTATCTAGAAAATTATCTTTTACGATGATGGTGGTAGTAATATTTAAATTGTTGTTCTGTGGAAATTTTTTTTTAATGAATTCTTCTATTAAATTTTCATTATCACTTATCCTTTTAGTACTATAGCTTTTATTGTTAATTTTTCTTATATTATTCCAGACAATGTTGGTTGTTGTGTTTGGGTTTAAATTCTCGCAGAAATTTTGCCATTCTATTTTTTTTCTGGCTCTAAAATATCGTCTGGTTTTAGCTTGATGTTTTTTATAATTTAAATAATTCGCCATTGTCATGTTTTTATTAAAAATAGTTAGTGCTAATTTTCTTTGAGCTATCATTTTATTGCACTCTGTGTCCCACCAAGACGGTTTTATTTTATTAGGAGTTATATTATACAATCTGGTAGATGGGATATGTATGTCTGCCGAATTATTAATAACATCTCTAAATTGGTTGTATTTGTTTTCAACATCTTGGGGATTACTTGTGATTCCATTTGTGCTAAGGTTTGAAATTCTGCTTTCTATTTCAAGGCTATATTTCTCCCAATCTGCTTTTCGGAAATTTCTCCTCGTTAAATATTCAGATGTACGGTAACGGTCTTTATTATAGTCATTCAAACAGAAAAAAATTGGGTAGTGATCACTACCTAAGCTATCTGCAAGAACTTGCCACGAAGTAATTTGTTGTGTTAACGTCATTGATACCAATGTGAGATCCAATATACTGTCCCTTGTACTGAGATTGCTTACTCTAGTTGGTTTATCCTCGTTGATAATATTTAGATTTTCGTTTTCTATGAAATCTAACAATTCGTTACCTTCATACTGACTACCTGGACAATTTATATCCCAAGCAAGATTAGTCGCGTTAAAATCTCCAGCAAGTATAACAGGAACATCTATTTGTTGTTTTATCTGTGACCAATTAGAATTAGATAGTTTATGACTCGGTTTAGCATAGATTGATAAAAAAAATATTACATCAGTTTCGTTATGTGTTAAAATTATTCCAGCTATTTCGACCGAATTAAATGGGTTATTTAGCATTACTCGTTTATATTTTATAGATTTATGAATCAAGATTGCAACACCCTCGTGGGGATTATAGTTTGTATTCTGTATCCTATCTTCTCTTTCAATAAAATAACCTTTGATGTTGAAATTGAGATTTTTTGTTAAAAACGTTTCTGATAGTATGCATATATGTATGTTATGCTTCTGTAACATATGTTGTAGTTCCTCTTTAATATATCTGACTCCTCTGCAATTCCATTGAATAAAATTTATCATTTTAACTGTTTTAATTAATGATTAATTTTTATATCTGATGTCTTGTTTTTCGATTTATTTATATATTTTATTTTTTCTTTATGTTTATATAATTGTTGTTGATTTAATATTTTAGTCAATTTATTAACCGATTTGGTTTAGTGATGTGAATAGAGTTTTTATTAAAAAATAAACTTAATTTATATATTGATGTTTTCTTACGAGTTTGGCCATTGTACACTAGATATTTGTTTCTTGTAGCTTCTAAGAGATTGGGATGTAATATTAGGGTCTTTGTTTGTATCTTTAATTTTGTCATCATTATTTTTATTATATATTGATTTATAGCAGGTATCATTATCATAATTTTCCATTGTAATATCAGGTTTCTCTTGGTTGATTTGCTTTCTGTTTTTTTCTTGATTAGTTTTCTTAAGGAATGTGTCACTTTCTTCATTGTTAGGTTTCTTTTCTTCTCTTCTTCTTTTTGGAAATGGTTCTTTAGTGGATGTCGTAGGTTGTGGTTGACTGTAAGATCTTTGTAATGAGTTACCTGTATTTGATTTATTCACTCTGGTATTGGTTCTTCTGGTTAAAGGGTTTGGTTTGTATGTTGGAATTATGTTGATACTATTGTATTTATTAGTGATATTGGGAAAAGTCTCATTGTAGTTTAGAGCTTCAAAAGAGTTTTGAGTTCTTACTGAGTATAAATAGTCTGTATTTTTGTCTGTTAATTCTAATTTTGATTCATAGAAACTGAGATTGTGTTGGGCCATGAGATCTTTTATCTTGATTTGTCTTTTTTTTTCAGGACATTCATTGTCTGTAGCCTCGTGGTTAAGTTTACAATTTATGCATGTCGGATTAGGAGATGTGCATGCAGTACGTAAATGATCTTCACTTCCGCAGAATTTACATTTTGCTACTTTTGCTCTACATTTTGTGGCTGCATGTCCAAATTTAAAACAATTACAACATTGTATCGTCTGTTGTACAAATGGTTCAAATGCTCGTCTCACTCTCCACATGTAAACATAAGCAGGAATAGCAAGTCCTTCAAAGAATAATTTCACTGTTGTACTGGGTTCATATTTTATAGCTCCGTCAACTCTTAGTTTTCGATTTAACCTTTGCACTCTCGTTACTTTAAAAGGTGGACACTCTATATTATTTAAAATTGTATCTTCCGAATATTCAATATCAACACCTTTTATAATAGCTACTTTTGTGCACCAGTAAAATGGGATAAACGCTTCATACCCATTGTTTTTCAGCAATGTTGATTTAGTAATTTCGTTAGCTAGTATTGCATTAGCACATTGAACGATTACTCTATTTCTTCCCACTTTTTTAATTTCTATTATATTAGATTTATTGCTAATTTTACAAATTATTTCTGCTAATTTAAGAGAACTAAAAAATGTATTTCCATCACTATTATTTTTAACTATCATTACTTTATACGAGTCATATTTTGTTTCTGTGTTGTATAAATTATTAAATATTTTTTTAACATTGTCACTATTGTTATTTAAGTTTTTTGTTATATCACTGGATGTTTTATCTGTAGGAAATGATTTGTTAGTCACAGAGTTGTTTTTATTGTTTGGATTTTTATCGGGAGGTTCAACCTCCATATCCATATTGTTAATTAACCAGTGATAATTAAATAGAAGTTACTTCACTTCTTATTAATAACACTTAATAATAATATAAATTATAATTTAAATAAAAATAAATCACGAAAAAAAATATTATAATTTGCAAAAAAAAAGATCACTATTTATTTTATTGTTTTGTTTATTGTAAATACGTGCGCTCACCAAGAAGACTCGATGTAAACTCGGATTCACTTTACTTGGCTCGCATCAAGGTAAAAGATACTCAGAAAAAAATTTTGGGCGTACCTTATGGATATTATGTGTAAAAATATCTTTTTAAGACCCCACACCTGACACCATTTGTTGTGAAAAGATTTTCTTGTCAGATGTAAAAATGTAAAGATGGAGATTCGATGGGGAGATTCCTTCAGCCTATAACATCCCACGGGGTTGCTAGCTTCTGAATATAGATTTTTCCGTAGACGATATCCACCAGATTAGATTTGTTCTTTTAAGTTGGTTTAATAGATTTCTTGTCCGAAGAGTAATGTTGAAATAGAGACTTCTTTGAGCGGCAAAAGTGAGTCTTTCTCTCAACATTCCACGTTGAAGAATTAATATCTTTTATACTATTAATTAAACACTTTTTATTAAAATAATTATTTCACTTAATTAAAAAGGATGCTAAATATTTAACTAAATATATCAATTCTTGTACAATATTTAATTAATAGAAAAACGTGTTCAACAAATATGATAAACCATTGAACACTGACTCTAATTCTGAGCCTGCTGAGTGACTTGCTACTGCTGCTGAGTTTCTAGTACAACTGACGTTCTGGCTCTCATTACAGATTATATACACCAATTTAGTGTTGCCCAAGACTGAAATAATACAAAAATGTCCCACAGACCAACGCCAAGATTTAAAACGCTTAATTTAAATAATAATTTGTTACACTTTCAATACTAAAATTGAAGGTAACATAATACAATTCTTGTATATTTATAACATTTATATTAAAAATAAAAAGATGAGTACGATATTGTCCGTACTTACAACAATATATATATATATATATATATATATATATATATATATATATATATATATATATATATATATATATATACATATATAACATCAATATACGTTCCTCCAGGACACAAAATTGACAGTTTAAAATGGAAACAAATGTATAGACAAATTAAATTACCAGTAATACTAACAAGAGATTTTAATTCAATTCATCCATCATGGAATATAATAAATAACTAAATAAATTAGTCGTCGGTGATAGGACTCAGCATCGGAAATAGGCCGACGTTAAATATAAAAAAAAAAAAAAAAAAAAGGACAAGAATTGAATAAATTTATTGATAAAGAACTTCTTCATATAGCTAACAATGATTGTTCGACAAGAGTCTACCATCCTTATAAAAGAGATAGTATCTTGGATTTAACCCTTATTACTCCTAGGATAATGCACATGTTAATAGACTGGAAAGTATTAAATGACAGCATGGGAATTGATCATTATCCCATACTTTTTAAATTAACAAATTTAAATAATGTTGACAGAGATAGAACATAGAGTTATATCACTAGAAGAAATTTTAAAAAGCTGACTAGAACGAATATCAAAATATTACGTCAAATAAACTTGATAATGGTTCAAATTTATATATCAGCTATGAGCATTTAATTAGTACCATAAATGAGTCGGCGGAGGAAAGCATTCCATGCACTAAAATTTATAATAAGGATCCAAAACATGAAAAACCGCTATGCAATTGTACAGCAATTGTAATAAAATGGTTGCTAAAACAAGATTAGCTTTAACTAAATTTAATAGAAATTCTAATATGGAAAATTATTTAAATTTTAAAAAGGAACAAGCAAACACACAAAAATATTTTAGGATAAGAAGGAAGGAGGAATACAAGAAATTTTGTGAAAATATTAAGCCAAAAACTACAGCTAAATTAATATGGAGAGTAGTTCATAAATTATCAAGACCGAAAATGAATCAGTGCACCAGAACTATGAATATTGGTTGGATTGAAGAGTTTGCTAGAAATGATTGTTGTAATTACAATATCATTACAAGGCCGTATATTCAAAATTTTAAAGTAGTAGAATTTTTAGATAAATCTATAGAGTTAGAAGAATTAAATTACAGTTTAAATCATTACCAGAAAACAAGTAATGGTATTGACCGAATCTCATGTAAAATGATCCAAAATTTACCTAAAAGCGCCAAAATTGTCCTAATTAACAATTTTAATAATATATTCGATACCAGAATAATTCCTTGCGATTGGAAAAATCATATTATTGTCCCTATTTTAAAATCTGGAAAGAACCCTGAAGTAGCCTCATCATATCGACGAATACTTTAATATCATGCGTAGCCAAAACAATGGAAAATATTATGAAAAACAGATAAGAATGGTATTTAGAACATAACAATAAATTACCAGATTTGCAATTTGGATTTAGAAAAAATCGAAGTGTGCATGACAGTTTAAATATATTTAATCTGGACATTCAAAAAACGTACAGCTCTAATAAAAACATGATAGCTCTGTTCTTAGATATTAAGGGAGCTTATGATGCAGTTACATATCCTAACCTACAACTGAAATTAGGAGAAATTGGAATAACCAGCAAAATTACAAATTGGTTAATGTCATATTTAGAATTAAAATTCATTTATATAAGAAATGAAGAAAATTTAATAAGACCATTTACCTGCAATAAAGGCAAGGATCTATTCTTAGTCCACTTTTATACACAATATATTCAAAAGACATTTCTAAATTAAAAGACGACAACTCATTTATTTTACAATTTGCAGATATTGTTTTATATAGTATTATCCCATCCATAGAATGTTTAAGGAAGAGAATTAACAAGAAATTATGCAAATTAAGAGATATATTAGACAAAATTGAATTAGAAATCTCAGTAGAAAAATCTAAAGCTGTCATTTTTACTAGACACAAAAGTAAATCAAGTCCGAGGATAATACATAATAACAAAAATATTATTATATTAAATAGAGCAAAATTTTTAGGTATTTGGTTTGACTGAAAATCTACTTAGAGCTTTAAAATTGATAAAATTATAGTTAAATGCAACAGAGGAATAAATGCTTTAAGAAGTCTAGCAGGAAGTAAATGGGGAGCTCATCCTATTTCTTAACTACAAATTTATCAAGCAATTATAAGTTCACATTTAGACTATTCAAGTATATTAATTAGTACAGCTTCTAAATCAAGATTATTAAAATTGGATAGAATACAATACAGAAACATAAGAATCGCTTTAGGTTGCATGACTTCAAATCCAACTAATATACTTCAACCTAAATCTAATATAGCTCCATTACAATTTAGAAACCAACTCCTTAGTGATAAATTTTATGTTAAATGTGAATCATTATCGAAATTCCAAATTATTGATAAAATTAAGTTATTATCTACATATATTCAAAACTCTTTTTACTGAAACAAAAAGAATAAACCTATTTTAGTAAATAGTTACATGAAATTGAAGGATATAAATATACAAAGATATTCCAAATCTCTTATATACTCTATTCCTTTTGAATCCTTAATTAAACCTATGAATATATAAATTAACACAAAATTAATGTCAAAATCATTTAATAATGCGATAAATAATAAAAAAAAAATTAAATCTAATGCATCAATTTAATACTAATTTTACAAAAATAATATATACAGATGCATCCATTGATTTAGAAAGAAATAAAGCAGGATTTGCTATATATGAACAAATAAATTTAGGATATTGTAAATTTAAATTAAATAACAAAGTTGGCTCTTATACTGGAGAAAATTTAGCATTATTAGAGCCATTGGAAATTATTGAAAATATCAACAATAATAAAATTATAATAATAACGGATTCTTTAAGTGTTTTAAAAAATTTAAATTCAAATGATAACAAATCAAATAATAATATTTTGACATGCAAAATTAAGGAGATGTATTTCAATATAATAAATAAGAATAATACCTGTTCAGTACAGAACATAAGATATGTCTCTGGTGACATTTCAATATTGTGAAGTATTGTTGTCTCTGGTAGAATTCACACACAGGGCAACATTATAAGTATTGGAGTGAATGCCACGGGCATAGGGCAGGCAGTTGGCTATTCTATTCTGTACTTTACACTTGCAGTGTCACGATTCACCACCATTTTGTACAATAGAAATTATTAAGTTATATAAGAAAAAGTGTAATTTAATTTAAGTTTGAATATTTAAATAAAATATTCATTCAAATTTTACTCGCATGGTTTTATTTCGTACATGCGAAGCTGGTCCTTCGAGCATCTAGTAACCGCGTGTGATTTCGTTGTGTTTTGAGGTTACATCCATATAGTACCCGACACGTGTACAGGCGTTTTTTTTTTACATTTGCCCCATGGCGGCTCTGGAAGTCATCAATTGCCATTGATTGGGTAATGCAACGTTTTATTTAAACGGATTCACAGACGATTTGGATACTACATACTTACATTTCAAGAAAAAATATTCAAGAAAAATATCAATACGGAAAGGGAATACAAGGACGCTGGAAGAGAGTAAAATACTTTTTTACTCATGAAGGTACAAATTTTTTCTTACTATCTACAAGTACCAAAATATTAACAACTTCTTAAGTTGCTGGATTAAGCTGGATTCGTTTTGTCATCCACGTTTCGTCTATCATAAAAGTACGATATTATCATATAAGAAGAATGGAGGGATTGAAAAGACTTAAAACGGCGCGGACGACAGCAAAAGGTTCAATATCAAGGATGGACAACTACGTCAGCGACTCAAGGGCTCTCGAATCCGGTACAGTGGAGTTGTTAGAGGCGAAAATAGAAAAGTTGCTGACTACATATCAATCGTACGAGCTCACGCAGTCCAGTATTTTAGAGATTGATGAACAGGATGATGAAGACATAGAGGAAGTTGAAGAAAAGTACTTTAATATTCTAGTAAAATTAAATGCTAGTATCACTAAATTAAAAGAAGTTAATAGGCCTACTTGTCCTAACTTAGTTGCATCAAAACTTCCAGCAGTGGAAATTCCAACCTTTGATGGCAAGGATATAACCAGGTTTAAGCCCTTTTATGAGCTTTTCCAAGCGGTTGTTCATAATAATACCTCATTGTCCGATGTGCAAAGGCTCTTTTATTTAATAAAGTATCTTCTTGATGAAGCTCTTTCAATAATTATAAACCTGCCGCTTGTGAACAGCTCATAAAAAGAGGCGCTTGATTTATTGTTAGCGCGCTATGATAATAAAGCACGATTAATCTCTAATCATATAAATATACTACTTGATATTCCAAACATGCAAAAAGGTACTGCAGTCGCTATAAGGACCTTTTTATGTCAAGTTAAACAGCAATTGCAAGCCTTAAAAAATCTTGATGAGCCTGTTGACAAATGGGATATGATTTTAATCTCAATGTTAAGCAGGAAGTTAGATATATTTACTAACCGCACTTTCCACATGGAAAGAAATTTAGAAAAACTGCCTACTATGGCAGAATTTATTTCCTTTTTAGAAAAACGTGCAGTTGCACTTAAAGATAGTTCACCTTATAAAAATATGTCACATGACAAAAATTATAGAGAGAATTCACACTCAAGGGTTTCCAATGTCACTACTCGCTACAATGTAGCATGTAGGTATTGTGATATGGAACATCAAATTTTTAAATGTCCAAAATTCAAAATGGTCCCTTTAGAGACGCGCAATTCCTTTATTGAAGAACACAAATTATGTTCGCTATGTTTGAAAGCCCTAGAGGCAGGTGTCCCCTTCAAAATAAATATAAATGTCACAATTGTAAAGGTATACATAACATTTTGTTATGTGATAAAACTGAAGCTCCAGTTGTGATGTGCTCTAGCAATGATAATTTGGGTGGTAACATATTGCTGCCTACTATAAAGGTAAAAATCGTTGACAAATTTGGTCGCGAGTTGCTAGTTCGTGCATTGCCTCAATTTTTAATTGATACATCTAAAGTTATTCTTCCCAAAAATATTACCCTAGCTGATGAGCAGTACAATGTACCGTTGAAAATATCATTGCTATTGGGAGCTGAAGTATATATTGCCATTCTATGAGGTGGCTGTATTAAGTTAAATAATGGGTCAGTTTTGCAAAACACTACATTTGGATATGTGGTTGCAGGTAAATTGCATTATCAAAATAATTATTCATATAATAATATTGTATCTAATTTTGCTATTTGTGACCATACAAACCTTAAAAATGTTATGGAACAATTTTGGACGACTGAGAAAGTCCCAGAAGAAACAGATAAGTTTTCTGAGGAATATTTAAAGGCTGAACATATTTTTCAAAATTCAGTAGTACTTAAAAATAATACTTTTACTGTTAATTTGCTATTAGTCAGCCCAGTAAATGAACTAGAATTGGGGGATTCTTTCTCAGTCGCCCTGCAAAGATTTTATGTGTTAGAAAAGAGATTTGAACGAAATCCTTCACTATTGGAGGTCTAAAAAACGTTATTAAACAAATCAAACATTATTAAGACATTAGGTTTGAAACACAATATTATTTTAGACACATTTACCTTTAAGTGTCCTAGCACAAATGGCAAGATAAAAACAAAATTAAATTGCTCCAAGTCTCGTGTGGCTCCATTAAGTAAGGTACTTACAATACCCCAACTAGAGCTTAATAGCGCAGTCTTGCTGGCGCAACTCGCGGCTAGAGTCAGTAAAATACTCACGACTAGATTTGAACATAAAATTTTCTTGTATAGTGATTCCAAAATAGTCCTTGCTTGGATTCAAGCGGACAAACTAAAGGCTAATATCTATGCTAGTAACAGAGTAAAGCAAATAATACAACTTACAGATAAAATTTCATGGTACTATGTAAAGTCAGGTGATAACCCGGCTGATTTAATTTCTCGTGGTATAGAACCACAATATTTAAATGATCAGGCTCTTTGGTGGAACGGTCCTCCCTATTTATCCGATTGTGACTTTAAACATGATCGTTATTATATTAATTTAAACACAGTACTTCCATCAGAAGGTAAAGATATTAACTGTAATGCTTGTAACATTGAAGTCGAACAAGCACCTTTACTGTTAGATTTGTTTAAAGAATTTTCTAACATCATTAAACTGAAACATTTTTGGCTAGTTACTATTATTGTAACTATTTGATGATTGTTGTGTCCATTATGTTGATGATATTGCATGCTATAATGATAATTATGATTTCTGTTATATTTATGTAGGTAATTTCCACAATTATAAATTACAATTAACATCAGCCTAAGGTTGATGTACAATACAACAATATAGTTTCTTTTAAAACGAGTAAACACATAATTTGGATATTAATAGTTTGTTTAATCACTTATTAAAGTCATAAAATTACATCTAAATAAAGTGAATTATTACGTAATTAAGTTCACAACAAAATACACTTGATTAAATACAGTACTTAGATTATAATGTCTCTTCACAATGTTTTACGTGTCAATACATAATACGCAGTTACAATTGTCCATAGTTATCAGCACAATGATTTCAATGAAAATACACCCTAGTACTAAACATTACATTTGCTGCCTAACTCTAACAAAACGCTGACCACAATAACAATTATTACACCGTAATATAGTTAACTTAATTATAAAATCACACAATAACGACTATACATAAACTTTATATAATTCTATCGCCATTTGCTTTTTTAAAACTCTGAACACTTATAACAATCTTGATACTCTCAGCCTCGCCCAAAACACATGTGTCATCACGTTCATAGTTAGCGAACAGTTCTTTATGCCACGTTCTCTGAGGCGTACGCTGGTCACCGCAAGCGAACTGCTAAGCATGTTGCTGTGAACGGCTATAGGGTCTGCCACCAGTTTATTTAACATTTAAATATACCTTGTTCTTAGCAAAGATCTTTACCGTAGTTTACAGTTTCTTATTTCTATTCCTTAAACTAAATATATTTTAACTTAAAATTACTCTTAAAAAATTACCCACATCTCGGCCTTTCCTGACTAGTAACTGTCCTCAGTTGCTACATTCATCCTTGCCCTTGATGTCATCTTGTCTGCAGATGTAGAAGTCCTGTCTGGCCCTTCACATTCTCCTGCTTTCTCATCATTTCCTTTAATTTTCGTTATTATGTATGGTCCTTTGGTTTTAGCTTTAACTTTAGCTCCTGTTGCTTTAGTAGGTAACAACCAAACAAACTTTGTAAAAGCATTTACTTTAACGAGAATATGTTTATACTTTTTGCTTGTTGTTTTACATTTTCTACCGTAGCTAGTCCTGTATTCTTGCTGAATTTCTAGAATAATTCCTTTATCCTCTTCTCTCAGCTTCTTGCGTTTTTCTACAAACTCATTTTGTATTTCTTCTGCTTCTATCCTCTCCTTCGGCTTCGGAAAATGCTTAATGGCTTCATTCTTATCCTTCGAGGAACGAACAGTGTCTTGATTGGTTTTCATTTTAACCCCAATCTTCAATTCATTTTCTGTTATACACTTCCTTGTATAATTCTTTGCTTGTTGCGTCTTCTTCGGCTTCGGAAAATGCTTAGCTGCTTTTACCTTATCCTTAGAGGGACGAACATTGCCTTGTTTCCTCATCTTTGGCTTCGGAAAATTCTTGGCTGCTTTTACCTTACTCTTAGATAGACGAACAATGTCTTGTTTCACTGCACAACCTAGGTCGTTCATTTCCTGGGCTGCCTGTATGATATCCTTTTCTAACCCTTCACCCCGCTGCTCTGCAACAACTAGTCGATCTGCAGGTGGTAGTTTAAGCGATCTAGAAAATATAAGAGTATCAATTTTCAATGTAATTGTCTTTACACTTTCAGAGTTACGTAACTCTTTACGTTTGTCATTGTCCACTGACTCAGGTATTTTATTAACAACATTTTTATCGTTTATATGAGATAAGTCTAGTTCACTTTCTTTATCACCATAGTCTATTTTCATTGTCATTAATTGTTTAACCTCACTTTTATCTACATCTTTATCGCTATAAAGTTTATGAAATTTAACACCGGTTTTATCAATAACTACTTTAGCTTTAGCTATAATGTCCAATCCTATCACCATGTTCATAAGCATTGCATGAGATGGTAACACTTCAAAATAACCCACGTTAAGTTCTGAATCAATTTCAATGTACAATTCAATTCTACCTAAAGAATTTACTTTTGAGTTTGACAAACCACGTATTGTTATTTCAGAGTCATATAATTTAACATTCTTTAATGTTTTAAAATAATCTTCCCGCACTGCTGACAAATCACTGCCAGTATCTATTAAAGCATTTACATTACTCCTGTTATTAACACAAATTGATTTTATCATTTCTACTTTCATAACATTATGCTCCGCTTTAACAGTTTTTATTTTAGTATTACAGTTTCGGCTAACATGTCCATAATTACCACAATTAAAACATTTATAACCCTTGTCTTTATCAGGACACACTTTAGATGAGTGTGATAACGAACCACAATTAAAACATTTAATCTTCTCACCTGTTGTCTCAATTTTAGTTTTTGTACCTAGCCTAGATCTCCTATCATAGTCCTGGGTATCCATTTTCATTTTTTCATATTGTTCCAGCTTACGTTTAAGTTGTCCAATATTCTCAGCTCCATAAAGTATTACTTTATTAACTGCACTATCGCGAATTCCTGCTATGATATAATCCATAATAGCTGCTTCTTCGATGTCTGCTTGTCTAGCTATATCTAAAATATCATACACATATTGACGAATAGTTTCACCTGCATTCTTCACCCTTTGTTGAAGCATTTTGTGAACCTGTGCGCTATTTAAACTCGTATCGAATTCATCAATCAAATACGATTTAAATGTATCCCAATTTATTATCCTGGTTTCGAAATTAACAAATTGTTTTGCTGTATCGGTCAACAATCTCCTGGCATACAAATATCTGTATTTTGCATCTATTTCTGCCTGGTCGCAGAAATCATCAAATTGTTTAATCCACAATCTGACATTTTTAAGCCCATCATATTTAGGTAAAGCCAATTCTAAATCTAAAAATGTATAATTAGTTTTATTGACTGTTTCATTGTTTACAGACCTATTATTCTGTTCACCGACGCGGCTATTAAATGAGTTCATTCTTGACAATAATTCTGCACGATTCCCACGCTGACTAAGTCCAACAAAATTAAGTTCCTGTCGTAGCTCTGCCACTGACAAATTGTCTAATTCTTGTGTCATTGTTATAATTTTCACTGCTGTACAATTACTTTAATGAGCAAACTGTACACTAAGTTTTCCTCTTGATTCCTCTGGTTCTAAGGTGAAAAATAATCTTAACTGAATATTTTTGATTTCAACCTTATCCCGTTGATCAATTAGTCTGGTTCTAAGGTTAAAAATAATCTTAACTGAATATTTTTGATTTCGCCCTTATCCCGGTTGAGAGCCCACAATTTGTAGGTAATTTCCACAATTATAAATTACAATTAACATCAGCCTAAGGTTGATGTACAATACAACAATATAGTTTCTTTTAAAACGAGTAAACACATAATTTGGATATTAATAGTTTGTTTAATCACTTATCAAAGTCATAAAATTACATCTAAATAAAGTGAATTAATTGTAATTAAGTTCACAACAAAATACACTTGATTAAATATAGTACTTAGATTATAATGTCTCTTCACAATGTTTTACGTGTCAATACATAATACGCAGTTACAATTGTCCATAGTTATCAGCACAATGATTTCAATGAAAATACACCCTAGTACTAAACATTACATTTGCTGCCTAACTCTAACAAAAACGCTGACCACAATAACAATTATTACACCGTAATAAAGTTAACTTAATTATAAAATCACACAATAACGACCATACATAAACTTGATATAGTTCTATCGCCATTTGCTTTTTTAAAACTCTGAACACTCATAACAATCTTGATACTCCCAGCCTCGCCCAAAACACATGTGTCATCACGTTCATAGTTAGCGAACAGTTCTTTATGCCACGTTCTCTGAGGCGTACGCTGGACACCGCAAGCGAACTGCTAAGCATGTTGCTGTGAACGGCTATAGGGTCTGCCACTAGTTTATTTAACATTTAAATATACCCCGTTCTTAGCAAAGATCTTTACCCTAGTTTACAGTTTCTTATTTCTATTCCTTAAACTAAATATATTTTAACTTAAAATTACTCTTAAAAAATAACCCACATTTATGATAGTTATTATTTTGTTTTATATTATTTTCATGAAAATTTGGTTGCATAGAATTAAGAAGTTTATAATATTATGTATTTTTATGTACTATGTATTTATGTATTTTTGTATAAATTTGAAAATGGTTGTGAGATCATCTATTTTTCCTTGGCCCGCAATTTATGTTCAGTACAGAACATAAGATATGTCTCTGGTGACATTTCAATATTGTGAAGTATTGTTGTCTCTGGTAGAATTCACACACAGGGCAACATTATAAGTATTACAGTGAATGCCACGGGCATAGGGCAGGCAGTTGGCTATTCTATTCTGTTCTTTACACTTGCAGTGTCACGATTCACCACCATTTTGTACAATAGAAATTATTAAGTTATATAAGAAAAAGTGTAATTTAATTTAAGTTTGAATATTTAAATAAAATATTCATTCAAATTTTACTCGCATGGTTTTATTTCGTACATGCGAAGCTTTCGTTTAAATCTCTTTTCTAACACATAAAATCTTTGCAGGGCGACTGAGAAAGAATCCCCTAATTCTAGTTCATTTACTAGGCTGACTAATTGCAAATCAACAGTAAAACTGGTTCTTCGAGCATCTAGTAACCGCGTGTGATTTCGTTGTGTTTTGAGGATACATCCATATAGTACCCGACACGTGTACAGGCGTTTTTTTTTTACATTTGCCCCATGGCGGCTCTGGAAGTCATCAATTGCCATTGATTGGGTAATGCAACGCTTTATTTAAACGGATTTACAGACGATTTGGATACTACATACTTACATTTCAAGAAAAAATATTTAAGAAAAATATCAATACGGAAAGGGAATACAAGGACGCTGGAAGAGAGTAAAATACTTTTTTACTCATCAAGGTACAAATTTTTTCTTACTATCTACAAGTACCAAAATATTAACAACTTCTTAAGTTGCTGGATTAAGCTGGATTCGTTTTGTCATCCACGTTTCGTCTATCATAAAAGTACGATATTATCACGTAAGAAGAATGGAGGGATTGAAAAGGCTTAAAACGGCGCGGTCGACAGCAAAAGGTTCAATATCAAGGATGGACAACTACGTCAGCGACTCAAGGGCTCTCGAATCCGGTACAGTGGAGTTGTTAGAGGCGAAAATAGAAAAGTTGCTGACTACATATCAATCGTACGAGCTCAGTCCAGTATTTTAGAGATTGATGAACAGGATGATGAAGACATAGAGGAAGTTGAAGAAAAGTACTTTAATATTCTAGCAAAATTAAATGCTAGTATCACTAAATTAAAAGAAGTTAATAGGCCTACTTGTTCTAACTTAGTTGCATCAAAACTTCCAGCAGTGGAAATTCCAACCTTTGATGGCAAGGATATAACCAGGTTTAAGCCCTTTTATGAGCTTTTCCAAGCGGTTGTTCATAATAATACCTCATTGTCCGATGTGCAAAGGCTCTTTTATTTGAGAAAGTATCTCCTTCGTTGAAAATATCATTGCTATTGGGAGCTGAAGTATATATTGCCATTCTATGAGGTGGCTGTATTAAGTTAAATAATGGGTCAGTTTTGCAAAACACTACATTTGGATATGTGGTTGCAGGTAAATTGCATAATCAAAATAATTATTCATATAATAATATTGTATCTAATTTTGCTATTTGTGACCATACAAACCTTAAAAATGTTATGGAACAATTTTGGACGACTGAGAAAGTCCCAGAAGAAACAGATAAGTTTTCTGAGGAATATTTAAAGGCTGAACATATTTTTCAAAATTCAGTAGTACTTAAAAATAATACTTTTACTGTTAATTTGCTATTAGTCAGCCCAGTAAATGAACTAGAATTGGGGGATTCTTTCTCAGTCGCCCTGCAAAGATTTTATGTGTTAGAAAAGAGATTTGAACGAAATCCTTCACTATTGGAGGTCTAAAAAACGTTATTAAACAAATCAAACATTATTAAGACATTAGGTTTGAAACACAATATTATTTTAGACACATTTACCTTTAAGTGTCCTAGCACAAATGGCAAGATAAAAACAAAATTAAATTGCTCCAAGTCTCGTGTGGCTCCATTAAGTAAGGTACTTACAATACCCCAACTAGAGCTTAATAGCGCAGTCTTGCTGGCGCAACTCGCGGCTAGAGTCAGTAAAATACTCACGACTAGATTTGAACATAAAATTTTCTTGTATAGTGATTCCAAAATAGTCCTTGCTTGGATTCAAGCGGACAAACTAAAGGCTAATATCTATGCTAGTAACAGAGTAAAGCAAATAATACAACTTACAGATAAAATTTCATGGTACTATGTAAAGTCAGGTGATAACCCGGCTGATTTAATTTCTCGTGGTATAGAACCACAATATTTAAATGATCAGGCTCTTTGGTGGAACGGTCCTCCCTATTTATCCGATTGTGACTTTAAACATGATCGTTATTATATTAATTTAAACACAGTACTTCCATCAGAAGGTAAAGATATTAACTGTAATGCTTGTAACATTGAAGTCGAACAAGCACCTTTACTGTTAGATTTGTTTAAAGAATTTTCTAACATCATTAAACTGAAACATTTTTGGCTAGTTACTATTATTGTAACTATTTGATGATTGTTGTGTCCATTATGTTGATGATATTGCATGCTATAATGATAATTATGATTTCTGTTATATTTATGTAGGTAATTTCCACAATTATAAATTACAATTAACATCAGCCTAAGGTTGATGTACAATACAACAATATAGTTTCTTTTAAAACGAGTAAACACATAATTTGGATATTAATAGTTTGTTTAATCACTTATTAAAGTCATAAAATTACATCTAAATAAAGTGAATTATTACGTAATTAAGTTCACAACAAAATACACTTGATTAAATACAGTACTTAGATTATAATGTCTCTTCACAATGTTTTACGTGTCAATACATAATACGCAGTTACAATTGTCCATAGTTATCAGCACAATGATTTCAATGAAAATACACCCTAGTACTAAACATTACATTTGCTGCCTAACTCTAACAAAACGCTGACCACAATAACAATTATTACACCGTAATATAGTTAACTTAATTATAAAATCACACAATAACGACTATACATAAACTTTATATAATTCTATCGCCATTTGCTTTTTTAAAACTCTGAACACTTATAACAATCTTGATACTCTCAGCCTCGCCCAAAACACATGTGTCATCACGTTCATAGTTAGCGAACAGTTCTTTATGCCACGTTCTCTGAGGCGTACGCTGGACACCGCAAGCGAACTGCTAAGCATGTTGCTGTGAACGGCTATAGGGTCTGCCACCAGTTTATTTAACATTTAAATATACCCCGTTCTTAGCAAAGATCTTTACCCTAGTTTACAGTTTCTTATTTCTATTCCTTAAACTAAATATATTTTAACTTAAAATTACTCTTAAAAAATTACCCACATCTCGGCCTTTCCTGACTAGTAACTGTCCTCAGTTGCTACATTCATCCTTGCCCTTGATGTCATCTTGTCTGCAGATGTAGAAGTCCTGTCTGGCCCTTCACATTCTCCTGCTTTCTCATCATTTCCTTTAATTTTCGTTATTATGTATGGTCCTTTGGTTTTAGCTTTAACTTTAGCTCCTGTTGCTTTAGTAGGTAACAACCAAACAAACTTTGTAAAAGCATTTACTTTAACGAGAATATGTTTATACTTTTTGCTTGTTGTTTTACATTTTCTACCGTAGCTAGTCCTGTATTCTTGCTGAATTTCTAGAATAATTCCTTTATCCTCTTCTCTCAGCTTCTTGCGTTTTTCTACAAACTCATTTTGTATTTCTTCTGCTTCTATCCTCTCCTTCGGCTTCGGAAAATGCTTAATGGCTTCATTCTTATCCTTCGAGGAACGAACAGTGTCTTGATTGGTTTTCATTTTAACCCCAATCTTCAATTCATTTTCTGTTATACACTTCCTTGTATAATTCTTTGCTTGTTGCGTCTTCTTCGGCTTCGGAAAATGCTTAGCTGCTTTTACCTTATCCTTAGAGGGACGAACATTGCCTTGTTTCCTCATCTTTGGCTTCGGAAAATGCTTGGCTGCTTTTACCTTACTCTTAGATAGACGAACAATGTCTTGTTTCACTGCACAACCTAGGTCGTTCATTTCCTGGGCTGCCTGTATGATATCCTTTTCTAACCCTTCACCCCGCTGCTCTGCAACAACTAGTCGATCTGCAGGTGGTAGTTTAAGCGATCTAGAAAATATAAGAGTATCAATTTTCAATGTAATTGTCTTTACACTTTCAGAGTTACGTAACTCTTTACGTTTGTCATTGTCCACTGACTCAGGTATTTTATTAACAACATTTTTATCGTTTATATGAGATAAGTCTAGTTCACTTTCTTTATCACCATAGTCTATTTTCATTGTCATTAATTGTTTAACCTCACTTTTATCTACATCTTTATCGCTATAAAGTTTATGAAATTTAACACCGGTTTTATCAATAACTACTTTAGCTTTAGCTATAATGTCCAATCCTATCACCATGTTCATATGCATTGCATGAGATGGTAACACTTCAAAATAACCCACGTTAAGTTCTGAATCAATTTCAATGTACAATTCAATTCTACCTAAAGAATTTACTTTTGAGTTTGACAAACCACGTATTGTTATTTCAGAGTCATATAATTTAACATTCTTTAATGTTTTAAAATAATCTTCCCGCACTGCTGACAAATCACTGCCAGTATCTATTAAAGCATTTACATTACTCCTGTTATTAACACAAATTGATTTTATCATTTCTACTTTCATAACATTATGCTCCGCTTTAACAGTTTTTATTTTAGTATTACAGTTTCGGCTAACATGTCCATAATTACCACAATTAAAACATTTATAACCCTTGTCTTTATCAGGACACACTTAAGATGAGTGTGATAACGAACCACAATTAAAACATTTAATCTTCTCACCTGTTGTCTCAATTTTAGTTTTTGTACCTAGCCTAGATCTCCTATCATAGTCCTGGGTATCCATTTTCATTTTTTCATATTGTTCCAGCTTACGTTTAAGTTGTCCAATATTCTCAGCTCCATAAAGTATTACTTTATTAACTGCACTATCGCGAATTCCTGCTATGATATAATCCATAATAGCTGCTTCTTCGATGTCTGCTTGTCTAGCTATATCTAAAATATCATACACATATTGACGAATAGTTTCACCTGCATTCTTCACCCTTTGTTGAAGCATTTTGTGAACCTGTGCGCTATTTAAACTCGTATCGAATTCATCAATCAAATACGATTTAAATGTATCCCAATTTATTATCCTGGTTTCGAAATTAACAAATTGTTTTGCTGTATCGGTCAACAATCTCCTGGCATACAAATATCTGTATTTTGCATCTATTTCTGCCTGGTCGCAGAAATCATCAAATTGTTTAATCCACAATCTGACATTTTTAAGCCCATCATATTTAGGTAAAGCCAATTCTAAATCTAAAAATGTATAATTAGTTTTATTGACTGTTTCATTGTTTACAGACCTATTATTCTGTTCACCGACGCGGCTATTAAATGAGTTCATTCTTGACAATAATTCTGCACGATTCCCACGCTGACTAAGTCCAACAAAATTAAGTTCCTGTCGTAGCTCTGCCACTGACAAATTGTCTAATTCTTGTGTCATTGTTATAATTTTCACTGCTGTACAATTACTTTAATGAGCAAACTGTACACTAAGTTTTCCTCTTGATTCCTCTGGTTCTAAGGTGAAAAATAATCTTAACTGAATATTTTTGATTTCAACCTTATCCCGTTGATCAATTAGTCTGGTTCTAAGGTTAAAAATAATCTTAACTGAATATTTTTGATTTCGCCCTTATCCCGGTTGAGAGCCCACAATTTGTAGGTAATTTCCACAATTATAAATTACAATTAACATCAGCCTAAGGTTGATGTACAATACAACAATATAGTTTCTTTTAAAACGAGTAAACACATAATTTGGATATTAATAGTTTGTTTAATCACTTATCAAAGTCATAAAATTACATCTAAATAAAGTGAATTAATTGTAATTAAGTTCACAACAAAATACACTTGATTAAATATAGTACTTAGATTATAATGTCTCTTCACAATGTTTTACGTGTCAATACATAATACGCAGTTACAATTGTCCATAGTTATCAGCACAATGATTTCAATGAAAATACACCCTAGTACTAAACATTACATTTGCTGCCTAACTCTAACAAAAACGCTGACCACAATAACAATTATTACACCGTAATAAAGTTAACTTAATTATAAAATCACACAATAACGACCATACATAAACTTGATATAGTTCTATCGCCATTTGCTTTTTTAAAACTCTGAACACTCATAACAATCTTGATACTCCCAGCCTCGCCCAAAACACATGTGTCATCACGTTCATAGTTAGCGAACAGTTCTTTATGCCACGTTCTCTGAGGCGTACGCTGGACACCGCAAGCGAACTGCTAAGCATGTTGCTGTGAACGGCTATAGGGTCTGCCACTAGTTTATTTAACATTTAAATATACCCCGTTCTTAGCAAAGATCTTTACCCTAGTTTACAGTTTCTTATTTCTATTCCTTAAACTAAATATATTTTAACTTAAAATTACTCTTAAAAAATAACCCACATTTATGATAGTTATTATTTTGTTTTATATTATTTTCATGAAAATTTGGTTGCATAGAATTAAGAAGTTTATAATATTATGTATTTTTATGTACTATGTATTTATGTATTTTTGTATAAATTTGAAAATGGTTGTGAGATCATCTATTTTTCCTTGGCCCGCAATTTATGTTCAGTACAGAACATAAGATATGTCTCTGGTGACATTTCAATATTGTGAAGTATTGTTGTCTCTGGTAGAATTCACACACAGGGCAACATTATAAGTATTACAGTGAATGCCACGGGCATAGGGCAGGCAGTTGGCTATTCTATTCTGTTCTTTACACTTGCAGTGTCACGATTCACCACCATTTTGTACAATAGAAATTATTAAGTTATATAAGAAAAAGTGTAATTTAATTTAAGTTTGAATATTTAAATAAAATATTCATTCAAATTTTACTCGCATGGTTTTATTTCGTACATGCGAAGCTTTCGTTTAAATCTCTTTTCTAACACATAAAATCTTTGCAGGGCGACTGAGAAAGAATCCCCTAATTCTAGTTCATTTACTAGGCTGACTAATTGCAAATCAACAGTAAAACTGGTTCTTCGAGCATCTAGTAACCGCGTGTGATTTCGTTGTGTTTTGAGGATACATCCATATAGTACCCGACACGTGTACAGGCGTTTTTTTTTTACATTTGCCCCATGGCGGCTCTGGAAGTCATCAATTGCCATTGATTGGGTAATGCAACGCTTTATTTAAACGGATTTACAGACGATTTGGATACTACATACTTACATTTCAAGAAAAAATATTTAAGAAAAATATCAATACGGAAAGGGAATACAAGGACGCTGGAAGAGAGTAAAATACTTTTTTACTCATCAAGGTACAAATTTTTTTTACTATCTACAAGTACCAAAATATTAACAACTTCTTAAGTTGCTGGATTAAGCTGGATTCGTTTTGTCATCCACGTTTCGTCTATCATAAAAGTACGATATTATCACGTAAGAAGAATGGAGGGATTGAAAAGGCTTAAAACGGCGCGGTCGACAGCAAAAGGTTCAATATCAAGGATGGACAACTACGTCAGCGACTCAAGGGCTCTCGAATCCGGTACAGTGGAGTTGTTAGAGGCGAAAATAGAAAAGTTGCTGACTACATATCAATCGTACGAGCTCACGCAGTCCAGTATTTTAGAGATTGATGAACAGGATGATGAAGACATAGAGGAAGTTGAAGAAAAGTACTTTAATATTCTAGCAAAATTAAATGCTAGTATCACTAAATTAAAAGAAGTTAATAGGCCTACTTGTTCTAACTTAGTTGCATCAAAACTTCCAGCAGTGGAAATTCCAACCTTTGATGGCAAGGATATAACCAGGTTTAAGCCCTTTTATGAGCTTTTCCAAGCGGTTGTTCATAATAATACCTCATTGTCCAATGTGCAAAGGCTCTTTTATTTGAGAAAGTATCTCCTTGATGAAGCTCTTTCAATAATTATAAACCTGCCGCTTGTGAACAGCTCATATAAAGAGGCGCTTGATTTATTGTTAGCGCGCTATGATAATAAAGCACGATTAATTTCTAATCATATAAATATACTACTTGATATTCCAAACATGCAAAAAGGTACTGCAGTCGCTATAAGGACCTTTTTATGTTAAGTTAAACAGCAATTGCAAGCCTTAAAAAATCTTGATGAGCCTGTTGACAAATGGGATATGATTTTAATCTCAATCTTAAGCAGGAAGTTAGATATATTTACTAACCGCACTTTCCACATGAAAAGAAATTTAGAAAAACTGCCTACTATTGCAGAATTTATTTCCTTTTTTGAAAAACGTGCAGTTGCACTTGAAGATAGTTCACCTTAAAAAAATATGTCACATGACAAAAATTATTGAGAGAATTCACACTCAAGGGTTTCCAATGTCACTATATGCTACAATGTAGCATGTAGGTATTGTGATATGGAACATCAAATTTATAAATGTCCAAAATTCAAAATGGTCCCTATAGAGACTCGCAAGTCCTTTATTGAAGAACATAAATTTGGATATGTGGTTGCAGGTAAATTGCATAATCAAAATAATTATTCATATAATAATATTGTATCTAATTTTGCTATTTGTGACCATACAAACCTTAAAAATGTTATGGAACAATTTTGGACGACTGAGAAAGTCCCAGAAGAAACAGATAAGTTTTCTGAGGAATATTTAAAGGCTGAACATATTTTTCAAAATTCAGTAGTACTTAAAAATAATACTTTTACTGTTGATTTGCCATTAGTCAGCCCAGTAAATGAACTAGAATTGGGGAATTCTTTCTTAGTCGCCCTGCAAAGATTTTATGTGTTAGAAAAGAGATTTAAACGAAATCCTTCACTATTGGAGGTCTAAAAAACATTATTAAACAAATCAAACATCATTAAGACATTAGGTTTGAAACACAATATTATTTTAGACACATTTACCTTTAAGTGTCCTAACACAGATGGCAAGATAAAAACAAAATTAATTTGTGCCAAGTCTCGTGTGGCTCCATTAAGTAAGGTACTTACAATACCCCAACTAGAGCTTAATAGCGCAGTCTTGCTGGCGCAACTCGCGGCTAGAGTCAGTAAATTACTCACGACTAGATTTGAACATAAAGTTTTCTTGTATAGTGATTCCAAAATAGTCCTTGCTTGGATTCAAGCGGACAAACTAAAGGCTAATATCTATGTTAATAACAGAGTAAAACAAATAACACAACTTACAGATAAAATTTCATGGTACTATGTAAAGTCTGGTGATAACCCGGCTGATTTAATTTCTCGTGGTATAGAACCACAATATTTAAAGGATCAGGCTCTTTGGTGGAACGGTCCTCCCTATTTATCCGATTGTGACTTTAAACATGATCGTTATTATGATTTAAATACAGTACTTCCATCAGAAGGTGAAAATATTAACTGTAATGCTTGTAACATTGAAGTCGGACAAGCACCTTTACTGTTAGACTTGTTTAAAAAAAATTCTAACATCATTAAACTGAAACATTTTTGGCTCGTTACTATTATTGTAACTATTTGATGATTGTTGTGTCCATTATGTTGATGATATTGCATGCTATAATGATAATTATGATTTCTGTTATATTTATGATAGTTATTATTTTGTTTTATATTATTTTCACAAAATTATGTAGACTACCATTGAATTAAGAAGTTTATAATATTTTTATGTAATTTTGTATAATTTTGAAAATGGTTGTGAGATCATCTATTTTTTTCCTGGCCCGCAATTTATGTTCAGTACAAAACATAAGATATGTCTCTGGTGACATTTCAATATTGTGAAGTATTGTTGTCTCTGGTAGAATTCACACACAGGGCAACATTATAAGTATTGGAGTGAATGCCACGGGCATAGGGCAGGCAGTTGATTATTCATTCGATTCTATTCTGTTCTTTACACTTGCAGTGTCACGGTTGCACCACCATTTTGTACAATAGAAATTATTAAGTTATATAAGAAAAAGTGTAATTTAATTTAAGTTTGAATATTTAAATAAAATATTCATTTAAAATTTACTCGCATGGTTTTCTTTCGTACATGCGAAGCTGGTCCTTCGAGCCGGATCCAAATTTTGGCGCCTCCGAAGCCAAAAAGGCGCCAGAGTTTAAAAATAAAAATATATTTTCTGATGTAGACAACACAGTTAGCCGAGAGCGTTCGTGCTTGACTCTGCTGTGAATTGCAGGTCTGGCTGCTGAGTTCCCGGGTTCGATCCCCGGGCCCGGGCCGAAAAATAAAAGAAAAAGGCGCAATTTATGTTCAATACAGAACATAACAACAATAGGCGCCAGAATATAATTAAAAATATTATTTCTGAAGTAGGCAACACCAACAGAAAAACCATGTGCCGATAGTGTTAGGGCTGACTCTAATCATATGCAGGGTCTTACGGCTGTGTTCCTGGAGTTCCAGAAAATATATTTTTGTTTATATTCTGGCGCCTATTGTTGTTATGTTCTGTATTGAACAATACCATAACATTTATGTGGATACCAGGACATTGTGGAATAAGAGGAAACGAAATTGCGGATAAATTGGCAAAGGAATCAATAATTTTGGAAACTGAGATGAAAGTGAAATTACCTTCATATGAAATTTTTAATTTAATCAAAAAATTTAACTTTAATTTGAGATACACAGATTTCATTAACAAAAGTCAGTTAAAAGGAAGAGATTATTATATGTTGCATCCAAATTTAAGTAAGAAAAGATGGCTTGGAAATGAGTCCCGCAAAATTATATCAACTACAATCAGAATCCAAAGTAATCATTGCAAAACTCCAGCTCACCTGTACAAAATTAATATTAAATCTGACGATAGATGTCAATGTGGTGAAGAAGGAACTTTGGATCATATTATATTTAAATGCATAAATTATAGTTTAGAAAGATCAAAATTGAATAGTGGTATAATAGATGTGATTAAAACTTTTCCTGTTAATACTAAATTTTTGTTAAGTGATTCAAAATTAATTAGTGAATTATTGAAATATTTTGAAATGTGTAAAACTTAATTATAAATTATAAAAGATGTTAAAAAATTATTTGATGGTGGCTATGACAAAAGAAATTCAAGGCAAAGAAAAAAAAAAATATAAAAAAAAAAAAAAAAAAAAATATATATATATATATATTTATATATAAACTTCTATATTTTTTTTCCTGAAGCGAATTTAATTTTAAGATCATATAGTGGTAAATAATATGTTAAACCGTCAATGTTTACCGCTAAACCGTTAATGCTCAAACCGTCTTGGACGAAGGGCTGGAGGGAAATGAAATACCTCCCGCGGACCAACAGGATTGCAACGGAAATAAGAACATGAATCAGAAAAATTGAATTAAGTTTACGGGACAGGGGCTCGGATCCCCAGAACCGGCACTAGTGGGAGTTGTGGAGCAGGCTCCCCTTGGGTCGTTATCAAGCAACTGCGGAACGCTGACGGTGGTAGACCAGGTCGCTGCGGGTAAGTCGGCTACTGGAAATACGCAGGTGGTGGCTGATCAGGCCTCTGCGGGAAATACAGCTTCTGGAAAAGGAGAAGCGGTGGCTTTTATGAAAAGCAGAAAGATGATGAGATCTCCAGTTAGGAGCAACTCATTTTCGGATTTTTTCTTTCAAAAAGAGGACGACGGAAAGGAAGAGTGGAAAGAAAAGAAAAATAAAAGAAGAAGGGGAAAAAGCTGAACACCAGGAACAGAATGATACTAGTAGGATTCAAAACCTCATTCTAACGATTGAAAGAGAGACGATGAAATTGGAAAAAATCGTCAAGGATAGATTTATTACAAAGAAGGAAATAAGGGAGATTTCAGCAAAACTGAATCTCTACGTCGGTAAGCTAAAGGCTGAGAACGTAATAAACGAAATCGGCCGACAAATGGCAAAGGAAATTATGGCGGATATCGCGACACAAACCGATGTCAGAAGTATAGGCGACAAAGCACCGGGGAGAGGACTGGACGAAAAAGGAAGGACTATGACGGAAGCATTCACTTAAACGCTTCCTTCAGAAGAAATGGAAACATTGCTCTCAATCCAGAATAAAATAGACAAATTTAAGTCGGAAATTAATAGAGAAGAACCAGAAAAAATGGGAAATATCCTACACCTAGTCCATGCTTAATGGCCTGAAGAATCTTTTAGCTTAACTAAAATGGTGAGAGGCGGTGTCATGCAGGCATCAAAGGATAAGGATGTGGTACTAATAATAGACCAAGAGGTAAACGAGAAGAACTCTCTAATAAGACGACTAAACGAAAGAATTCCGCAATTAGAGGATGCTATTATAATGAAATCAGTACACCCAGGTAAAGTAACTTGCTTTGCTAACAAGAGCAGCATAATACAGGACAATGAAGAAGAACAAACTGGCAGTACCTATACATACCTAGTTGGTCTAAATGGGGCAATATTAAACAAGGAAAACGTAAAGGACGCAGTGACAGCTCTAGAAAGAATGGAAAACATATCCAGAAGAGAGAAAAGGAAACAGGTAATTTTTATATGCTCTAAAGACGGAATGGAGTTCGGTCTTAGAAAAGCGATAGAGTTAATCTTCCGAAAAGAAGGACATAACATAGCAATCCATACAAGATGAAAAGAGCAGAAATCAGAAGAAAGGGTTCCAAAGCAAAAGGGACAACAAACACAACATTGGCAACTTGCTGGAAGGAGCGGAAAGGCGACAAGCAGAGAAATAGTGCTGGTTAAACCAAAGGGAGAAGCAAGAACATATGTTGATACTGTGAGAGAGATGAAGAAAAATATTGATATAGAGGAACTAGACGTCAAAATAAAAAACATCGAAAAAACATCGGAGGGCTACGTAAAGCTGAGTGTTTCTTGAGGTAAAAGAGGAAACGGGAAATCACTAAAAGCAGCGGTACAACAGAAAATGGGAAATTCGGTGAAAGTAGAACTTGTCCAACGGCAGAAGAACATAATAGTCATCGACATAGATGAAACTATCTCCGAAGAGGAAATAGTAGAAGCTATACAGAAGGAACTATTTGACTCTGAATTTAGTGAGAAAGACATCACTATAAAAATGGCACTAAAGCCAAACAGCCGGGGGCTTCGATACGCGAATGTTATGTTACCCGTTGATAGTGCTTTACGTCTCTTGTCTAAGGTAAGATTGAAAATAGGATGGAGTAGGTGCAGAATAGTAGAAAGACTAGCACCAATCAAGTGCTTCAAATGTCAAAACTACGGACATTTTGCGAGTTCGTGCAAAAATAAGGAAGACACGAGGGAAAAATGCCTGAAATGTGGAGAGGCAGGACATAGGGCGAAGGAATGTTCTAATGAAGTGTATTGCTGGACCTGCAAGATAAAGGGATACAGCGGAAGGGAAATGATATGTCTAAAATACAAATCACTAGTAAGTGAACTAATGAGGAAAAGGACTAACTCACCCGCTAAATATGGAATTATAAATACTGCAACTTAACGTAGACCGTGGACTGGCAGCGTTTGATCTGCTGCACAGCACCTGCCTCAGCAGGAACATAGACATTGCTATTGTTGCCGAACCGAAAAAGAAGCAAGTCACTAAAGGACCATGGTTTAAGGAAATAAATATTGACGCAGCCATTAGAGTATACAACAGAGAAGTGGATGTGCTTAAATGTGGCAATGAGCAGAAAGGCTTCGTATAGGTAGAGCTAAAGGTCGTAGTTATCTATTCGTGCTACGTATCGCTTAACATATCTGTGTGCGAATTTGAGTTGTACCTACAGCAACTGGGGGATAGCATCAGAAGGCAAACCAAAGAGGTGATTATAGCTGGTGACCTTAATGCGAAGTCACATATATGGGGTTCTACCAAAGAAGACAAGAGGGGCCTAGCGCTTGTGGACTGGATGGCCGAACTTTCATTAGTTGTGCAGAACAGAGGACACGAGCCAACGTTTGTAAGAAGAGGCAGCGAACCACATATTGATGTAACTCTGACGTCTGAGCTAATAGCAAATAGAATAACAGAGTAGGAAGTAGCTGACGAAGAAAACCTTAGCTACCATAGGAACATCTACTACAAGGTCAACTCTAAACATACTAGTATGGCACAAAAGATCGAAGTAAAATGGAGTATAAGGAAAGAAGGCATACCGATCTTCGTGGAAAATCTTGGAAAAGAGATAGACAGCAACCAAAGACTTGATGCAAGTACAGGCATGATGGCAATAAAACGAGCACTAGACAACACATTTTGTAAGAGAGCTAGAGTAGGAAAACGAAATCCAGTGTATTGGTGGAACGACAACATTGCCCAATTAAGAAAAAAGTGTCTGAAAGCAAGAAAAATCTCAACCGCGGAAAAAAAATGCAGAAATGTCACTGAAGAAAACAAGGAAAGATTGAGAAATGACTACAAGGATAATCGGAAAGCGCTAAGAATCGCAGTCATTAGAGCAAAACAAGAAGCATGGAAGAAAACCTGTCAAGAAGTGGACGAAGACTTATGGGTAATGGGGTATAAAATAGTATGCAAAAAGTTTAATATGATGCCCCGTATTAAACTAAGTACACTAAAGCTAAGAGAAACAATTAGGGAATTATTCCCAACACGCTCGGAAAACAAATGGCTACGCAAAGACATCGACGATACGTGCATACCCTATTTTACGAAGGAAGAATTGCTGGAAGCGTTGAAGCGAACAATAAATGGAAAATCTCCAGGACCGGATCAAATACCACCAGAGATTATCAAAGCAGCAATTAGGGAATTCCCAAAAGAATTTCTCGAAATTATGAACAAACAACTGGAAAGTAGTATATTTCCAGCAATATGGAAGACAGCAAAAGTGGTATTGGTGCAGAAGCCAAAAAAACCAGAAGATCTTGAAGAAAAGTATAGGACAATATGAAACTCAACCATAATTCAGAAACTCAAGAAACTCAACCATAATTCAGCATGTAGGAAACAGCTAGGAAATCCGAAGAGAAATTATTATTTATTATTAATTGTGTGTGCCTTTCGGCTTTACAATCTACCGTATTCTATTTCTTTATACATTTCATTCCTATCTTAACAATTTAACCTTAAAACTAAACTTTATAAATTTTATTTAAAACTAATTATTTACTTAAAACTAAACTTTATTTATTTAATAAAACTAAAAAAAAAAAAAAATTATTCTAGACTTTTAGTACTTCTAAAAAGTGCTTTGTGCTTCTTCTTCTCTTTACCCTCTCAATTGTTCTCCACCAGCTTATTTATTCTCCTGTTCTTCCTTTCCTTCTTACTAATTCCGCCATCCACCTCTTTCCTTCAATGCCTCCCTTTAGTAGCTGGCCAATATTCCTTTCGCTCGCTACTTTTTCCTTACACTCAAACTTAATGTGCTCCAGTGTTTCGTCCTCCGCTCCGCACATTCTACACTTTCTTTCCTCACTCTTTTCCCAGTATCTGTTTCCTTTTTCCTCATTTCCCAATCTAAACCTTGCTGTTCTTCTAATGTGTTTTATGTCTTTTTCTATAAGGTACTGAGGCACATTATTTTCCCATAACCTCTTATATCTTTTATTGTAGTTACTTTTTTCTATTTTTCCTATTCTCTCCTGCTGTTGTATCTCCTTATCCCTTTTTCGAAGAGAAATTGATGACGATAAGCAGATTGATGCCAAATCTGAAGGGTCCCAAGGCCAGTAAGAGACGGGTGCTAGCTTCTGTAGTACACTCAGTAATGCTGTATGCTGCACCGGTATGGTAAGAAGTAATGAGGCACAAAAAGTACAGGAGTATGCTGATAGGTGTACAACGCAGAATGGCAATACGTGTTGGCAGCGCTTATCGAACCATTTCGGCAGAAGCTGTGCAAGTCATTACCGGAATATTACCACTGGCACTAAGAGAGGAAGAGAGGTGGAAGAGAGGAAAAAGGTGTTTAGGGACAGAGAGGTGAAACGCCAAGAACTAAGGTCAGAAACAGTGCAGAAATGGCAGAAAGAGTGGGAGAAGGATACCCGAAGGGCGGTGTGGACAAAAAGGTTAATAAAGAAATAGGCACATGGGTAAATCGACAGCACGAAGAAGTTGATTATTTTGTAACACAACTCCTTGGAGGGCATGAATGCTTCGGGAGCTACCTGAAGCGATTTAGAAAAAGAAAGACTGACATGTGGTGGTACTGTGAGCAGGTCGATACACCAGAACACACGTTATGTGCGACCGATGGGCGACTCCAAGACAAGTAGTACGAACGACGACAGGAACCATATTGACATCAGATAATATTGTCAATATTATGCTGGAAAAGGAAGGGTACTGCAACGCGGTACAAGCCTTCGCTACGAAAATACTGAAAACGAAAGAAGTGGACGCCAGCACGAAAACAGATATTGCTTTTGCAGTTAGTTTTCTAAGTCAATATAATAAATGTTACAGTGAGATTCATTGGAAACATCTAAAACGGGTATTGAAATATTTAAATAAAACTAAACATTATGGATTAAAATATGTCAAAAGTAATTGTAATTTAATAGGGTATGTTGATGCTGATTGGACATCATGCTCAATTGACAGAAAGTCATATACTGGTTTTGTTTTTAAGATGTCTGGATGTGTAATATCATACGAGTGTAGGAAACAAAAAACAGTTGCCTTGTCCAGTACCGAGGCTGAATACATGGCTCTGTCAGAAGCATGTAAAGAAGCAATTTACTTAAAAAATCTTGTTTGTGAAATGATGAAAACTAAAATTGAAAATGTACCAGTTACTTTATTAAGTGATAACCAAAGTTCCAAAAGTTAGCATCTAATCCTTTATACCATAGAAGAACAAAACACATTGATGTTAGGCATCATTTCATTAGAGAATGTGTAACTAAGAATTTAGTACAAATATCTTATTTGCCTACTAACGATATGCCAGCTGATGTGTTAACCAAAAGTCTTTGTTATGTAAATTATAAATTCATAAATGGTATAGGGTTGACACAAATAGAATAGGTATAAATGTATGTTTGTAAAATTAGTAAAATATAATTTTATGTATTGTTCTAAAACTATGTAACTTTAATGTAGATATTATTTTTATAAGTGGGGGTGTTATTTTGAATTAACCACTATTCCAATTCGGACTACAGTTTATGGTAGTATAAAAATAATCTGTAATACTAGCGCCATCTGTTATTGTATATGTCAACCTTTGTAATACTTTGGAATAATACTTGTAGTAGTAATACGTTGTAATAATAAAACAGTCTCTGCTTAACCGCTTCCCTAGTTTCATTAGAATCAAGCTAAAACTGCTCATGGCGGAACAACTATCATTATAAGGACTTGCCCATTAAACACCACGAAGCAGGAAAATATAAGCAGGAACACTTACAAGCTACAACAGTGTTCATAAAGGATTGGCAGAGACCTGTCACTATATCAACAATTTACTGCCTACCGAAACACTCTACATCGGAAACTCAGTTTTCAGATTTGTTTCAACTCGTTGAGAATCAATATATAGCAGAGGTAGATTTTAATGAATGCTTAGCACAATGAGGTTCTAGACTGATAACAACTAGAGGACAAAACCACTACTAACAACACACCTATTGGCCAACTGGCAGAATCAAAATTATAGATGTTATAGACTTCTTTTTTATCAAGGGTTAAGAAAATACTTTAACGTCTCAACCTGTCTATACCTCTGATCGGATCATTATGTCAATAAATAGCCAATTGTTAAAGAAGGACAAACCGGTTATACTGTGCAACAAAAGAACAAACTAAGAATACATCAAAATACCTTTAAAGACAGAAGCTGCCATTACAGAAGCCGTACTGCGCCTAGGTTATAAATTCATGAGGATGCACAGGAATTGAATATGTTAAATTAATTTTAATATAACAATTTACATGTTTATTTAATCAAAGATAAATCACAAGTTTTAATAATAATGATGATAATTACCACTTAAAATATAACAAAATCAAGTAACACTCAGGAACCTCGGTGGTTGTAATAACTTCTAAGCGGTAGTTGCTAGTCAGATATGTTTCTTGTTAAAAGGTTGAAAAACTTCTACACCAAATGCTTAATGACGTAATTGCTAAATAACCAGTTCCTGTGTTGTACTTGTTACAATGAACATTGATATAAAATCAATTATTAAAATAAAACATGAAACAATAAATTAGCGACAACAAAATTTTTTACAAATAAGAAAGACGAAACTTGGTTTGTCTAAAGATTAAATTTGTTAAAGTCATCCTTGCCCATGCTTCTCCGGTTGATATGCTGGGGGCAGATCAAAGTTGCCCAATGGCAGAGGAGCGAGACGCCTGAGGGCTATGGTTACCTCTCCAAACTTTGTTTGCAGAACAGCAACTCTCGTGAGTGCATCGTTTCGTGACAATACCCTAATGCTGCGATCAAACTGTGTCGCGGGTAAATGATCTTCATGAATCATAACCAATGATCCTAGAAAGCTTCGTATTGGATAAAGTTATCCATTTACTACGCTACGTTGGCAATGGTTTATGTAGTCAGAAGTCCACCTTTTCCAATACTGCTGGTTTAAATTAACAGATGCACCTGCTGCAGGCATGTTGTTGGTAATCTGAGGACCTATAAGTGAGTGTCCAGGAGTGATAGGAGTAACGTCATTAGGATATGATGTCATTGAATAGAGAGGACGGGTGCTTATTATTGCTTCTATTTGAGTCAAAAATATGTACGTATCTTCATAAGATAAATGACTATTTAAAAGTACCTTTTTCAAGTAACTCTTGGTAGACTTAATATTTTCTTCCCAAAGACAAATACAATGTGAGGAACGTGACGGAATGAATTTCCATGTACTAGATAATTCAGAAGCAGAGACCAATAATTTTGATGAGATTGACTTAGTTGATAAAAACTCAGCAAGTAAATTGTTTGTTCCCACAAAATTAACACTGTTATCAGAAAATATAGTTGACGGGTTTTCTCTACGCGAAATAAAATGATTAAGTACAGCCAAGAAACATTGAGTCGATAAGTCAGTTACTAATTCCAGTACCATACTCCTTTAGTAGTGAAACAAATGAATAGAGAAATATATGCCTTGATTAGATTGCTACCGCGATCATAACGATTTTTTATTTGAAGGGATAATCAAGAACGCTTCTGTCTGAGGGTAAAGAAACCATCATTAGCGAAGACATTTTCGACTTATATTTAAAGCTTATGAGACAATTATAAACTATAGATTTAGCTAGTGATATTCCTCTTAAGGGCTAGAACTGGTCTCTAACAGAGAAATAAAAGCTTATGGACCTGAATGGAACAGTTCTATATGTTCAAGTTGCATACTTAATTTCGTAAGTGGGTGCTTTTTATTAAATGCAAAAATCGACTTCCAACACGTATAATATTACTATAATTTAAAGAAGGATTCCGAGATAATAATTGGCTGCTATTGTGCAGAGGTATGTTACTTTTCCCAAAACTTATTTCATTTGAAAAGTGATCAATTTGTGACAATTTTAACAATGAATGCATTGCGGAAATGCATTTTGTAATTACGACACTGACAATGGTCCTACTGTTCTATTGGTTCTATTTTTACAATTATGCAAAAAATGTAGACAATTAGCTGTAACTCTTTTAAGCGTACGTTAGTTGGAATATAATCCAAATAGGTTTATGGATTACGGTTTATTATGGTTTATGATGTGACCAAAAATTAGACAAGATAATTTCTCGGGTTTCGGGTATATCAACTACATTATAATTTCTTGCAGACAAAGAATCAGAGAACTCATATAACCAAAAAGAGGCCTGGTCACTATAATTTATTGTATATTAACAAACTGGCATGCGTTACTCGCGAAATAAGATCAGTGAGTGGACAGTTGACGTCAGTGCTAAAGCTTTGTAACGCTTGATTGTATTTCTGCGACGCGATTTTCTGCAAATATTTTTAGAGTGCTAGATGATAACTTAAGCCAGCGGTTCTCAAAAAGTGGGGCACGATCTTCAAAAAGGGGCGCAATGAAGGCTCAGGGGGGGCAAAGCTTGGTTGAAAAAAAAACTAAATTTCTACAGCAATTAGGGCAGGTTCACGTAACGTAGCAGTTCTCCATGATTTGTGGATATTTTCATAGATACTTTGGTTTTGCGTAAGTTTTTGGTTGAGTACAAATGTATATATTTACAAACTAACTTTATTTGTTGATGGTTAGACATTAATAACTTATAGAAATAAAAAGGATTCTTGTAACAAGTGGTGAAAGTGGAGACGCATCAATGAAGGCAGGTACGAATAGTGGTGACAGTCATTGTCAAAATGAGGATCACGGAAACACGGCAAGTGTAATCACTCCTTCTCCAAGTGGACCAAACGTAGCTAAAGTGCGCAAGTGTGATGACAGTTATTTACCACTAGGTTTTACAAAAACAGTTATAAATGACCAAGAACGGCCCCAGTGTGTAATCTGACTAGCCGTCCTGGCCTCTGATCGCATGAAACCTAACAAAATAAAAAAGACATCTTGACAATAAACTTAAAATAATAGTGTTAAATCTACAAAAAATGCTTTTTCTAACATAACAAGTGTACCTTCAAAGGCTTTGTTAGGCTTTCCTGACATCAGACCTGATATTGCCAGCAGCAATCGATATGGTTTCAATTATGTTTGGAGAATTCGTGGCTCAACAGTTCAAGGCCATACCAATATCAAATGATACGGTATCAAGTCATATAGCTGACATTTCAGAAGATCTTCATGTGCAATTGATGGACACGCACATTAAATATGTTATATAAGATTCACCGATGGTGAAAGGATGCGGGAAGGGTTGCTTTTTTGTGAGAAGTGTTCAGCCGATACCACTGGTAAAAGCATTTTCCGAATGATTGGTGCATTTTTGAAAGATAATGACATGTCTTGGAGCAAATGTGCAGGGATTTGTACAGCTGGAGCTCGGGCTAAGTCAGGAAAGTACACTGGACTTTGACGGTTAATATATGTACACTGAAAGTACACTGGACTATGACGGTAGTATATATTTCTAAAGTATCTTGTCAAGAATGCTACATGGCATTCGGCTTTTTTAGATTAACCATAATTGCAAATTATTGAATTTCAAAACAAAAGATGGCAAAACACTAAAATAATTATTATCTAATAAATGATAAATAATTTAAAAACCCTTAACCAAAACGCAAAGTTATTGAAAATAAAATATAATATAAATTCCAATAATTAAAATATAAAATATAATTAACAAAGAGGAAATCGAAGTCATTCATCATAAATAATCTTAATATATATAAATTACGTGTCACGTTGTCTGTCCGCGATGGACTCCTAAACTACTTAACCGATTTTAATCAAATTTGTACACCGGGTGCAGTTTGATCCAACTTGAAAGATAGGATAGCTTAATATACGTACTAAATATATATCATACTAATAATAACAAAAAAGTAACTGATCGGTAACAATTTAATGTTGAACCGCCAATAAGTATTCTAATGAAAATTATGCAATGCTGCTGGCAACATTAATGTTAAACTTAAGGTTACGATACAATACTTTGCAGAAACAATTGTAAACGCGTGCAAAGGGTAATGAAAAATGGTTCACAATTTTTCAAAGAAAAAAAGATATTAATGTAGCCTTTGAATTTATATAGTTAATGTATTTAACTATATAAATAATTGCGCATAATTATAATATGAGGAAAATGTGGTGATACTTTCGCACAAATTATAATTAGATATATCATACGATGCTTGAAGTACAGTAAACAATGTAATATCTTTAAGAATTCAATGTGATAGCTGATCTCACTAATAACGTACAGTGAAATCGAAAGTACAACTGTAAATTTTGACTATATATATAAAACACGTGACATGCACGTGTGGAGTACAAAATGTTATCATATGTTCTAAAGCAATGCCGGTACGATTGAGATAAAAACTATTGAATCAAAAAGAATAAAAACCGCTACTCGAATCTACAATGCTTAGATTTATCGTTGTGATGTGGTTATTTGGTGAAATAACCTAAGTCTTATTCAACAAATTAACAATCTCTAATGCTGATGTAAAAAATGTACCAATTATCATAAGAAAATGGTGCTTGAAACCATTACGGACGAATTACCATTGTGGCGATCACTTCGTGCCTGATGTGTGGATGACTCAGCAGCTGTGGTGACTTCTCAGATCGTTTCTACGCGTACGTCTCAGTATACGATTTATCTTCCTGTAACTGCTTTTTTTTGCTTGCGACTTCTTGTGATGTCTCTATGTTTCTACTGTGTTAAAAACTTCATTGACCTTGTTAGATAAATGTCCTGTGAGACCCTATCTATTGATGCGCGAAAAAGAAAATTTCAGTTACTTGATATTATCAAACGAAATATACCTCTCAAAAATAAATAAATACTCAGGACAAAATTGTTTATATTAAAAACTCATCTATTTACTTAAAAGTGTAATATAGATCCGCAAAGACAAGGTTGCAAGCGCTTAACTTAATAATTACTCAATTATGAAATAATCAAATATAATCAAATGAATCAACTAAATTTAATTTACAAGTATCACATATTTCTCAAAGATATTTTAGTGGTTTTACAACAAAACCAGCAACAGAAACGGCTGAATTTTTTTCGAAAATAACGAAATTTAAATCGGTGTCAAAATCAATATAACTGTAACCAGAAATATATTTATGTTAAGCTCAACAGTACCTTCCTCTTATATCATATTCCTATATCTCTTGCTTCATATCCACTTTGACTTGGAGTTTTCGTAGCAGTAGGAATAATGAACGGGCTTATAAAATATTTTAATAAATAAAATGTACTATACTCATATACTAATATTAATACATCAAATATATGTAATATAATGTACAAAATTTAGCTGGGATCTGGAGTTTTATTGGCGCTGCACTTTGGTTCAGATGTATGGAAATATTTGATTGGTACATTTTCCTGATAAAAAGATCTTCACAGACTTTCAATATTTCATTCTTTGACAGCATATTATTAATGTTTTACCCATAGCATTTTTGTCTGTATTTTCAGACACCTAAAAACTGTCATACCCTGAACTTTAATTAATTGAACTGTAAATGAATAAAGCCCTAACTTCAGTGTGTCCAAACGCCATCATTCGTCTGCCCCCGCTTCATTCCACATATTAGGGTGCCAGTTGGACGGGCCTGGTAGAAAGTTGTTTTACAGTGCAAAGCTCATATTTGCTAGATTGCCGCAAGCCAATTCCAATGTTCATTGTCCACCTGTGATGGAGGGCAATTTTAACATAGAGTGCAAAAGCAAACGTTTGCGACATATTTTCTTTTTGAAATGTATCACACAGAAAGTGATAAAGACACTAAAATGTCTTACATTAAGAAGCTTAATACTTGGGTTTCCCGTGATTTTAAACATATTCAATGCGATGCGCACCTCAAATGCAATAAAATCGTTTCTTATGTAAAGCCAATTATAACTTGTGATGAAAATGCATAGTCCACGGTATCATCATTTTAAAACGTTCTGTTGTTTAACAACGACGTCAATTCGCAGTAAGGAAGAGTGTAAATTAATGATTTGACGTCAATGAGTTTGAATTTTTTGTAAATTTATATCATATTACTGAATAAAGAGGCAAAAATATCTATTTAAAATATTAATAAATTTTATGTTATGATGAAATAAGTAAAATAATCGGACATTTCTGGTCCTGATAGTCAATTTTTTTAATATATGGTGCAGTTTTATTTAAGTTTAGAATAGTTCACATCCAAATTTAAAGTTTCAACAGTCAACTTTATTTGACTAAACTCACAATGGAACCGTATATTTGCAACTCTTCATTGCGTAACTATGCCGATTCTGTTAGAACCTTATGAATCCGAAAATAACTGTCATAGTATCACTTTCGTCCTTATACGCAAGACCTAAATCGCGCGATACAATACAAGACGTAAATACAACATGTGTACATAGTGCAATGCGTTACAGTTGCTACGCATGTTAAGCCGTCCGTATCCAGTCAGATCGTGCGGTAACTTTAAAGATTTTCCGACTATTGTACTACAGTTCTATCGTTAATGTTTATCTGTACAGCATTATTGTGAAATAATCCTCAGGTAATAAATTCGTGATTATTTCATAGCTCATATGTACGTCGGCCAAAGTGCCAAAGTCCTTTATACGGGTATTGCTTGCTTTTCAGCCATGCCCGAATTCGTGCAACATCCTTATAAAGAGAAGGCCGCACTTTGATCTACATTGGTATGAAATATAAATTTATTATGTCATGCATAAAACACACTTCTAAAAAACAGTAGCGAGTAGATAAACATTAATATAGAACCTTCCTTTTATGATAAAGTGTGCAAATGCGACTACACTCCAACGGTTTCAGTGAGCTAAAGCCCTAATGAGACAAATGTAGCGGACTCCATGCTTTAGCCATTATCAATTAATTATTTGTTAACATAACTACGCATGAACGGCGTAGGAAGATAGCGCGATTGCTTGACCTCTAACCTTGTTTACTACAAATATTTGGTCATTTACTATTTGTATCCCATTTTGTTTTCCTTTAGTCACTATATAAAGACGTAACGTAGTATAAATGCATAAGTCTACCATAAAAAGCGGTTTATCTTTAAAGGTTTTGATAATTGGAACAAATCATTTGAAATGTTAAATACGTTAAATATTACTCGGCTGTTACGACTTGGATTGTGTTTACGTAAGTTGATTTATTCTAAACTATAATTTAAAAAATATCTTTTTTAACAAATAAATTATTACTTCCATTTACTTTCTTTTATTTTATATAGATTAACAAAAAAATATTTTACCTAATTTTATACTTTTTTCTATGGAGAAAGTTACTACCAGAATAATTCTTAATTTCTTTTGTATATTTAAAACTATAAGAAAAGTCCAAACTAAAATGAGCTAAATGTGATGTCAAAAGACTTTCAGATTTCTGTAGAAATGCATGTACACAAATTGAGGGAAAGAGAAAAAAAGATATAAAGTTAAAAATTCGATGTTATTTAAAACTATCTCGATGAAGAAATAGTTTTTTATCTAATATATAGATTACAATAGTTTTATATATACTGTTTGATACTGATATTGTCTATGTGTTTGATTTATAAGCAAATTTTACTAAAAGTCATAAGCAGGATGACTAAGGAGCCTACTTTGTAACTTCTTCTTTCTATCCGAAGGGGCTGTTTGTGATAGGTTTGAATAGATGATAAAATAAACTTAGAAAAGGTTTAAATATATGATAAAATAAAATATATTAAATTAAAGAAATACACATATATGGCTTAAATGACATTTGAGAATGGAGTGTCCATTAAACAATCAAAATGTCATTGAAAAATATATTGATACTGTAATAGATTAAAGTATCAATATATTAGAAGTATTTAACATTATTACAATGCTCTCGCTTACCGTGTCGCCAGATCAGTGCATTATGATATTAATATTTGATAACTTTTTTAAAAAAAGTGTAAGTCATAAATGTTTTACTGTATTATCTAAGTTAAGTAATTAATTATCTGAAAGCGTCGCGCTTTTTCTTCATACCAAAACCGCCTTTTTTTATACAAAAAAAATTTTCTCTCCCTAAATACCTAATGTTTGTTTTTTAGATATTATATAGTTTGTTGGGTTTAAACTAGTTCGATAAAAAGGTATAAATAAAAATCGATATAATTATATTTTTTTTTTTTTTTGTTGTAGGGCAGGGAAACCTTCCAAAGACTAGCTCCTGCGCGGCAAGAAGTTCGCCCTCTTCTCGAGGCCGCCTACAAACTAAAACCACCTCCCCTTATTCGCCTAGAATTCAGCCTGGAACCGCATAATGCATTACTTCAAGCTGGTTCTTGATACCCAATTTCTCTATGTTTTCGTGCTGGCGTCCACTTCTTTCGTTTTCAGTATTTTCGTAGCGAAGGCTTGTACCGCGTTGCAGTACCCTTCCTTTTCCAGCATAATATTGACAATATTATCTGATGTCAATATGGTTCCTGTCGTCGTTCGTACTACTTGTCTTGGAGTCGCCCATCGGTCGCACATAACGTGTGTTCTGGTGTATCGACCTGCTCACAGTACCACCACATGTCAGTCTTTCTTTTTCTAAATCGCTTCAGGTAGCTCCCGAAGCATTCATGCCCTCCAAGGAGTTGTGTTACAAAATAATCAACTTCTTCGTGCTGTCGATTTACCCATGTGCCTATTTCTTTATTAACCTTTTTGTCCACACCGCCCTTCGGGTATCCTTCTCCCACTCTTTCTGCCATTTCTGCACTGTTTCTGACCTTAGTTCTTGGCGTTTCACCTCTCTGTCCCTAAACACCTTTTTCCTCTCTTCCACCTCTCTTCCTCTCTTAGTGCCAGTGGTAATATTCCGGTAATGACTTGCACAGCTTCTGCCGAAATGGTTCGATAAGCGCTGCCAACACGTATTGCCATTCTGCGTTGTACACCTATCAGCATACTCCTGTACTTTTTGTGCCTCATTACTTCTTACCATACCGGTGCAGCATACAGCATTACTGAGTGTACTACAGAAGCTAGCACCCGTCTCTTACTGGCCTTGGGACCCTTCAGATTTGGCATCAATCTGCTTATCGTCATCAATTTCTCTTCGAAAAAGGGATAAGGAGATACAACAGCAGGAGAGAATAGGAAAAATAGAAAAAAGTAACTACAATAAAAGATATAAGAGGTTATGGGAAAATAATGTGCCTCAGTACCTTATAGAAAAAGACATAAAACACATTAGAAGAACAGCAAGGTTTAGATTGGGAAATGAGGAAAAAGGAAACAGATACTGGGAAAAGAGTGAGGAAAGAAAGTGTAGAATGTGCGGAGCGGAGGACGAAACACTGGAGCACATTAAGTTTGAGTGTAAGGAAAAAGTAGCGAGCGAAAGGAATATTGGCCAGCTACTAAAGGGAGGCATTGAAGGAAAGAGGTGGATGGCGGAATTAGTAAGAAGGAAAGGAAGAACAGGAGAATAAATAAGCTGGTGGAGAACAATTGAGAGGGTAAAGAGAAGAAGAAGCACAAAGCACTTTTTAGAAGTACTAAAAGTCTAGAATAATTTTTTTTTTTTTTTAGTTTTATTAAATAAATAAAGTTTAGTTTTAAGTAAATAATTAGTTTTAAATAAAATTTATAAAGTTTAGTTTTAAGGTTAAATTGTTAAGATAGGAATGAAATGTATAAAGAAATAGAATACGGTAGATTGTAAAGCCGAAAGGCACACACAATTAATAATAAATAATAATTTCTCTTCGGATTTCCTAGCTGTTTCCTACATGCTGAATTATGGTTGAGTTTCTTGAGTTTCTGAATTATGGTTGAGTTTCATATTGTCCTATACTTTTCTTCAAGATCTTCTGGTTTTTTTGGCTTCTGCACCAATACCACTTTTGCTGTCTTCCATATTGCTGGAAATATACTACTTTCCAGTTGTTTGTTCATAATTTCGAGAAATTCTTTTGGGAATTCCCTAATTGCTGCTTTGATAATCTCTGGTGGTATTTGATCCGGTCCTGGAGATTTTCCATTTATTGTTCGCTTCAACGCTTCCAGCAATTCTTCCTTCGTAAAATAGGGTATGCACGTATCGTCGATGTCTTTGCGTAGCCATTTGTTTTCCGAGCGTGTTGGGAATAATTCCCTAATTGTTTCTCTTAGCTTTAGTGTACTTAGTTTAATACGGGGCATCATATTAAACTTTTTGCATACTATTTTATACCCCATTACCCATAAGTCTTCGTCCACTTCTTGACAGGTTTTCTTCCATGCTTCTTGTTTTGCTCTAATGACTGCGATTCTTAGCGCTTTCCGATTATCCTTGTAGTCATTTCTCAATCTTTCCTTGTTTTCTTCAGTGACATTTCTGCATTTTTTTTCCGCGGTTGAGATTTTTCTTGCTTTCAGACACTTTTTTCTTAATTGGGCAATGTTGTCGTTCCACCAATACACTGGATTTCGTTTTCCTACTCTAGCTCTCTTACAAAATGTGTTGTCTAGTGCTCGTTTTATTGCCATCATGCCTGTACTTGCATCAAGTCTTTGGTTGCTGTCTATCTCTTTTCCAAGATTTTCCACGAAGATCGGTATGCCTTCTTTCCTTATACTCCATTTTACTTCGATCTTTTGTGCCATACTAGTATGTTTAGAGTTGACCTTGTAGTAGATGTTCCTATGGTAGCTAAGGTTTTCTTCGTCAGCTACTTCCTACTCTGTTATTCTATTTGCTATTAGCTCAGACGTCAGAGTTACATCAATATGTGGTTCGCTGCCTCTTCTTACAAACGTTGGCTCGTGTCCTCTGTTCTGCACAACTAATGAAAGTTCGGCCATCCAGTCCACAAGCGCTAGGCCCCTCTTGTCTTCTTTGGTAGAACCCCATATATGTGACTTCGCATTAAGGTCACCAGCTATAATCACCTCTTTGGTTTGCCTTCTGATGCTATCCCCCAGTTGCTGTAGGTACAACTCAAATTCGCACACAGATATGTTAAGCGATACGTAGCACGAATAGATAACTACGACCTTTAGCTCTACCTATACGAAGCCTTTCTGCTCATTGCCACATTTAAGCACATCCACTTCTCTGTTGTATACTCTAATGGCTGCGTCAATATTTATTTCCTTAAACCATGGTCCTTTAGTGACTTGCTTCTTTTTCGGTTCGGCAACAATAGCAATGTCTATGTTCCTGCTGAGGCAGGTGCTGTGCAGCAGATCAAACGCTGCCAGTCCACGGTCTACGTTAAGTTGCAGTATTTATAATTCCATATTTAGCGGGTGAGTTAGTCCTTTTCCTCATTAGTTCACTTACTAGTGATTTGTATTTTAGACATATCATTTCCCTTCCGCTGTATCCCTTTATCTTGCAGGTCCAGCAATACACTTCATTAGAACATTCCTTCGCCCTATGTCCTGCCTCTCCACATTTCAGGCATTTTTCCCTCGTGTCTTCCTTATTTTTGCACGAACTCGCAAAATGTCCGTAGTTTTGACATTTGAAGCACTTGATTGGTGCTAGTCTTTCTACTATTCTGCACCTACTCCATCCTATTTTCAATCTTACCTTAGACAAGAGACGTAAAGCACTATCAACGGGTAACATAACATTCGCGTATCGAAGCCCCCGGCTGTTTGGCTTTAGTGCCATTTTTATAGTGATGTCTTTCTCACTAAATTCAGAGTCAAATAGTTCCTTCTGTATAGCTTCTACTATTTCCTCTTCGGAGATAGTTTCATCTATGTCGATGACTATTATGTTCTTCTGCCGTTGGACAAGTTCTACTTTCACCGAATTTCCCATTTTCTGTTGTACCGCTGCTTTTAGTGATTTCCCGTTTCCTCTTTTACCTCAAGAAACACTCAGCTTTACGTAGCCCTCCGATGTTTTTTCGATGTTTTTTATTTTGACGTCTAGTTCCTCTATATCAATATTTTTCTTCATCTCTCTCACAGTATCAACATATGTTCTTGCTTCTCCCTTTGGTTTAACCAGCACTATTTCTCTGCTTGTCGCCTTTCCGCTCCTTCCAGCAAGTTGCCAATGTTGTGTTTGTTGTCCCTTTTGCTTTGGAACCCTTTCTTCTGATTTCTGCTCTTTTCATCTTGTATGGATTGCTATGTTATGTCCTTCTTTTCGGAAGATTAACTCTATCGCTTTTCTAAGACCGAACTCCATTCCGTCTTTAGAGCATATAAAAATTACCTGTTTCCTTTTCTCTCTTCTGGATATGTTTTCCATTCTTTCTAGAGCTGTCACTGCGTCCTTTACGTTTTCCTTGTTTAATATTGCCCCATTTAGACCAACTAGGTATGTATAGGTACTGCCAGTTTGTTCTTCTTCATTGTCCTGTATTATGCTGCTCTTGTTAGCAAAGCAAGTTACTTTACCTGGGTGTACTGATTTCATTATAATAGCATCCTCTAATTGCGGAATTCTTTCGTTTAGTCGTCTTATTAGAGAGTTCTTCTCGTTTACCTCTTGGTCTATTATTAGTACCACATCCTTATCCTTTGATGCCTGCATGACACCGCCTCTCACCATTTTAGTTAAGCTAAAAGATTCTTCAGGCCATTAAGCATGGACTAGGTGTAGGATATTTCCCATTTTTTCTGGTTCTTCTCTATTAATTTCCGACTTAAATTTGTCTATTTTATTCTGGATTGAGAGCAATGTTTCCATTTCTTCTGAAGGAAGCGTTTAAGTGAATGCTTCCGTCATAGTCCTTCCTTTTTCGTCCAGTCCTCTCCCCGGTGCTTTGTCGCCTATACTTCTGACATCGGTTTGTGTCGCGATATCCGCCATAATTTCCTTTGCCATTTGTCGGCCGATTTCGTTTATTACGTTCTCAGCCTTTAGCTTACCGACGTAGAGATTCAGTTTTGCTGAAATCTCCCTTATTTCCTTCTTTGTAATAAATCTATCCTTGACGATTTTTTCCAATTTCATCGTCTCTCTTTCAATCGTTAGAATGAGGTTTTGAATCCTACTAGTATCATTCTGTTCCTGGTGTTCAGCTTTTTCCCCTTCTTCTTTTATTTTTCTTTTCTTTCCACTCTTCCTTTCCGTCGTCCTCTTTTTGAAAGAAAAAATCCGAAAATGAGTTGCTCCTAACTGGAGATCTCATCATCTTTCTGCTTTTCATAAAAGCCACCGCTTCTCCTTTTCCAGAAGCTGTATTTCCCGCAGAGGCCTGATCAGCCACCACCTGCGTATTTCCAGTAGCCGACTTACCCGCAGCGACCTGGTCTACCACCGTCAGCGTTCCGCAGTTGCTTGATAACGACCCAAGGGGAGCCTGCTCCACAACTCCCACTAGTGCCGGTTCTGGGGATCCGAGCCCCTGTCCCGTAAACTTAATTCAATTTTTCTGATTCATGTTCTTATTTCCGTTGCAATCCTGTTGGTCCGCGGGAGGTATTTCATTTCCCTCCAGCCCTTCGTCCAAGACGGTTTGAGCATTAACGGTTTAGCGGTAAACATTGACGGTTTAACATATTATTTACCACTATATGATCTTAAAATTAAATTCGCTTCAGGAAAAAAAATATAGAAGTTTATATATAAATATATATATATATATATTTTTTTTTTTTTTTTTTTTTATATTTTTTTTTTTCTTTGCCTTGAATTTCTTTTGTCATAGCCACCATCAAATAATTTTTTAACATCTTTTATAATTTATAATTAAGTTTTACACATTTCAAAATATTTCAATAATTCACTAATTAATTTTGAATCACTTAACAAAAATTTAGTATTAACAGGAAAAGTTTTAATCACATCTATTATACCACTATTCAATTTTGATCTTTCTAAACTATAATTTATGCATTTAAATATAATATGATCCAAAGTTCCTTCTTCACCACATTGACATCTATCGTCAGATTTAATATTAATTTTGTACAGGTGAGCTGGAGTTTTGCAATGATTACTTTGGATTCTGATTGTAGTTGATATAATTTTGCGGGACTCATTTCCAAGCCATCTTTTCTTACTTAAATTTGGATGCAACATATAATAATCTCTTCCTTTTAACTGACTTTTGTTAATGAAATCTGTGTATCTCAAATTAAAGTTAAATTTTTTGATTAAATTAAAAATTTCATATGAAGGTAATTTCACTTTCATCTCAGTTTCCAAAATTATTGATTCCTTTGCCAATTTATCCGCAATTTCGTTTCCTCTTATTCCACAATGTCCTGGTATCCACATAAATGTTATGGTATTGTTCAATACAGAACATAACAACAATAGGCGCCAGAATATAAACAAAAATATATTTTCTGGAACTCCAGGAACACAGCCGTAAGACCCTGCATATGATTAGAGTCAGCCCTAACACTATCGGCACATGGTTTTTCTGTTGGTGTTGCCTACTTCAGAAATAATATTTTTAATTATATTCTGGCGCCTATTGTTGTTATGTTCTGTATTGAACATAAATTGCGCCTTTTTCTTTTATTTTTCGGCCCGGGCCCGGGGATCGAACCCGGGAACTCAGCAGCCAGACCTGCAATTCACAGCAGAGTCAAGCACGAACGCTCTCGGCTAACTGTGTTGTCTACATCAGAAAATATATTTTTATTTTTAAACTCTGGCGCCTTTTTGGCTTCGGAGGCGCCAAAATTTGGATCCGGCTCGAAGGACCAGCTTCGCATGTACGAAAGAAAACCATGCGAGTAAATTTTAAATGAATATTTTATTTAAATATTCAAACTTAAATTAAATTACACTTTTTCTTATATAACTTAATAATTTCTATTGTACAAAATGGTGGTGCAACCGTGACACTGCAAGTGTAAAGAACAGAATAGAATCGAATGAATAATCAACTGCCTGCCCTATGCCCGTGGCATTCACTCCAATACTTATAATGTTGCCCTGTGTGTGAATTCTACCAGAGACAACAATACTTCACAATATTGAAATGTCACCAGAGACATATCTTATGTTTTGTACTGAACATAAATTGCGGGCCAGGAAAAAAATAGATGATCTCACAACCATTTTCAAAATTATACAAAATTACATAAAAATATTATAAACTTCTTAATTCAATGGTAGTCTACATAATTTTGTGAAAATAATATAAAACAAAATAATAACTATCATAAATATAACAGAAATCATAATTATCATTATAGCATGCAATATCATCAACATAATGGACACAACAATCATCAAATAGTTACAATAATAGTAACGAGCCAAAAATGTTTCAGTTTAATGATGTTAGAATTTTTTTTAAACAAGTCTAACAGTAAAGGTGCTTGTCCGACTTCAATGTTACAAGCATTACAGTTAATATTTTCACCTTCTGATGGAAGTACTGTATTTAAATCATAATAACGATCATGTTTAAAGTCACAATCGGATAAATAGGGAGGACCGTTCCACCAAAGAGCCTGATCCTTTAAATATTGTGGTTCTATACCACGAGAAATTAAATCAGCCGGGTTATCACCAGACTTTACATAGTACCATGAAATTTTATCTGTAAGTTGTGTTATTTGTTTTACTCTGTTATTAACATAGATATTAGCCTTTAGTTTGTCCGCTTGAATCCAAGCAAGGACTATTTTGGAATCACTATACAAGAAAACTTTATGTTCAAATCTAGTCGTGAGTAATTTACTGACTCTAGCCGCGAGTTGCGCCAGCAAGACTGCGCTATTAAGCTCTAGTTGGGGTATTGTAAGTACCTTACTTAATGGAGCCACACGAGACTTGGCACAAATTAATTTTGTTTTTATCTTGCCATCTGTGTTAGGACACTTAAAGGTAAATGTGTCTAAAATAATATTGTGTTTCAAACCTAATGTCTTAATGATGTTTGATTTGTTTAATAATGTTTTTTAGACCTCCAATAGTGAAGGATTTCGTTTAAATCTCTTTTCTAACACATAAAATCTTTGCAGGGCGACTAAGAAAGAATTCCCCAATTCTAGTTCATTTACTGGGCTGACTAATGGCAAATCAACAGTAAAAGTATTATTTTTAAGTACTACTGAATTTTGAAAAATATGTTCAGCCTTTAAATATTCCTCAGAAAACTTATCTGTTTCTTCTGGGACTTTCTCAGTCGTCCAAAATTGTTCCATAACATTTTTAAGGTTTGTATGGTCACAAATAGCAAAATTAGATACAATATTATTATATGAATAATTATTTTGATTATGCAATTTACCTGCAACCACATATCCAAATTTATGTTCTTCAATAAAGGACTTGCGAGTCTCTATAGGGACCATTTTGAATTTTGGACATTTATAAATTTGATGTTCCATATCACAATACCTACATGCTACATTGTAGCATATAGTGACATTGGAAACCCTTGAGTGTGAATTCTCTCAATAATTTTTGTCATGTGACATATTTTTTTAAGGTGAACTATCTTCAAGTGCAACTGCACGTTTTTCAAAAAAGGAAATAAATTCTGCAATAGTAGGCAGTTTTTCTAAATTTCTTTTCATGTGGAAAGTGCGGTTAGTAAATATATCTAACTTCCTGCTTAAGATTGAGATTAAAATCATATCCCATTTGTCAACAGGCTCATCAAGATTTTTTAAGGCTTGCAATTGCTGTTTAACTTAACATAAAAAGGTCCTTATAGCGACTGCAGTACCTTTTTGCATGTTTGGAATATCAAGTAGTATATTTATATGATTAGAAATTAATCGTGCTTTATTATCATAGCGCGCTAACAATAAATCAAGCGCCTCTTTATATGAGCTGTTCACAAGCGGCAGGTTTATAATTATTGAAAGAGCTTCATCAAGGAGATACTTTCTCAAATAAAAGAGCCTTTGCACATTGGACAATGAGGTATTATTATGAACAACCGCTTGGAAAAGCTCATAAAAGGGCTTAAACCTGGTTATATCCTTGCCATCAAAGGTTGGAATTTCCACTGCTGGAAGTTTTGATGCAACTAAGTTAGAACAAGTAGGCCTATTAACTTCTTTTAATTTAGTGATACTAGCATTTAATTTTGCTAGAATATTAAAGTACTTTTCTTCAACTTCCTCTATGTCTTCATCATCCTGTTCATCAATCTCTAAAATACTGGACTGCGTGAGCTCGTACGATTGATATGTAGTCAGCAACTTTTCTATTTTCGCCTCTAACAACTCCACTGTACCGGATTCGAGAGCCCTTGAGTCGCTGACGTAGTTGTCCATCCTTGATATTGAACCTTTTGCTGTCGACCGCGCCGTTTTAAGCCTTTTCAATCCCTCCATTCTTCTTACGTGATAATATCGTACTTTTATGATAGACGAAACGTGGATGACAAAACGAATCCAGCTTAATCCAGCAACTTAAGAAGTTGTTAATATTTTGGTACTTGTAGATAGTAAAAAAAATTTGTACCTTGATGAGTAAAAAAGTATTTTACTCTCTTCCAGCGTCCTTGTATTCCCTTTCCGTATTGATATTTTTCTTAAATATTTTTTCTTGAAATGTAAGTATGTAGTATCCAAATCGTCTGTAAATCCGTTTAAATAAAGCGTTGCATTACCCAATCAATGGCAATTGATGACTTCCAGAGCCGCCATGGGGCAAATGTAAAAAAAAAACGCCTGTACACGTGTCGGGTACTATATGGATGTATCCTCAAAACACAACGAAATCACACGCGGTTACTAGATGCTCGAAGAACCAGTTTTACTGTTGATTTGCAATTAGTCAGCCTAGTAAATGAACTAGAATTAGGGGATTCTTTCTCAGTCGCCCTGCAAAGATTTTATGTGTTAGAAAAGAGATTTAAACGAAAGCTTCGCATGTACGAAATAAAACCATGCGAGTAAAATTTGAATGAATATTTTATTTAAATATTCAAACTTAAATTAAATTACACTTTTTCTTATATAACTTAATAATTTCTATTGTACAAAATGGTGGTGAATCGTGACACTGCAAGTGTAAAGAACAGAATAGAATAGCCAACTGCCTGCCCTATGCCCGTGGCATTCACTGTAATACTTATAATGTTGCCCTGTGTGTGAATTCTACCAGAGACAACAATACTTCACAATATTGAAATGTCACCAGAGACATATCTTATGTTCTGTACTGAACATAAATTGCGGGCCAAGGAAAAATAGATGATCTCACAACCATTTTCAAATTTATACAAAAATACATAAATACATAGTACATAAAAATACATAATATTATAAACTTCTTAATTCTATGCAACCAAATTTTCATGAAAATAATATAAAACAAAATAATAACTATCATAAATGTGGGTTATTTTTTAAGAGTAATTTTAAGTTAAAATATATTTAGTTTAAGGAATAGAAATAAGAAACTGTAAACTAGGGTAAAGATCTTTGCTAAGAACGGGGTATATTTAAATGTTAAATAAACTAGTGGCAGACCCTATAGCCGTTCACAGCAACATGCTTAGCAGTTCGCTTGCGGTGTCCAGCGTACGCCTCAGAGAACGTGGCATAAAGAACTGTTCGCTAACTATGAACGTGATGACACATGTGTTTTGGGCGAGGCTGGGAGTATCAAGATTGTTATGAGTGTTCAGAGTTTTAAAAAAGCAAATGGCGATAGAACTATATCAAGTTTATGTATGGTCGTTATTGTGTGATTTTATAATTAAGTTAACTTTATTACGGTGTAATAATTGTTATTGTGGTCAGCGTTTTTGTTAGAGTTAGGCAGCAAATGTAATGTTTAGTACTAGGGTGTATTTTCATTGAAATCATTGTGCTGATAACTATGGACAATTGTAACTGCGTATTATGTATTGACACGTAAAACATTGTGAAGAGACATTATAATCTAAGTACTATATTTAATCAAGTGTATTTTGTTGTGAACTTAATTACAATTAATTCACTTTATTTAGATGTAATTTTATGACTTTGATAAGTGATTAAACAAACTATTAATATCCAAATTATGTGTTTACTCGTTTTAAAAGAAACTATATTGTTGTATTGTACATCAACCTTAGGCTGATGTTAATTGTAATTTATAATTGTGGAAATTACCTACAAATTGTGGGCTCTCAACCGGGATAAGGGCGAAATCAAAAATATTCAGTTAAGATTATTTTTAACCTTAGAACCAGACTAATTGATAAACGGGATAAGGTTGAAATCAAAAATATTCAGTTAAGATTATTTTTCACCTTAGAACCAGAGGAATCAAGAGGAAAACTTAGTGTACAGTTTGCTCATTAAAGTAATTGTACAGCAGTGAAAATTATAACAATGACACAAGAATTAGACAATTTGTCAGTGGCAGAGCTACGACAGGAACTTAATTTTGTTGGACTTAGTCAGCGTGGGAATCGTGCAGAATTATTGTCAAGAATGAACTCATTTAATAGCCGCGTCGGTGAACAGAATAATAGGTCTGTAAACAATGAAACAGTCAATAAAACTAATTATACATTTTTAGATTTAGAATTGGCTTTACCTAAATATGATGGGCTTAAAAATGTCAGATTGTGGATTAAACAATTTGATGATTTCTGCGACCAGGCAGAAATAGATGCAAAATACAGATATTTGTATGCCAGGAGATTGTTGACCGATACAGCAAAACAATTTGTTAATTTCGAAACCAGGATAATAAATTGGGATACATTTAAATCGTATTTGATTGATGAATTCGATACGAGTTTAAATAGCGCACAGGTTCACAAAATGCTTCAACAAAGGGTGAAGAATGCAGGTGAAACTATTCGTCAATATGTGTATGATATTTTAGATATAGCTAGACAAGCAGACATCGAAGAAGCAGCTATTATGGATTATATCATAGCAGGAATTCGCGATAGTGCAGTTAATAAAGTAATACTTTATGGAGCTGAGAATATTGGACAACTTAAACGTAAGCTGGAACAATATGAAAAAATGAAAATGGATACCCAGGACTATGATAGGAGATCTAGGCTAGGTACAAAAACTAAAATTGAGACAACAGGTGAGAAGATTAAATGTTTTAATTGTGGTTCGTTATCACACTCATCTTAAGTGTGTCCTGATAAAGACAAGGGTTATAAATGTTTTAATTGTGGTAATTATGGACATGTTAGCCGAAACTGTAATACTAAAATAAAAACTGTTAAAGCGGAGCATAATGTTATGAAAGTAGAAATGATAAAATCAATTTGTGTTAATAACAGGAGTAATGTAAATGCTTTAATAGATACTGGCAGTGATTTGTCAGCAGTGCGGGAAGATTATTTTAAAACATTAAAGAATGTTAAATTATATGACTCTGAAATAACAATACGTGGTTTGTCAAACTCAAAAGTAAATTCTTTAGGTAGAATTGAATTGTACATTGAAATTGATTCAGAACTTAACGTGGGTTATTTTGAAGTGTTACCATCTCATGCAATGCATATGAACATGGTGATAGGATTGGACATTATAGCTAAAGCTAAAGTAGTTATTGATAAAACCGGTGTTAAATTTCATAAACTTTATAGCGATAAAGATGTAGATAAAAGTGAGGTTAAACAATTAATGACAATGAAAATAGACTATGGTGATAAAGAAAGTGAACTAGACTTATCTCATATAAACGATAAAAATGTTGTTAATAAAATACCTGAGTCAGTGGACAATGACAAACGTAAAGAGTTACGTAACTCTGAAAGTGTAAAGACAATTACATTGAAAATTGATACTCTTATATTTTCTAGATCGCTTAAACTACCACCTGCAGATCGACTAGTTGTTGCAGAGCAGCGGGGTGAAGGGTTAGAAAAGGATATCATACAGGCAGCCCAGGAAATGAACGACCTAGGTTGTGCAGTGAAACAAGACATTGTTCGTCTATCTAAGAGTAAGGTAAAAGCAGCCAAGCATTTTCCGAAGCCAAAGATGAGGAAACAAGGCAATGTTCGTCCCTCTAAGGATAAGGTAAAAGCAGCTAAGCATTTTCCGAAGCCGAAGAAGACGCAACAAGCAAAGAATTATACAAGGAAGTGTATAACAGAAAATGAATTGAAGATTGGGGTTAAAATGAAAACCAATCAAGACACTGTTCGTTCCTCGAAGGATAAGAATGAAGCCATTAAGCATTTTCCGAAGCCGAAGGAGAGGATAGAAGCAGAAGAAATACAAAATGAGTTTGTAGAAAAACGCAAGAAGCTGAGAGAAGAGGATAAAGGAATTATTCTAGAAATTCAGCAAGAATACAGGACTAGCTACGGTAGAAAATGTAAAACAACAAGCAAAAAGTATAAACATATTCTCGTTAAAGTAAATGCTTTTACAAAGTTTGTTTGGTTGTTACCTACTAAAGCAACAGGAGCTAAAGTTAAAGCTAAAACCAAAGGACCATACATAATAACGAAAATTAAAGGAAATGATGAGAAAGCAGGAGAATGTGAAGGGCCAGACAGGACTTCTACATCTGCAGACAAGATGACATCAAGGGCAAGGATGAATGTAGCAACTGAGGACAGTTACTAGTCAGGAAAGGCCGAGATGTGGGTAATTTTTTAAGAGTAATTTTAAGTTAAAATATATTTAGTTTAAGGAATAGAAATAAGAAACTGTAAACTAGGGTAAAGATCTTTGCTAAGAACGGGGTATATTTAAATGTTAAATAAACTGGTGGCAGACCCTATAGCCGTTCACAGCAACATGCTTAGCAGTTCGCTTGCGGTGTCCAGCGTACGCCTCAGAGAACGTGGCATAAAGAACTGTTCGCTAACTATGAACGTGATGACACATGTGTTTTGGGCGAGGCTGAGAGTATCAAGATTGTTATAAGTGTTCAGAGTTTTAAAAAAGCAAATGGCGATAGAATTATATAAAGTTTATGTATAGTCGTTATTGTGTGATTTTATAATTAAGTTAACTATATTACGGTGTAATAATTGTTATTGTGGTCAGCGTTTTGTTAGAGTTAGGCAGCAAATGTAATGTTTAGTACTAGGGTGTATTTTCATTGAAATCATTGTGCTGATAACTATGGACAATTGTAACTGCGTATTATGTATTGACACGTAAAACATTGTGAAGAGACATTATAATCTAAGTACTGTATTTAATCAAGTGTATTTTGTTGTGAACTTAATTACGTAATAATTCACTTTATTTAGATGTAATTTTATGACTTTAATAAGTGATTAAACAAACTATTAATATCCAAATTATGTGTTTACTCGTTTTAAAAGAAACTATATTGTTGTATTGTACATCAACCTTAGGCTGATGTTAATTGTAATTTATAATTGTGGAAATTACCTACATAAATATAACAGAAATCATAATTATCATTATAGCATGCAATATCATCAACATAATGGACACAACAATCATCAAATAGTTACAATAATAGTAACTAGCCAAAAATGTTTCAGTTTAATGATGTTAGAAAATTCTTTAAACAAATCTAACAGTAAAGGTGCTTGTTCGACTTCAATGTTACAAGCATTACAGTTAATATCTTTACCTTCTGATGGAAGTACTGTGTTTAAATTAATATAATAACGATCATGTTTAAAGTCACAATCGGATAAATAGGGAGGACCGTTCCACCAAAGAGCCTGATCATTTAAATATTGTGGTTCTATACCACGAGAAATTAAATCAGCCGGGTTATCACCTGACTTTACATAGTACCATGAAATTTTATCTGTAAGTTGTATTATTTGCTTTACTCTGTTACTAGCATAGATATTAGCCTTTAGTTTGTCCGCTTGAATCCAAGCAAGGACTATTTTGGAATCACTATACAAGAAAATTTTATGTTCAAATCTAGTCGTGAGTATTTTACTGACTCTAGCCGCGAGTTGCGCCAGCAAGACTGCGCTATTAAGCTCTAGTTGGGGTATTGTAAGTACCTTACTTAATGGAGCCACACGAGACTTGGAGCAATTTAATTTTGTTTTTATCTTGCCATTTGTGCTAGGACACTTAAAGGTAAATGTGTCTAAAATAATATTGTGTTTCAAACCTAATGTCTTAATAATGTTTGATTTGTTTAATAACGTTTTTTAGACCTCCAATAGTGAAGGATTTCGTTCAAATCTCTTTTCTAACACATAAAATCTTTGCAGGGCGACTGAGAAAGAATCCCCCAATTCTAGTTCATTTACTGGGCTGACTAATAGCAAATTAACAGTAAAAGTATTATTTTTAAGTACTACTGAATTTTGAAAAATATGTTCAGCCTTTAAATATTCCTCAGAAAACTTATCTGTTTCTTCTGGGACTTTCTCAGTCGTCCAAAATTGTTCCATAACATTTTTAAGGTTTGTATGGTCACAAATAGCAAAATTAGATACAATATTATTATATGAATAATTATTTTGATTATGCAATTTACCTGCAACCACATATCCAAATGTAGTGTTTTGCAAAACTGACCCATTATTTAACTTAATACAGCCACCTCATAGAATGGCAATATATACTTCAGCTCCCAATAGCAATGATATTTTCAACGAAGGAGATACTTTCTCAAATAAAAGAGCCTTTGCACATCGGACAATGAGGTATTATTATGAACAACCGCTTGGAAAAGCTCATAAAAGGGCTTAAACCTGGTTATATCCTTGCCATCAAAGGTTGGAATTTCCACTGCTGGAAGTTTTGATGCAACTAAGTTAGAACAAGTAGGCCTATTAACTTCTTTTAATTTAGTGATACTAGCATTTAATTTTGCTAGAATATTAAAGTACTTTTCTTCAACTTCCTCTATGTCTTCATCATCCTGTTCATCAATCTCTAAAATACTGGACTGAGCTCGTACGATTGATATGTAGTCAGCAACTTTTCTATTTTCGCCTCTAACAACTCCACTGTACCGGATTCGAGAGCCCTTGAGTCGCTGACGTAGTTGTCCATCCTTGATATTGAACCTTTTGCTGTCGACCGCGCCGTTTTAAGCCTTTTCAATCCCTCCATTCTTCTTACGTGATAATATCGTACTTTTATGATAGACGAAACGTGGATGACAAAACGAATCCAGCTTAATCCAGCAACTTAAGAAGTTGTTAATATTTTGGTACTTGTAGATAGTAAGAAAAAATTTGTACCTTGATGAGTAAAAAAGTATTTTACTCTCTTCCAGCGTCCTTGTATTCCCTTTCCGTATTGATATTTTTCTTAAATATTTTTTCTTGAAATGTAAGTATGTAGTATCCAAATCGTCTGTAAATCCGTTTAAATAAAGCGTTGCATTACCCAATCAATGGCAATTGATGACTTCCAGAGCCGCCATGGGGCAAATGTAAAAAAAAAACGCCTGTACACGTGTCGGGTACTATATGGATGTATCCTCAAAACACAACGAAATCACACGCGGTTACTAGATGCTCGAAGAACCAGTTTTACTGTTGATTTGCAATTAGTCAGCCTAGTAAATGAACTAGAATTAGGGGATTCTTTCTCAGTCGCCCTGCAAAGATTTTATGTGTTAGAAAAGAGATTTAAACGAAAGCTTCGCATGTACGAAATAAAACCATGCGAGTAAAATTTGAATGAATATTTTATTTAAATATTCAAACTTAAATTAAATTACACTTTTTCTTATATAACTTAATAATTTCTATTGTACAAAATGGTGGTGAATCGTGACACTGCAAGTGTAAAGAACAGAATAGAATAGCCAACTGCCTGCCCTATGCCCGTGGCATTCACTGTAATACTTATAATGTTGCCCTGTGTGTGAATTCTACCAGAGACAACAATACTTCACAATATTGAAATGTCACCAGAGACATATCTTATGTTCTGTACTGAACATAAATTGCGGGCCAAGGAAAAATAGATGATCTCACAACCATTTTCAAATTTATACAAAAATACATAAATACATAGTACATAAAAATACATAATATTATAAACTTCTTAATTCTATGCAACCAAATTTTCATGAAAATAATATAAAACAAAATAATAACTATCATAAATGTGGGTTATTTTTTAAGAGTAATTTTAAGTTAAAATATATTTAGTTTAAGGAATAGAAATAAGAAACTGTAAACTAGGGTAAAGATCTTTGCTAAGAACGGGGTATATTTAAATGTTAAATAAACTAGTGGCAGACCCTATAGCCGTTCACAGCAACATGCTTAGCAGTTCGCTTGCGGTGTCCAGCGTACGCCTCAGAGAACGTGGCATAAAGAACTGTTCGCTAACTATGAACGTGATGACACATGTGTTTTGGGCGAGGCTGGGAGTATCAAGATTGTTATGAGTGTTCAGAGTTTTAAAAAAGCAAATGGCGATAGAACTATATCAAGTTTATGTATGGTCGTTATTGTGTGATTTTATAATTAAGTTAACTTTATTACGGTGTAATAATTGTTATTGTGGTCAGCGTTTTTGTTAGAGTTAGGCAGCAAATGTAATGTTTAGTACTAGGGTGTATTTTCATTGAAATCATTGTGCTGATAACTATGGACAATTGTAACTGCGTATTATGTATTGACACGTAAAACATTGTGAAGAGACATTATAATCTAAGTACTATATTTAATCAAGTGTATTTTGTTGTGAACTTAATTACAATTAATTCACTTTATTTAGATGTAATTTTATGACTTTGATAAGTGATTAAACAAACTATTAATATCCAAATTATGTGTTTACTCGTTTTAAAAGAAACTATATTGTTGTATTGTACATCAACCTTAGGCTGATGTTAATTGTAATTTATAATTGTGGAAATTACCTACAAATTGTGGGCTCTCAACCGGGATAAGGGCGAAATCAAAAATATTCAGTTAAGATTATTTTTAACCTTAGAACCAGACTAATTGATCAACGGGATAAGGTTGAAATCAAAAATATTCAGTTAAGATTATTTTTCACCTTAGAACCAGAGGAATCAAGAGGAAAACTTAGTGTACAGTTTGCTCATTAAAGTAATTGTACAGCAGTGAAAATTATAACAATGACACAAGAATTAGACAATTTGTCAGTGGCAGAGCTACGACAGGAACTTAATTTTGTTGGACTTAGTCAGCGTGGGAATCGTGCAGAATTATTGTCAAGAATGAACTCATTTAATAGCCGCGTCGGTGAACAGAATAATAGGTCTGTAAACAATGAAACAGTCAATAAAACTAATTATACATTTTTAGATTTAGAATTGGCTTTACCTAAATATGATGGGCTTAAAAATGTCAGATTGTGGATTAAACAATTTGATGATTTCTGCGACCAGGCAGAAATAGATGCAAAATACAGATATTTGTATGCCAGGAGATTGTTGACCGATACAGCAAAACAATTTGTTAATTTCGAAACCAGGATAATAAATTGGGATACATTTAAATCGTATTTGATTGATGAATTCGATACGAGTTTAAATAGCGCACAGGTTCACAAAATGCTTCAACAAAGGGTGAAGAATGCAGGTGAAACTATTCGTCAATATGTGTATGATATTTTAGATATAGCTAGACAAGCAGACATCGAAGAAGCAGCTATTATGGATTATATCATAGCAGGAATTCGCGATAGTGCAGTTAATAAAGTAATACTTTATGGAGCTGAGAATATTGGACAACTTAAACGTAAGCTGGAACAATATGAAAAAATGAAAATGGATACCCAGGACTATGATAGGAGATCTAGGCTAGGTACAAAAACTAAAATTGAGACAACAGGTGAGAAGATTAAATGTTTTAATTGTGGTTCGTTATCACACTCATCTAAAGTGTGTCCTGATAAAGACAAGGGTTATAAATGTTTTAATTGTGGTAATTATGGACATGTTAGCCGAAACTGTAATACTAAAATAAAAACTGTTAAAGCGGAGCATAATGTTATGAAAGTAGAAATGATAAAATCAATTTGTGTTAATAACAGGAGTAATGTAAATGCTTTAATAGATACTGGCAGTGATTTGTCAGCAGTGCGGGAAGATTATTTTAAAACATTAAAGAATGTTAAATTATATGACTCTGAAATAACAATACGTGGTTTGTCAAACTCAAAAGTAAATTCTTTAGGTAGAATTGAATTGTACATTGAAATTGATTCAGAACTTAACGTGGGTTATTTTGAAGTGTTACCATCTCATGCAATGCATATGAACATGGTGATAGGATTGGACATTATAGCTAAAGCTAAAGTAGTTATTGATAAAACCGGTGTTAAATTTCATAAACTTTATAGCGATAAAGATGTAGATAAAAGTGAGGTTAAACAATTAATGACAATGAAAATAGACTATGGTGATAAAGAAAGTGAACTAGACTTATCTCATATAAACGATAAAAATGTTGTTAATAAAATACCTGAGTCAGTGGACAATGACAAACGTAAAGAGTTACGTAACTCTGAAAGTGTAAAGACAATTACATTGAAAATTGATACTCTTATATTTTCTAGATCGCTTAAACTACCACCTGCAGATCGACTAGTTGTTGCAGAGCAGCGGGGTGAAGGGTTAGAAAAGGATATCATACAGGCAGCCCAGGAAATGAACGACCTAGGTTGTGCAGTGAAACAAGACATTGTTCGTCTATCTAAGAGTAAGGTAAAAGCAGCCAAGCATTTTCCGAAGCCAAAGATGAGGAAACAAGGCAATGTTCGTCCCTCTAAGGATAAGGTAAAAGCAGCTAAGCATTTTCCGAAGCCGAAGAAGACGCAACAAGCAAAGAATTATACAAGGAAGTGTATAACAGAAAATGAATTGAAGATTGGGGTTAAAATGAAAACCAATCAAGACACTGTTCGTTCCTCGAAGGATAAGAATGAAGCCATTAAGCATTTTCCGAAGCCGAAGGAGAGGATAGAAGCAGAAGAAATACAAAATGAGTTTGTAGAAAAACGCAAGAAGCTGAGAGAAGAGGATAAAGGAATTATTCTAGAAATTCAGCAAGAATACAGGACTAGCTACGGTAGAATATGTAAAACAACAAGCAAAAAGTATAAACATATTCTCGTTAAAGTAAATGCTTTTACAAAGTTTGTTTGGTTGTTACCTACTAAAGCAACAGGAGCTAAAGTTAAAGCTAAAACCAAAGGACCATACATAATAACGAAAATTAAAGGAAATGATGAGAAAGCAGGAGAATGTGAAGGGCCAGACAGGACTTCTACATCTGCAGACAAGATGACATCAAGGGCAAGGATGAATGTAGCAACTGAGGACAGTTACTAGTCAGAAAAGGCCGAGATGTGGGTAATTTTTTAAGAGTAATTTTAAGTTAAAATATATTTAGTTTAAGGAATAGAAATAAGAAACTGTAAACTAGGGTAAAGATCTTTGCTAAGAACGGGGTATATTTAAATGTTAAATAAACTGGTGGCAGACCCTATAGCCGTTCACAGCAACATGCTTAGCAGTTCGCTTGCGGTGTCCAGCGTACGCCTCAGAGAACGTGGCATAAAGAACTGTTCGCTAACTATGAACGTGATGACACATGTGTTTTGGGCGAGGCTGAGAGTATCAAGATTGTTATAAGTGTTCAGAGTTTTAAAAAAGCAAATGCTTAACCACTTACAGATGGTTCAGACAATGGGCCGCATACATCACTGTGTATGATTTCACCGGGTCTTCTCATTGTTTTGGTGTGTTTCTTGAATTTCAACTTTTGTTGCTTTCCTTGCTGACAGCCTTCACAGAAGAATTCGTTGGTGTTCTCAATATCCACTCCTTCCACTAACCCTTTTGTAACCATTTCGCAAAGAGTCTTAACATTCAGATGCCCCAATCTTTCGTGCCAAACTTGAAGATTTGACCTTACTGTAGTATGTGCTTTCATGGTAATTACAGTTTCGAATTGTAGCTTATACAAGTTGTTTGATTCTCGGATTGCACTGGTTACTAACATTCCACGGTCGTATATTTCCGCTGTCTCATTTTGCTTTACTATTTTCATCCCTTTTTTAGTTATCACACCTTCAGAGAATAAGTTCTTCCTCAGCTTGGGTATATACCAGACATTTGTAATTAATCCATCCACATTTCTGCCTTTAATTAATTTCTTAATCTTTACAGTGCCAATGCCTTTTACAGGTACCTCTTCATTGTTGCCTAGTTTGACGGTGAGCCCCTTACAGTCACTAAACGTATCAAAGAATTCACGTTTGTATGTCATGTGGGTTGAAGCTCCGCTATATAGAATCCAATCTTCTTTGCTGATAGTCAGGTTGCATATTTCTGCGTTGAAGGCCGTGATTACTATGATGTGGTTCCTCTACGTATTGGTTCGTCACCTTTCTACAATCTCTCGCGTAGTAACCCTTCCGATTACATTTAATGCATGAGACAATTTGCTTATTTCTTCTACTGTTCATTTCTGTTCTGCAATCCCTCGCGTAGTGACCCTTCGGGTTACAATTGAAGCACGTCACAATTTTCTTGTTAATCTGCCTTCTTTCTGTATGTACTGTCATAGTAGTTGCTAGAGCGACTTCTCCTTCTTCTTCATATTTAATGAGATTCGCCTCCTCATCCAACAAACGTCCAGTTAAGTTGGCCATGTTCTGTTTCAAATCCTTTACTAACAACCATGCTTGCCTAAAGTTACGATACTTGGATGGTAGCGTACTCAATACTTTAGTCATGATTGCAGTACCACTGAGAGTATCGCCTGACTCTCGTATCTGCTTACCAAGATTTTCCACTTTAGAAATGTGTTGCACCATCGTCTCGTTGAGTGCCATTTTGTATTGATGAAACCTCTCGTGAACTTATATCTTATTTGTTTCCGATTTCATCTCATAAATAGAACTAAGTTTGTCCATTATTTCCTTGGCCGATTCACAATTTTCGATTAGTGTAATTTGCCGTAGTTCCAGCTGGTTATGATGCACATCGCCGTTGCATCTTTTAACCCCTGGTTTAACTTCGGTGCCTGTTGAAATTTCCATTGCTGGTAGTTCTTACCACCAAATTTGACGATGCTAATACTGTTGGTCATCTTAATCTTGTTGTTCGAGCACAATCTTAATATCTAAGTAGTCTCTCACACACGAGGACTTATTAATCTTAATGTTCGAGCACAATCTGTTCATTAATGTCTAACAAGCACGTGCGAACTTATTAACGTCACCGTTTTTCAGCCCAAAAAGTATATTAATTTCAAAATAGTTTCGATGAACTTATTAATATTACTTTTTCTTCACCACAAACACAATATTAATGTCTAAATAGTCTCACAAGCACATGTGGACTTATTAATATCACCTTCGTTTGTTTCAAGATGGCTGCCTCACTTTTTTCTCAAAACCCTTATATCTTGTAATATATCTTTTAATCAATGTTGCAGAAGATCGTAATCTGGGCCCATAACCTGTTGTTAACTATTCTAGCAGAGTTTGAATAAAAGATTATAATTATAAGATGTATATTTAATAAAAAGTATTCTGTATGTAGTATTAGCACTGGTTTCACAAAGAGCGTCCTTTCTGTACCGCGTTAGGATTCACAAGGTTTGTCTTGCCTCATGCGCCATGACGAAGCACTCTAGGTACTTTTAGTTAGTGTGACCAATCGCAGATGGGTCATGTGTTTCTTGTACTAGTACTACGATGGTATCTACATTAATATCTACACTGGTAACTTACTTTACTATGACAACACATATATTTATAATTGGTGGTGAATACAAAACTAATTATTTACTATAATTACAACAAAATCTATTATTTTTATGTCTTGTTTGGTTTTTATTTTATCCCCAATCATTAATTCAAATGGTGTCATTTTAATACCTCTTTGATAAGTACTGTTCAGCATTAACTGTAGTTTACTTACATGTTAATACCACTTACTAGGATCTGTTAGGGCTTACATTGTTAACACAGGTACAATAATTCCGTTTATTCGTTCAACCTGGCCATTACCCCTTGGTACTCCTGTAGTTATTAACACATGTTCAATGTTTTTTGCAGTACAATAATCTTTGAAATCTTTTAAAGTAAAAGCTGTACCACTATCAAAAATTAACCTTCTTGTGTTTCCGAATACTTCTGCTATCACTTTCAATTTCTGTAATACTCCATCAGTGCCTGTTGATTTAGTAGGAAACAACCAAACAAATTTTGTAAAAGCATCAACTATAGCGAGAATATGTTTATACTTTTTGCTTGTTGTTTGTAAAGGTCCTAAATGGTCTATATGTCATGTGTCTAAAGGTAAACCTACGTTAGGTATAGAGTTTAAGTATCCTTCTACTTTACCTACTTTTCTGGTTGCTAGTATACATTCTATGCAATTATCTATACAGTTTTTAATCTTTTTAGCTAAATCATTAATCCAAAATTCCCTGTTAATTATTTTTTGACATTTATTCAAGCCACAATGTCCTATTTCCTGTGCTTTATGTATTATTTCTGATTGCATGTTACTTGATACTACTAACAGCTTTTGATCGTCATTTAACCTGTATAATAATTCATTTTCTATTATACACTTTCCTGCATAATTCTTTACTTGTATCGTCGTTTTCGGCTTCGAAAAATGCTTGACTGCGTTGACCTTATCCTTAGAGGAACATTGCCTTGTTTAATTACATAACCTAGGTCGTTCATTTCCTGGGCTGCCTGTATGACATCCTTTTCTAACCTTTTATCCAGCTGCTCTTGAACATCTAGTAGATCTGCAGGTGGTAGTTTAAGTGGCCTAGATAATATGGGAGTATTATGTTTCAATGTAATTATTATTTCACTTTAAAAGTTGAAAAACTCTTTTGGTTTGTAATTGTCTACTACTTCGTATATTATATTAACAACATTTATACACATCAACAACATCTAAAATATCATAAACACATTGACGAAAAGTTTCACCTGGTTTTTTAAACATTTGATAAAGCATTTTGTGCACCTGTGCACCATTTAAACTCGTATCGAACTCATCGATCACATACGATTTAAATGTATCCCAGTTTATTATCCTGGTTTCAAAATTGACAAATTGTTTTGCGGTATCAGGTAACAATCGCTTGGCATACAAATATCTGTACTTTGTATCTATTTCCGCCTGGTCACAGAAATCATCAAATTGTTTGATCCACAATTTGACATTTTTAAGTCCATCATATTTAGGTATAGCCAATTCTAAATCTAAAAACGTATAATTAGTTTTAATAACTGTTTCATTGTTTACAGACCTGCTATTCTGTTCTCGTTAATAATTCAGCACGATTTCCACGTTTACTTAATCCAACGAAGCTAAGTTCTTGACGTAATTCTGCTACTGACAAGTTGTTTAATTTCTCCGTCATTGTTTTATTTTTCACTGCTACAGATTGAAGTGCAATTACTTTGACGAGTTGATTGTACGCACTTGGAAGTTAAGATTATTCTTAGCTGAATAAGCTTGTTTCCTTATCTGTTAGTCAATAGTTCTGGTTCAATGGTTAAGAATATTCTTGACTGAATAAACTAGGTTTTTCCTTTATCATTGTTTTATTTGTCACTGCTACAGATTGAAGTGCAATTACTTTGACGATATATATATATATTTTTTTTTTTATATTTATTTACTTATTTGCCTTGACTTTCTTTCGTCATAGCCACCAACAATCTATTTTAAATACATCTTTTATAATTTATAATTTAATTTTACAAATTTATTAATATTTCAATATTTCACTAATTAATTTCCGTCCGTTCCACTGTATAATATCAATTTCTAGAAACCTTATTTACGAAAAGACGCTATTTAATAATTATTATTTTATATGTTATTCTAATATGTATGCTCTTATATTATATTATTTTTATAATTTCGCTATTTTTTTCTTCCTCTTTCTATATTTTCAAATATAGAAAATTTATTTGAATCCGTCATGAATTTATTTCTTTCTTCATTTTTATTTTCACTAAAATTTTGTGATACTAATAATTTAGAGTTGGATTGAATTTTTGGTACTTTTATGGACCTCTGAGAATTATTTTCTGTTTGTTCCTCGTCATTGTATTATAAGATCTAGGTGTAGAATTTGTAATATAATTAATGAAACTTTGTTCTTTCTCATTCTGTTTAGTTTCAATTTTATTATCATGTATATTATTTTGTTTTTTAATATTTTCCTTTTTACAGTTTCTATCTAAATATGTTCTTTTTCTAATGGGTGCTGGCTTATATGATGGTATACTATTTTCACAACTTGTTAAATTTTGAGGAAAGTCCTTTTCATAATTAGATAATATATCAAATCTTTTTTTTGTAGTTACAGCATACGAATTTTTGTCTTTCCAAATTTGAGGTATTTCAATAGCGGCTTCTTGATAACTAAGATTTCTGTTTCCCATTAAAATTTTTATTTCTTGTTGCCTTTTTCTTTCTTTGCAATTTTTATCAGTCGCATCATGTTCTTCATCACAATTTACACATTTTATAATTTCATTTTTACATAAATTTAGCGTATGTTCATTTGAACCACATTTGCTACATCTACTCTTTCCTTTACATTGATTGGCCGTATGGTTATATCTTAAACATTTATAACATTGTCTCGTATTTTTAATAAATGGTTCACAGGGTAATTTAGCATTCCAAATATAAATATATTGAGGTAAATTTTGGCCTTCAAAGAAAATGATAATATTTCTAGAGTCCTCATATTTAATTTCATCTTCAACTTTCACTCTCCTTTTTAATATTCTTATGGAGTGGATTTTATACGGGTCACTATATATGTTTTCTTTTAATTCTTCCTCCGAAAATTCAATATCTACATTTTTGATAATTCCAATTCTTGTAATCCAAAACATTGGTATAAACATATCAACTCCTGATGTTTTCTTGTTATTCAATTTCACTAACATATTAGCTGATTTAGGATTTTTACATACCGCCATTATTCTATTTTTCCCTATTTTCTTTATTTCTGTAATATCTTTTCTATATTCTGAATTATATAGCATTTTTGCTGTTTTTAATGTACTGATCCCATATTTTTCATTTAGAATATCTTCTTTCTGAATCATAATTTTATAAGAAGATGAAGTTAAATTATCTTCATTATATAAATTTATATTGGGGTCAACTCCCACTTTCCCCTCAGAATTCAAATTCATTTTTTAAATTCAGAAAATTTGAATGTTAAAATAATAATATTTTAGATAATGCAATTTTACTTTAAATTTATATTTACTTTTTAATTAATTTATATATATATATATGTATATATATATATATATATATATATATATATATATATATATATCTATATATATAAAAATCAATTGCTGTTCGTTAGTCTCGCTAAAACTCGAGAACGGCTGAACGGATTTATCTTATCTTGGTCTTGAATTATTCGTGGAGGTCTAGGGAAGGTTTAAAAGGTGAGAAAAATTCGAATAATTGAAGGGAAAATCCTCAAAACAGCATTTTTCTATTTCCCATACAAACGTTTTCTAAATAAAATGGAGAGTCAATTTGTAATTTATTACCGCTGCATAAAGTTCAAATTCGCGTGCGCGTTGGAGGACCTAATATCGCGTTCTGAAACTCAACAAAAGTGAAAGTGAATCGCGAACGCGACAAAATTGCATAGTCTCAAAATACATAGTACATAAATAAACACAATTTTAGCTAACTTCAGTTGTTACTCTGTCCGATTATTTTTTTATTTTAGCTAACTTAAGTTGTTACTCTGTCCGATTATTTTTTTAATAAGACTATATAGAAATCGAAAGATAAATCAATAATAATAAAGACAAATTAAATTATAAATCTTAAGTTAAATTCTGAACGCAATCTCAATATGTATTTGACATTAGATTTGACAACCAACTGATATGTCATTCCATCCTGTCGCATTTCAGAGCACGGAAAAAATTATATTATCGTTATATCTATCTTTGTGGCTACGTGCGCGAGAACTTTCTTTACTTTGGTGATCCTTTGTGATAGTGAAATTCCAAGTAATGTGTTCTTTTTTGTGATAGTGACACTTTACTGCTAAATGAGCGGGAAATTTTCTCACTTTGATTAATTACAATTTACGATGCCGAGGAGAAGACGACCTAACTTAGGTCGTCGTAGTCAATCAAATGTGCGAAGAGCTACCTCACGTGCTAACCGCACTGATGACCAGAGACAGACAGATCAAGAAAATAGTCGTATTGCTATGTCAGAATTGCGTTCTTTGGTGAGTGACAATGTAGGAGATAGGCTTAGAATGCAACGAGTTCGTGCACATCAAACACAACAACAGCAAGCTAGACATAATGAAATTGAGCGAATCCGCAGACGCAGTGCTCCTGTGATTCTTGAACGAGCTGCATTCCACTATGATCCGGCAATTGATTATTGTGCCGACAAATCGGTAACAATTAGGGAAATGAAAACAATTTGTAAATATTGTAAGGCGTTAAAATACACTGGTGAATCTACTGGATTATGTTGTGCTGAAGGCAAAGTAAAATTGCCACAATTGGTCCCACCACCAGATCCTTTACGCTCTTTGGTTTCTGGGATTGGAAATGATTCTAAGCACTTCTTGACCAACATTCAGAAATATAACAACTGTTTCCAGATGACATCATTCGGTGCTACACATATTATACAAGACAATTTCATGCCCACTTTCAAGGTATTATATAAGAATATTTTTTTATATTATTCAAGTTTGTACTAAAATATATATATCGGAAATTATTAATGGACAAATTTTTAAAAATTACAGATTCAAGGACAAATTTATCACTTACTGGGAACTCTGTTACCACTAACTGATGCAGATCATCAATTTTTACAAATTTATTTTATGGGCAATTCAGATGCGGAAATTAATAATCGTTGTGCTCACAATCCAACAGTGAAGAGAACCATTGTCCAACAATTACAAATATTTCTTCATCAGAATAACAATTTAGTAAACATGTTCAAAATAGCATTGGATCGGATGCCATCTGATAGCCATAATATTATTATTCGAGCTGACAAAACACCTGCCGGTGAACACACAAGGAGGTTCAATTCACCTACCATTGATGAAGTGGCTGTTGTCATTGTGGGCGAAAATTTACAATCTAGAGATATTGTGCTTCATCGTCGGAATAGTGAGTTAAAACGTGTATCTGAAACACACAGGAGTTATGATGCACTACAATATCCTTTGATCTTCTGGCAAGGGGAAGATGGATATCATTTTAATATCAAAATGGTAAATCAAGTAACAGGTAAATGAATTGAACAAGATTAAATAATATTTTTAAATTCAATACATCTAAGTAACAATTTAAACATTTATCATTTTTGATCGCAGGTGCTGAAACCAACAAAAAAGTTAGTGCTATGAATTTCTATTCATACAGACTCATGATCCGTCAAGGTGAAGTAAATCATATTTTGATGTGTCAACGACTTTTTCATCAGTTTGCAGTTGACATGTATGTCAAAATTGAGACTGAACGATTGACATACATCCGTTTGAACCAACGACGGCTACGGTCAGAGGAATACATCCATCTCCGCGATGCTATAAATGCTGATGGCAATGTGAATAATGTAGGAAGAATGACAATTTTGCCAGCTACTTATATAGGAAGCCCACGTCACATGCATGAATATGCTCAGGATGCTATGTCATATGTTAGGCATTATGGCCGCCCAGATTTATTTGTTACATTCACATGTAACCCAAAATGGTCCGAAATCGAGAAGGAATTACTACATAGCCAAACACCAGTTGATAGACATGACATAACTGCCAGAGTTTTTAAACAAAAATTAAAATCTCTCATGAATTTTTTAATAAAGCATTGTGTGTATGGCCGAGTCCGTTGTTGGATGTACTCTGTAGAATGGCAAAAGCGTGGATTGCCACATGCGCACATTTTAGTCTGGTTAGTGGACAAAATAAGGCCAGATGAGATTGATTCTATAATTTCAGCTGAAATTCCAGATGAAATAGTTGACCCAAAATTGCATGCAGTAGTAACCAAACACATGATACATGGACCTTGCGGACATTTCAACTACAATTCACCCTGTATGGTCGACGGTAGGTGTTCCAAACGATACCCAAGAGCTTGCTCAAACCATAACGGGAAATGATGGATACCCATTGTATCGTCGGCGATCAGTTGCGGACAGTGGGCGATCGGTAGTTGTGAAGGTAAGAGGACAAAATGTTGATGTAGACAATCGTTGGATTGTGCCATACTCGCCAATATTGTCCAAAGCTTTTGAGACTCACATCAATGTGGAATATTGTAATTCTGTGAAGTCGATAAAGTACATATGTAAATATGTTAATAAAGGTAGTGATATGGCTGTCTTCGGTGTAACCAATGCAAATGATGAAATATCATAGTACCAGATGGGTCGCTATGTAAGTAGCAACGAAGCTATTTGGCGTATCTTTTCATTTGCGATCCATGAAAGACACCCTACAGTAGTCCATTTGGCAGTCCATTTAGAAAATGGTCAACGAGTTTATTTTAATGAATCTAACGCGGCAGACAGGGCGGCACATCCACCGTCGACAACATTAACAAGTTTCTTCACAGTTTGTCAAACTGATGATTTTGCTCGCACTTTGCTGTATGCTGACATGCCACGCTATTACACATGGAACGCATCATCGAAATCGTTTCAGCGTCGAAAACAAGGAACACCAGTTGAAGGACATCCAAATGTATTTGCTTCAGATGCTCTGGGTCGCATCTACACAGTACATCCAAATAACGATGAATGTTATTATTTGCGGTTGTTGTTGGTGAATGTTCGTGGTCCGACATCGTTTAAACAACTGAGAACAGTTAATGGACAGCTGTGTGCGATTTACCGTGAGGCATGTCAACTATTACATTTACTTGAGAACGATTCGCACTGGGATGATACGCTCAAGGATTCCGTAATATCTTCGTCGCCGCATCAAATTCGTACATTGTTTGCGATTATCATATCGACATGTTTCCCCTCGAATCCAATAGATTTGTGGGTTAAGTATAGAGATGACATGTCTGAGGATGTTTTGTATCGTGTGCGCCGTCAAACTTTGAATCCTACACTACAAATGACTGAAGAAATTTACAATGACACATTGATCATGATAGAAGATATGTGTTTATTGATGGCAAATAAAGTATTGTCGTGTTTGGGAATGACAGCACCCAATCGTCATATGCACGATGCATTAAACCACGAGTTGCAAAGAGAACATCAGTACGACATTGAAGCATTGGCCGAAACAGTTCGTACAAATGTTCCACAATTAAATCAACAACAAAGAATTGCGTACGACACTTTGATAGAAGCTGTGAACAGTGGATCTGGTGGAATTTATTTCCTTGATGCTCCCGGAGGAACCGGAAAAACGTTTTTAATTTCATTGCTTTTGGCGAGGATCAGATCGCGAAATGATGTTGCTCTAGCGTTGGCTTCATCTGGAATAGCTGCAACTCTGCTCGAAGGCGGGCGAACTGCACATTCTGCCTTGAAATTACCACTAAACATGCAAATCACCGAAACACCAATTTGCAACATCGCCAAAAATAGCGCAATGGCCAAGATCCTACAGGTATGCAAATTAATTGTTTGGGATGAATGCACAATGGCCCATAAGAGGTCACTGGAGGCACTGGACAGAACGTTGAAAGATCTTCGTGACAACCAAAATATTTTCGGTGGGGCCATGATTCTGTTGTCAGGTGATTTTCGTCAGACTCTTCCAGTTATTCCCCGATCAACTGTTGCTGATGAACTAAATGCATGCCTAAAATCATCAAATTTGTGGCAGTACGTAAAGACACTCCACTTAACAACTAACATGCGAGTATTTTTGCAACAAGATGAAACTGCTAATGTGTTTGCGAAGCAGTTGTTAGACATTGGAAATAATAAAGTTGCAGTGGACACCTCGACCGGATTCATCACATTACCTACAGATTTCTGTCACATCACAGACTCAAAAGTGGAGCTTATTCAGCGAGTTTTCCCAGATATAGCGCAAAAGTTCAATAACCATAATTGGCTGGGTGAACGAGCAATATTAGCAGCGAAAAATAATGATGTAGAGGATCTTAATGCGACCATTCAGAATTTTCTTCCAGGACAGTTGGTTTCCTTCAAATCAGTCGACACCGTAATGAACCAGGATGACGTAATCAACTATCCCACTGAGTTTTTAAATTCACTGGAATTGCCTGGATTACCACCTCACAATTTGCAGTTAAAAGTAGGATCAGTTGTCATCATGCTGCGTAACATTAATCAACCTCGACTATGCAATGGAACAAGACTGGCTGTGAAAAGACTGATGAATAACGTCATTGAGGCGACAATCATAAAAAGGAAATACAAAGGAGAGGATGTCTTGATCCCGCGGATACCGATGATTCCAACGGACTTACCATTCGATTTTAAACGCTTACAATTTCCAGTACGTCTGGCCTTTGCGATGACCATAAATAAATCGCAAGGACAGTCTTTAGAAGTTTGTGGAATCAACTTGGAGTTTCCCTGTTTCGCGCATGGACAATTATACGTCGCGTGTTCGCGCGTCGGAAAACCGTCTTCTTTGTTTATTTACGCACCACAAAACAAAACAAAAATATAGTTTATGAGAAAGCTTTAAATTAATTAACAGACTGTATTTTCACAGTGTGTGTCTGTGAATATCAAATTTAAACCTTATAAATAGCCAGTATTTCAGGAAAACTCTGATTTCTAAGTAAGCAACATGATGTATCGAAAATAATAATAAAACTTCATGCTTTATTCAATAAATGCTTTTTCATTAATAATTATTTTGTTTGTTTTAAAATCATTTTATACAAAAGATTAGGTCTTTTATTTATCGATGAGGCAGTACGAAGTCTGCCGGGTCAGCTAGTATATATATATTTAATAATATTAGTTCAATTAAATTATTTTAAGGAAACAAACAAAACACATCTATCACGTATCGAATGACTACTCGATAGCCAACCTGTAAATTTGTAAAGTTGATTTGTTAAGTTGACGATATATATATATATATATATATATATATATATATATATATACATGTATATATATAAATATATATATATATATATATATATATATGTGAGGTTATTTTTTAAAAGATTAGTTTTAAGTTAAATTATATTTAGTTTTAAGAAATAGAAATAAGTAATCTGTAAGTTAGGTTAGGATCCTTGATAATATTAGTTATATTATATTGTACTCTTGACAACAGATGCTTGCCATTACATGTAAAGCGACATGTAGACCCCGAAAACTCTTGGTACCAGCGTTTACTCGCTAAAGTATATGCTAATGAGTCATCAAAGGCGTTGGCTGATATATACGTACAGTGTCGTGTGCAAAAGTAGTCTGAAGTAAAAATGGCGATAGAAGAATGCTAGTTGCATTTGGTTGTTATTTTTGTGTATTAAAATCATAGTAAATTAATTACTAGGTGTAATATAATTGTTATTGTGATTTACGTTAATGTTAGTTAGACAGCAAATTTAATGTTTAGTACTAAGGTGTATTTTCATTAAGAATATTGTGTTGTTAACTATGGACAATTGTACTGCGTATTACGGGTGTATCGCATAAACATTGTAAAGAACTATATTGTATTTAATCTAGTGTATTTTGTTGTAAATATAGTTAAGATTAATTAACTTTATGTAGATGTAATATTGTGACTTTGATAAGTGATTAAACTATTAATAGCCAAATTATGTGTTTACTCGTTTAATAGGAACTATATTGTTGTATTGTACATCAACCGTAGGCTGATGTTAATTGTAACTTATAATTGTGGGAAAGTACCTACAAATTAGGATATCCTTGGATGGTTGGAGGGTCAAACCTACAAATTAGGATTTTAACAGATAGTTAGAGATATAACCTACAAATTGTGAGCTATCAACAGGGTTTGAATAGTTATAGGCTGCATAATAGAATCTCAACACGTGGTTGTAAATTCTAACCTGCAAAGCGGAGTCTGTACCGGGATGGGAATAGATTCAAAAACTACTAATGTAGATAATTAAAAAAGTCTACAAATTGGGGGCTCAGAACCGGGATAAGGGCGAAACAAAGTATATTTAGTCAAAAATATATTTAACCTTAGAACCAGACTAATTGATCAGAACCGGGATAAGGGCGAAACCAAGTATATTTAGTCAAAAATATATTTAACCTTAGAACCAGACTAATTGATCAGAACCGGGATAAGGGCGAAACCAAGTATATTTAGTCAAAAATATATTTAACCTTAGAACCAGACTAATTGATCAGAACCGGGATAAAGGCGAAACCAAGTATATTTAGTCAAAAATATATTTAACCTTAGGACCAGACTAATTGATCGAACCGGGATAAGGTGAAACCAAGTAAATTTAGTCAAAAATATATTTAACCTTAGATCCAGACTTATTGATCAGCGGAATCAAGAGGAAAACTGAAAATTATAACCATGACTCAAGAATTAGACAATTTGTCAGTGGCAGAGCTACGGCAAGAACTCAATTTTGTTGGACTTAGTCAACGTGGGAATCGTGCAGAATTGTTGTCAAGAATGAACTCATTTAATAGCCGTGTCGGTGAACAGAATAGGTCTGTAAACAATGAAACAGTCAATAAAACTAATTATGCATTTTTAGATTTAGAATTGGCTTTACCTAAATATGATGGGCTTAAAAATGTCAGATTGTGGATTAAACAATTTGATGATTTCTGTGACCAGGCAGAAATAGATGCAAAATACAGATATTTGTATGCCAGGAGATTGTTGACTGATACAGCAAAACAATTTGTTAATTTTGAAACCAGGATAATAAATTGGGATACATTTAAATCGTATTTGATTGATGAATTCGATACGAGTTTAAATAGCGCACAGGTTCACAAAATGCTTCAACAAAGGGTGAAGAAAGCTGGTGAAAGTATCCGTCAATATGTGTATGATATTTTAGATATAGCTAGACAAGCAGACGTCGAAGAAGCAGCTATCATGGACTTTATCATAGCAGGAATTCGCGACAGTGCAGCCAACAAGGTAATACTTTATGGAGCTGAGAATATTGGACAACTTAGACGTAAGCTGGAACAATATGAAAAGATGAAAATGGATACCCAGGACTATGATAGGAGATCTAGGCCAGGTACAAAAACTAAAATCGAGACAACAGGAGAGAAGATTAAATGTTTTAATTGTGGTAATTATGGACATATTAGCCGAAACTGTAATACTAAAATAAAAACTGTTAAAGCGGAACATAATGTTATGAAAGTTAAAATGATAAAATCAATTTGTGTTAATAACAGGAGTAATGTAAATGCTTTAATAGACACTGGCAGTGATTTGTCAGCAGTGCGGGAAGATTATTTTAAAACATTAAAGAATGTTAAATTATATGACTCTGAAATAACAATACGTGGTTTATCAAACTCAAGAGTAAATTCTTTAGGTAGAATTGAATTGGACATTGAAATTGATTCAGAACCTTACGTGGGTTATTTTGAAGTGTTGCCATCTCATGCAATGCATATGAACATGGTGATAGGATTGGACATTATAGCCAAAGCTAAAGTAGTTATTGATAAAACCGGGGTTAAATTTCATAAACCTTATAGCGATAAAGATGTAGATGAAAGTGAGGTTAAACAATTAATGACAATGAAAATAGACTATGGTGATAAAGAAAGTGAATTAGATTTATCTCATATAAACGATAAAATTGTTATTAATAAAATACATGAGTCAGTGGACAATGACAAACGTACAGAGTTACGCAACTCTGAAAGTGAAAAGACAATTATATTGAAAATTGATACTCCTATATTTTCTAGATCGCTTTAACTACCACCTGCAGATCGACTAGTTGTTGCAGAGCAGCGGGGTGAAGGGTTAGAAAAGGATGTCATACAGGCAGCCCAGGAAATGAATGACCTAGGTTGTGCAGTGAAACAAGACATTGTTCGTCTATCTAAGGACAAGGTAAAAGCAGCCAAGCATTTTCCGAAGCCGAAGATGAGGAAACAAGGCAATGTTCGTCCCTCTAAGGATAAGGCAAAAGCAGCTAAGCATTTTCCGAAGCCGAAGAAGACGCAACAAGCAAAGAATTATACAAGGAAGTGTATAAAAGAAAATAAATTGAAGATTGGGGTTAAAATGAAAACCAATCAAGACACTGTTCGTTCCTCGAAGGATAAGGATGAAGCCATTAAGCATTTTCCGAAGGAGAGGATACAAGCAAAAGAAATACAAAATGAGTTTGTAGAAAAACGCAAGAAGCTGAGAGAAGAGGATAAAGGAATTATTCTAAAAGTTCAGCAAGAAAACAGAATTAGCTACGGTAGAAAATGTAAAACAACAAGCAAAAAGTATAAACATATTCTCGTTAAAGTAAATGCTTTTACAAAGTTTGTTTGGTTGTTACCTACTAAAGCAACAGGAGCTAAAGCTAAAGCTAAAACCAAAAGACCATACAAAATAACGAGAATTAAAGGAAATGATCGTTATGACGTGGAGGAAGCAGGAGAGTGTGAAGGGCCAGACAGGACTTCTACATCTGCAGACAAGATGACATCAAGGGGCAAGAATGATGAAGCAACTAAGGACAGTTACTAGTCAGGAAGGGCCGAGATGTGGGGTTATTTTTTAAAAGATTAGTTTTAAGTTAAATTATATTTAGTTTTAAGAAATAGAAATAAGTAATCTGTAAGTTAGGTTAGAATCCTTGATAATATTAGTTATATTATATTGTACTCTTGACAACAGATGCTTGCCATTACATGTAAAGCGACATGTAGACCCCGAAAACTCTTGGTACCAGCGTTTACTCGCTAAAGTATATGCTGATGAGTCATCAAAGGCGTTGGCTGATATATACGTACAGTGTCGTGTGCAAAAGTAGTCTGAAGTAAAAATGGCGATAGAAGAATGCTAGTTGCATTTGGTTGTTATTTTTGTGTATTTAAATCATAGTAAATTAATTACTAGGTGTAATATAATTGTTATTGTGATTTACGTTAATGTTAGTTAGACAGCAAATTTAATGTTTAGTACTAAGGTGTATTTTCATTAAGAATATTGTGTTGTTAACTATGGACAATTGTACTGCGTATTACGGGTGTATCGCATAAACATTGTAAAGAACTATATTGTATTTAATCTAGTGTATTTTGTTGTAAATATAATTAAGATTAATTAACTTTATGTAGATGTAATATTGTGACTTTGATAAGTGATTAAACTATTAATAGCCAAATTATGTGTTTACTCGTTTAAAAGGAACTATATTGTTGTATTGTACATCAACCGTAGGCTGATGTTAATTGTAACTTATAATTGTGGGAAAGTACCTACAAATTAGGATATCCTTGGATGGTTGGAGGGTCAAACCTACAAATTAGGATCTCAACAGATGGTTAGAGATATAACCTACAAATTGTGAGCTATCAACAGGGTTTGAATAGTTATAGGCTGCATAATAGAATCTCAACACGTGGTTGTAAATTCTAACCTGCAAAGCGGAGTCTGTACCGGGATGGGAATAGATTCAAAAACTACTAATGTAGATAATTAAAAAAGTCTACATATATATATATATATATATTAACACACAATTATTATCAAAAACATTTAATAATGCGATAAATAATGAATTTTTTTTAAATCTAATGCATCAATTTAATACTTATGTTACAAACATAACATATACAGATACATCTATTGATTTAGAAAGAAATAATGCAGGATTTTCTATATGAACAAATATACTTATTATATATATTTTTTTTTTTATTTACAAGAATATTACAACTAAACGTGGCTTATCTAGTAATTTATATATAAAAAGTTAAGTATAATTGTTCAGTTCTAGTCCACTGACTAGTTCCAAAATTTTAAAACGTGTGTGGTTTGTAGTAGCAGAATCACAGGGTCAAGTCTTCCGGCTTGATCCTCTTCAATCTGCGCAGACTCTCTCTGTTATTAAGCAGCTGCAGAATTTCTTCATTCTGGTGGTTCTGCAGTCGCAGTAGATGTTTGCTTGCTGCCTTCCTGACTTCTTCGTCTACGGGGGGCATCTTTAAATCACGGTGTAAATTGTCATTCCGTATGTACCAGGGCGAATTTGTAATGCTCCGTAGTACTTTGTTTGAAAGTCTGAATTTTTGTTAAATTTGTTTTCTTGGTACAACCCCAAAGTTGTATTCCATAAGTCCATATGGGTTTCAGTATTTGCTTATACTATAACAGTTTGTTGTGCACTGTAAGCTGAGAATGTTTTCCCATCAGCCAGTGCATTTTCCTGAATTTATTATTAAGCTGTTCTCTTTTTACCTTAACATGCTCCTTCCAATTGAGTTTCGCGTCAAGCGTCATGCCAAGGTATTTCGCTGTGTTGGAATAGGGTATTTTTTGTCTGTTGATAGTAACTGTGAGAGGAGTAGTTATTCGATTTGTAAAGTTGATGTGCGTGGATTTGGCTTCGTTCAGCTTAATTCGCCATTTCTTTGTCCATTTGCAAACCTCGTCTAGTGAATCCTGTAGTTTTCTGGTAACCTCTTCCTCATTTTTCTCAACAACCATTATCGCTGTGTCGTCTGTGAATGTGGCTATTTTACTGTTCTTAGGTTGTGGTATATCCCGTGTATATAATAAGTACAGAACTGGACCAAGGACGCTGCCTTGCGGAACTCCTGCTTTTATCTGCTTCATATCTGAGTACTCATCGTCCACTTTCACTCTAAAGTGTCTACATTCGAGATAAGGTTTAAGAATATGGTACCAATCACCAGGTAAATCTTTTTTCAGTTTGTATAATAATCCTTGATGCCATACCTTGTCGAATGCCTGTGCCACATCAAGAAACACGCATGAACATAGTTGTTGTGTTTCCAGTGCTTTTTCAATAATATTGGTAATCCGATGGACTTGTTCAATGGTCGTGTGTTTACTTCGGAATCCGAATTGATGGTCAGGGATTAGATTTCTTTCAGATATTATTGGCTTCAGTCTCTTCAGCAGTAGCTTTTTGAATATTTTTGATAATAGTGGTAATAATGAAATTGACCGATAGCTTGTAATCTCATTTGGAGGTTTACTGGGTTTAGGTAACATTATCACTTCAGCTACTTTCCATTGACTAGGAACATATAGTAGTCTGATAGCTGCATTGTAGTGGTGTAGGAGCTTTCTCAATGCTATATCAGGTAGTTCCTTTATAACCTTACCGGTTATAAGGTCAAATCCTGGGGCCTTTTTAGCGTTCTAATCGCTCTTTATTACGTTCTTTAGTTCCTTAAGAGTGACTGGAAGAATTTTTTGGTTTTCCGTTTTTCTGCTGCATCTGATTTCTTCCTTAGTAGTCTGTGGTGGATACGGTTTGAATGTCTTTTCTAAGTGATCAGCGAATAAGTCGGCTTTTTGTTTATTGTTGACCATCTAAGATCCGTCTCCTTTTTTGATAGGTGGGTTCTGATTCTTTGGTCTCTTTATGGCTTTTGCTGTTTTCAACAGTGAGTACTCTGTGTCTTTCTCTGCACAGAGTCCGCTCAGGTACCAACTGAAGCTATCATTCTTGAATTCTCTCAGCAGCTCTTTTAACTTGTTTACTAATAAATTTAGTGTGGTTTTGTCCTGTGGTGCTCTACTCATTTGCCATTTCCTCCTAGCTCTCCGCTTTTTACTTACTAGTTCTCTTATCTCCTGTGGGAACTTCACATCAAGATTTCCTTTACTTTTCATTATCGGAGTATTTCTCCTCGCTGCGTTTTGAATTTGTTTCACTAACAAGTCGATGTCGTCTTCTAGTTGTTTCGATGTTTTTAGCGGTGTTTGTAGGTTTATTCTTAGCTCAAGATCTTCACGGAATCTTTCCCAGTTGGTTCTATTATTAGTAAGGTTTGGTGGTGCATTTTTTATTATTACTGAGCTGCTAATGGTGAGTATAATCGGAGTGTGATCCGACGATATTGTTTCATCACTAACAATGTGCATATAGTTCCTCGACAGTCCTTTACTAATAAAAAAGTCAATCAGGTCTGGAATTCTATCACAATCTGTTGGCCAGTACGTTGGCAGTCCTGTGGATAGGAAGTCGCACTTTTGTTCGCATCCAGCCTGGTAGAGCTCCTTTCCTTTGGCCGTGGTTAATCGAAAGCCCCAGAAAGTGTTTTTGGCGTTGAGATCTCCCCCAATAATAAATTTGTTGCCTAATGTTTTGAACAGGTTTACGTAGTTTTCTTTTTTTAAGTTTTATCTTGGTGGACAATATATGGCTGATATTTTGAATGTTTTATTTTGTATATAATTAAAGTTTGAGTAATTTAGACTTTAATAAAAAAACAATTTATTTTAGTTTTACTTAAATAATATTTATTTGGACTAATAATCACTGTGCGATACAGCTTATGCCTAGTCTCAAATGGTGAGGCAGCCAATTACTATCTGCGCGATGCAGATTATACATGAACTTGAACTAACTAGATTAAGATTAACATATTACTTATATACTATTTTATTACATCTAAAGTGCATGGTCAGCAAAGATACTAAAGAGACATTGTTAGTTTGTGTCGTATGGAATGTGAGTTATAACACCTCCCCTCTAAGATAAAATCTTATGCTTCAAATGTAGCAAAAGGTTTTTGCAACTCTTCAATATTTTTGTTATTTATTTCTTGTGCATTTTCATTTTTTATTATTTTTATTTTTCTAAAATATTTGATTAACTTATATACTACAATAGTAATTATTATGAATAATATAGGTAATAATGTATAATTAATTATGTGAACATGGTCTGAGATTCTTCTGTCATCGAATTCTTCAGGTAGTAGGGCTAGGGTGGTCTGTAGCTTGTCTACGTTGCCCAGGTCCAAGTATTTTAGGTTGGTCACGGTAGAGATGTTTAGGTGTTTGTTTTGGATCTCTGGTATTTTTGGCAGGGAAATGGTGTTCCAAGCTTCGACTTTCTCTTCTATATCTATGTATTGAAGAGTATTATCTGAAACAGAAAATTGACAATCTCGTGCAAGGTGTATTATATATGTTCCTTGTAGACGTATGTCACGCTGGCTGCTGCATGTTAAGGTGCCACTGGTTTCTTCATTTGTGATTAACATGCAGGTGTTGAATTCGATGTTCTGGATCTTGATGCCGGTTAGAGAAATCACTAAGGGTTGACATTTGCTGGTTGGCTGGTTTTGAATTAGTTCTATCTCACAGGTGGTTTCCTCGATGTTGAGTGGTTCGCTAAGCTTGCATAGGAATTGATTGTTATATATTTCTTTGCAGGGTGCAATAAAATCTACATGTTTATACTCATTCACAATGGTGTATTGGGTTCTGGGAATAATCATTTGGAATTTATTGTCAAAGGTATGGGGATTTAATATAGTTTATAATACGTAAATATATTAGGGTTTACTAGTGGTATATTTATTACAAAAACGATTAGGTTTTTATTGGTGTATGCTTTGACTTTGCTAATAGTTTCATATTGTTGAATGTTCTCTGATGTAATATCGTAAGGCAGTTTGATATGTTTGGTTGTATCAACATGTGCCTTTATCACTTGTTATTCTGCTAATAGGTGATCAGGTTCCAGGATTGAACCACTAAGCGTGTTCAGTTTAGCGAATGTTATGTCAGTTTCAATGGTTCTTAGTAGGTGCAAAAGTAATTGCATTGATTGACTGACAAGTCCGATCGATTCTGTTATAAAGATGTTAAATACTTGGTGTTGGAGTTTATTGATATCGTTCATTAGGAATTTGGTACGTTTATCTAGTTCTTCTTGATTAGAATCAATGGTGTGTATGGCCGATTTAAATTGATCGAGTATATCGTTTGTTAATTTTATTTGTTTAGATATAGCTTTATTTAGAGTTTCTTGTTTATTATCAAGTGTCTCCAGGGCTAAATTTATATGCTTGCCGTCGTTAGCGTCTAGGTTTTCACCGATTGCTTTCCAAACAGTACCTAAGCCATCTATGAAGCCTCTTTTTTCTCTTCGAGTTGGGAGAATTTGTTTAAATTTTCTACTTATTTCCATGTCTAGGATGTCCATTACAGCAGTGCTGTGCCCATAGGTTGTAAATTTCTTTTTTTCTAATTTCATTTTAATATCTTCTCTAGTCAGGTGTACGTGGTTATAATATTTTATTAAGGGGTCAAAATCTATTTTCTTGACTAAAGTCCAATATTCCTTGATGTTTTGGGCTGTTCCTAGTTGCACAGGATATAATCCTGGGTTATCAGTGATTTTAATAATTCGGCATTCATTAATATCGCTGGTGTTGATTGCGGTGATGATCCTGCAACAATAAGGATTTCTTAGTACTTGATCGTATTTTAATATATTTATTTATAATTAATTAATAAATAAATAATTCATTTGTATTTCGGGATTTGAGTGCATGATGTATTTGTGCTTTGTAGGCCCATGTCGTTTAAATACTTCTAGGACTTCTTCTTTTGTTCTATTAAAAAGTCCTTGTGCTATAGGTGGCATTCGTATTATTAATTTAGTTGGTGAATTTTCATTTTGGTTTTCACTAGGTTATCTACATGTGTTTCTCTTAATTTTTTATTTTTTAAATCTTCTATTTTAGCTATATAAGTATCGGATACTTCTAGTACTTTAAAGGGTCCTGTGTTCATTATACGGCTTTTACCCTGTTTTGATTTAGTGTTGAGGTATACGATATCTCCTTGTTTTACGTTCGGGTCTTTAACAGTAGCATTTCTCTTATTAATGACCTGTTCTTTTCGATTTGCATTTATTTCTTTAATTTTTGAGTATAGGGTTGAGATTTTAATTTTATGATTTTTGGTGTATAAGTTCATGAGTGTTTTGTCATAATCCATAAGCAATACTGACTTGGTTTGTAAGTGTCCATTTATTATTTCAAAAGGTTTGTATGCTGTATTGAAATGTGGGGTTTCGTTATATCCTATAATACCATATTTCATGATTGATTCGGGTGTAAGATCATGTTTATGTTTCACTATACGATATAGTTCTAGTATCGTGGAATGTGCCCGTTCTATTGGAGAATTACTTTCGTGTCTGTATGGTGTTGTTATATGAATTTCAATTTTATGTAATTCTAGTAATTCTTTGATGAGATTATTTGAGAATTCAGTTCCTCCATCCATCGTAATATGATTGGGTATGCCGTGGTGTCAGAGATACGATATTAGTTTATCGGCAATTTCTGTGGATGACCTATTGGCGATTTTGTATGCCTGTGTGTATTTTGAAAATACATCTATTATAGTAAGGAATTGGGTATTGTCTATACCAAACGTATCTATATGTAATTTCTCAAATGGTCTCTCGGGTGTTTCGGTTTTATTCTATTATTTTCTATTATATTCACACTGTTTACATGTGCTGCAGTTATTGATGAAATTTTCGACATCATTTCGTAGGCTAAACCACGTATATCTTTCGCAAATTAATTTATATGTGGCGTCTATTACTTCATTACTTGCTGATTCTAATATTTACTCTGGTGGTTCTTTTACTTAAGAAAAAGTTCTATGTTTTTATTCCGCTATTGCCATGTTTTTTGTTAGTGTTTATGTATACTGTGTCTACATTTGGATTTTTAACAGTAGCTTTAATCATAATAATAACTTGTACTGTCTGTATTTATTTCCATAACATTGCTATTTTATTTTTGTGTTTTTCAATGTGTTAGGCCATGGGTTATCATAGTAACTGAATTAGAAATGCTGACTTAGTTTGTTAATGTAGCATTATCTTTTGTACTGGAGTATAGGGTTTCATTACATCTACTTAGCACATTTGACTTGGCAAGGTCATGTTTATGATTAATGATACGGTGCACTCTGGTTTTGTGGAATGCGCTTATATTATGATCTCACAGTTGTTTTTGTGTAATTTAGCGGCGTTCAAATCATAATATTTGCTTTGTTTGCATGTTTCGCGATTGATAATGAGAGTTTCCACGTATTTTATTAGATTACACGAGTATTTCTTTCGTAAATTACCTTGTGCGTTGCATTTGTTTCGTGATGTCTGATCCTTTTATCATTTTTTATTTTATGTTCATTTTTATATTTGCTGATGGTGTTTATCTTTTTAAATTATAGTACATTTAATATGTGTTATCATTACAATGGGTTTATTGAGTTTTATGTTTAAATGTAGTTTTTGTTAATGTAGATATAATTAGGTCGTGTTTCTTTATTTTAATTTAAATAATTTGCTATTTATATTAATTTTAATAATTTTAACTGCGTTGGTGTTTGTGTCGAAATAGTTATTTTATTATTATTTGATGTCGCTTAATTTGTATGTTTTTATGTTTGTTGTATGTTTATAGGTTTTTACTGCTGGTGATAACCAGTGTTTATGCGATTTTCTGCATTAAGGTGGTTGTTTCTGATTCTCAATTCGTTTCATATTTTTTCTTTTTGTCTGTTGTGTTTTGTAAATGTATTGGGTATTGTAATTACATTATATGTATAGTAATTTATTTAAATATTTGTTCTGTATAATTCTTTTAATAGTTCATACAATTTTCATTATTAAGGTGGTTGTCCGTTTTAGGGTTTTATTATTTTTAGTTTTAAATATCGGAGTTAAATATTATAGAGTCAGGTGGATTTGGTTGCTTGCGGTTGCGTATTTGAATTGTTAAGGTTCGGGTAGAAATTTTAATTTTTCGGGAAGTATTGAAGACTTTTTGAAGTTAATCTTATCAGGAAGTTCTTTAAAGTAAAGTCAATATATGTTTTATTATTTTTATTCGTCATGATATTCGTCATATATTCATCTATCCAGTTATTATTTTTATTTCGTTTGGCTCCATATAGTTGCTTTAGTTGTGCCGAATTTCTAATTTTCTGTCCACGAATTATTTCTTTTCTGTGATCATTTATCCACAAAGTGTGTGCCTCGTTTTCTGAATCTTCTTGTTTTTCTGGTATGCATTTAGCTTTGTTTCTTTTTTTCTTTTCAATTTTTTCTTTTAGATTACAATTTTGATTTTTATTATTTCCTGCTTTTCCTTGCTTTATATTGTGTAATTTTTTTACTTCAGAATATTGCATATTTTGTTTTTCTGGTTTTTCTTGGTTGATGTTTTGTTGCTTCACTATTTCGAGTTCTTGTATAGTTTGCTTTTCTGCTACTTGTCTGATTTTTTGTTGATTTTTTACTTTAAAATCTAGAAAGTTTGGATTTTTTGATTGTTGCTTAACATTTTGTTGATTTTCTATTTCGAAATGTTGTGAATTTTGATTCTCTGATTTTTGTTTCACATTTTGCTGATATTCTGTGTTTTGTTTGACGCTTACTTTTCTTTGCTTCATTTTTACTTCAACAATTGTCTTTTTTTTTACTTCTGTTTTGGTAAACTCTTCAAGTTCTTTTTCCTTTTCATCTGTATTCAGAACTTCTTCTGAATTATTCTGGCTTTGTATTTTAATATTTGTGGGCACATAGTTCGCCATTTCTTTTTGTAATTTAATATCGTTTTTATTTTCAATTATTTCTGTGTCCCGTTTTTCTTCTGAATTTTGTTTTTGTATTTTGATTTCTGTACTCTCGTTGTTTATGATTACTTCTTGTAGTTCCGTCCGTACATTGTCTATTTCTTTATTCTCAATGGTTTGTTCGATTACCGTGTGAAACAACGGTTTTTGTGTTGACGGCTCTGTTTGAAAATCTTGTGTGTTCTTTAGTTGTTGTTGGTGAGGGTGGTTATATTCCTCGTTAGTATGGATTTCGTGGTTCGTCATATCTTCTATTATTAATTCTAGAAGCTCATCCATTGTGTTAGGATTTTGGCGTCTTAATTTACATCCAAGGGGATCGTTTAGCTCCTTTATGAAATCTCTCACCATCAGGGAATCGTGATGTTTTGCCAGTGATCTCATATTTAAAGATGTTTTATTGTGAAGTGTGTTCAAAAGATTAAAGTTGTTAACTGATTCTAAACATCTAAAGTAATAAGTAATAACTTTCTCATTAGGCTTTCGTTTAAGTGTTGTTGTATGCGGGATATGGCTGCGGTTTTTAGTATAACTATTTATTAAAATAGTTTTTAATTTCTCCCATGTATTAATATGTTTATTCTTTTTGAAACTTGCTGCGTCTCCAATAATCTTGCTTTTTATAGCTGAGAGCAATAGACCGTTATTCCTAATAGCTTCTTTTTTATCGTCATTTTTACCGGGGAATATGGCAAAATTATCTATGATCACTTCGCAATCTTCTATAAAATTCGTCAGCGAATTGTTTTCATTATATTCCTTTACATAATTTAGATAAGTATGGAATGTCTCCATTTCGATTTATAGTGTAACTTTTATTTAAGAAAAGTTATTTTGTAAACATTTTATTTTAAAAAATTATTATTATTATTTAGTTAATTTGCAAGTATTTTATTATTGTACATTATAGTATTTATTACGTTATGTAATTAATATTTTATTTTAATACTAGCTGACCCGGCAGACTTCGTACTGCCTCATCGATAAATAAAAGACCTAATCTTTTGTATAAAATGATTTTAAAACAAACAAAATAATTATTAATGAAAAAGCATTTATTGAATAAAGCATGAAGTTTTATTATTATTTTCGATACATCATGTTGCTTACTTAGAAATCAGAGTTTTCCTGAAATACTGGCTATTTATAAGGTTTAAATTTGATATTCACAGACACACACTGTGAAAATACAGTCTGTTAATTAATTTAAAGCTTTCTCATAAACTATATTTTTTGTTTTGTTTTGTGGTGCGTAAATAAACAAAGAAGACGGTTTTCCGACGCGCGAACACGCGACGTATAATTGTCCATGCGCGAAACAGGGAAACTCCAAGTTGATTCCACAAACTTCTAAAGACTGTCCTTGCGATTTATTTATGGTCATCGCAAAGGCCAGACGTACTGGAAATTGTAAGCGTTTAAAATCGAATGGTAAGTCCGTTGGAATCATCGGTATCCGCGGGATCAAGACATCCTCTCCTTTGTATTTTCCTTTTATGATTGTCGCCTCAATGACGTTATTCATCAGTCTTTTCACAGCCAGTCTTGTTCCATTGCATAGTCGAGGTTGATTAATGTTACGCAGCATGATGACAACTGATCCTACTTTTAACTGCAAATTGTGAGGTGGTAATCCAGGCAATTCCAGTGAATTTAAAAACTCAGTGGGATAGTTGATTACGTCATCCTGGTTCATTACGGTGTCGACTGATTTGAAGGAAACCAACTGTCCTGGAAGAAAATTCTGAATGGTCGCATTAAGATCCTCTACATCATTATTTTTCGCTGCTAATATTGCTCGTTCACCCAGCCAATTATGGTTATTGAACTTTTGCGCTATATCTGGGTAAACTCGCTGAATAAGCTCCACTTTTGAGTCTGTGATGTGACAGAAATCTGTAGGTAATGTGATGAATCCGGTCGAGGTGTCCACTGCAACTTTATTATTTCCAATGTCTAACAACTGCTTCGCAAACACATTAGCAGTTTCATCTTGTTGCAAAAATACTCGCATGTTAGTTGTTAAGTGGAGTGTCTTTACGTACTGCCACAAATTTGATGATTTTAGGCATGCATTTAGTTCATCAGCAACAGTTGATCGGGGAATAACTGGAAGAGTCTGACGAAAATCACCTGACAACAGAATCATGGCCCCACCGAAAATATTTTGGTTGTCACGAAGATCTTTCAACGTTCTGTCCAGTGCCTCCAGTGACCTCTTATGGGCCATTGTGCATTCATCCCAAACAATTAATTTGCATACCTGTAGGATCTTGGCCATTGCGCTATTTTTGGCGATGTTGCAAATTGGTGTTTCGGTGATTTGCATGTTTAGTGGTAATTTCAAGGCAGAATGTGCAGTTCGCCCGCCTTCGAGCAGAGTTGCAGCTATTCCAGATGAAGCCAACGCTAGAGCAACATCATTTCGCGATCTGATCCTCGCCAAAAGCAATGAAATTAAAAACGTTTTTCCGGTTCCTCCGGGAGCATCAAGGAAATAAATTCCACCAGATCCACTGTTCACAGCTTCTATCAAAGTGTCGTACGCAATTCTTTGTTGTTGATTTAATTGTGGAACATTTGTACGAACTGTTTCGGCCAATGCTTCAATGTCGTACTGATGTTCTCTTTGCAACTCGTGGTTTAATGCATCGTGCATATGACGATTGGGTGCTGTCATTCCCAAACACGACAATACTTTATTTGCCATCAATAAACACATATCTTCTATCATGATCAATGTGTCATTGTAAATTTCTTCAGTCATTTGTAGTGTAGGATTCAAAGTTTGACGGCGCACACGATACAAAACATCCTCAGACATGTCATCTCTATACTTAACCCACAAATCTTTTGGATTCGAGGGGAAACATGTCGATATGATAATCGCAAACAATGTACGAATTTGATGCGGCGACGAAGATATTACGGAATCCTTGAGCGTATCATCCCAGTGCGAATCGTTCTCAAGTAAATGTAATAGTTGACATGCCTCACGGTAAATCGCACACAGCTGTCCATTAACTGTTCTCAGTTGTTTAAACGATGTCGGACCACGAACATTCACCAACAACAACCGCAAATAATAACATTCATCGTTATTTGGATGTACTGTGTAGATGCGACCCAGAGCATCTGAAGCAAATACATTTGGATGTCCTTCAACTGGTGTTCCTTGTTTTCGACGCTGAAACGATTTCGATGATGCGTTCCATGTGTAATAGCGTGGCATGTCAGCATACAGCAAAGTGCGAGCAAAATCATCAGTTTGACAAACTGTGAAGAAACTTGTTAATGTTGTCGACGGTGGATGTGCCGCCCTGTCTGCCGCGTTAGATTCATTAAAATAAACTCGTTGACCATTTTCTAAATGGACTGCCAAATGGACTACTGTAGGGTGTCTTTCATGGATCGCAAATGAAAAGATACGCCAAATAGCTTCGTTGCTACTTACATAGCGACCCATCTGGTACTATGATATTTCATCATTTGCATTGGTTACACCGAAGACAGCCATATCACTACCTTTATTAACATATTTACATATGTACTTTATCGACTTCACAGAATTACAATATTCCACATTGATGTGAGTCTCAAAAGCTTTGGACAATATTGGCGAGTATGGCACAATCCAACGATTGTCTACATCAACATTTTGTCCTCTTACCTTCACAACTACCGATCGCCCACTGTCCGCAACTGATCGCCGACGATACAATGGGTATCCATCATTTCCCGTTATGGTTTGAGCAAGCTCTTGGGTATCGTTTGGAACACCTACCGTCGACCATACAGGGTGAATTGTAGTTGAAATGTCCGCAAGGTCCATGTATCATGTGTTTGGTTACTACTGCATGCAATTTTGGGTCAACTATTTCATCTGGAATTTCAGCTGAAATTATAGAATCAATCTCATCTGGCCTTATTTTGTCCACTAACCAGACTAAAATGTGCGCATGTGGCAATCCACGCTTTTGCCATTCTACAGAGTACATCCAACAACGGACTCGGCCATACACACAATGCTTTATTAAAAAATTCATGAGAGATTTTAATTTTTGTTTAAAAACTCTGGCAGTTATGTCATGTCTATCAACTGGTGTTTGGCTATGTAGTAATTCCTTCTCGATTTCGGACCATTTTGGGTTACATGTGAATGTAACAAATAAATCTGGGCGGCCATAATGCCTAACATATGACATAGCATCCTGAGCATATTCATGCATGTGACGTGGGCTTCCTATATAAGTAGCTGGCAAAATTGTCATTCTTCCTACATTATTCACATTGCCATCAGCATTTATAGCATCGCGGAGATGGATGTATTCCTCTGACCGTAGCCGTCGTTGGTTCAAACGGATGTATGTCAATCGTTCAGTCTCAATTTTGACATACATGTCAACTGCAAACTGATGAAAAAGTCGTTGACACATCAAAATATGATTTACTTCACCTTGACGGATCATGAGTCTGTATGAATAGAAATTCATAGCACTAACTTTTTTGTTGGTTTCAGCACCTGCGATCAAAAATGATAAATGTTTAAATTGTTACTTAGATGTATTGAATTTAAAAATATTATTTAATCTTGTTCAATTCATTTACCTGTTACTTGATTTACCATTTTGATATTAAAATGATATCCATCTTCCCCTTGCCAGAAGATCAAAGGATATTGTAGTGCATCATAACTCCTGTGTGTTTCAGATACACGTTTTAACTCACTATTCCGACGATGAAGCACAATATCTCTAGATTGTAAATTTTCGCCCACAATGACAACAGCCACTTCATCAATGGTAGGTGAATTGAACCTCCTTGTGTGTTCACCGGCAGGTGTTTTGTCAGCTCGAATAATAATATTATGGCTATCAGATGGCATCCGATCCAATGCTATTTTGAACATGTTTACTAAATTGTTATTCTGATGAAGAAATATTTGTAATTGTTGGACAATGGTTCTCTTCACTGTTGGATTGTGAGCACAACGATTATTAATTTCCGCATCTGAATTGCCCATAAAATAAATTTGTAAAAATTGATGATCTGCATCAGTTAGTGGTAACAGAGTTCCCAGTAAGTGATAAATTTGTCCTTGAATCTGTAATTTTTAAAAATTTGTCCATTAATAATTTCCGATATATATATTTTAGTACAAACTTGAATAATATAAAAAAATATTCTTATATAATACCTTGAAAGTGGGCATGAAATTGTCTTGTATAATATGTGTAGCACCGAATGATGTCATCTGGAAACAGTTGTTATATTTCTGAATGTTGGTCAAGAAGTGCTTAGAATCATTTCCAATCCCAGAAACCAAAGAGCGTAAAGGATCTGGTGGTGGGACCAATTGTGGCAATTTTACTTTGCCTTCAGCACAACATAATCCAGTAGATTCACCAGTGTATTTTAACGCCTTACAATATTTACAAATTGTTTTCATTTCCCTAATTGTTACCGATTTGTCGGCACAATAATCAATTGCCGGATCATAGTGGAATGCAGCTCGTTCAAGAATCACAGGAGCACTGCGTCTGCGGATTCGCTCAATTTCATTATGTCTAGCTTGCTGTTGTTGTGTTTGATGTGCACGAACTCGTTGCATTCTAAGCCTATCTCCTACATTGTCACTCACCAAAGAACGCAATTCTGACATAGCAATACGACTATTTTCTTGATCTGTCTGTCTCTGGTCATCAGTGCGGTTAGCACGTGAGGTAGCTCTTCGCACATTTGATTGACTACGACGACCTAAGTTAGGTCGTCTTCTCCTCGGCATCGTAAATTGTAATTAATCAAAGTGAGAAAATTTCCCGCTCATTTAGCAGTAAAGTGTCACTATCACAAAAAAGAACACATTACTTGGAATTTCACTATCACAAAGGATCACCAAAGTAAAGAAAGTTCTCGCGCACGTAGCCACAAAGATAGATATAACGATAATATAATTTTTTCCGTGCTCTGAAATGCGACAGGATGGAATGACATATCAGTTGGTTGTCAAATCTAATGTCAAATACATATTGAGATTGCGTTCAGAATTTAACTTAAGATTTATAATTTAATTTGTCTTTATTATTATTGATTTATCTTTCGATTTCTATATAGTCTTATTAAAAAAATAATCGGACAGAGTAACAACTTAAGTTAGCTAAAATAAAAAAATAATCGGACAGAGTAACAACTGAAGTTAGCTAAAATTGTGTTTATTTATGTACTATGTATTTTGAGACTATGCAATTTTGTCGCGTTCGCGATTCACTTTCACTTTTGTTGAGTTTCAGAACGCGATATTAGGTCCTCCAACGCGCACGCGAATTTGAACTTTATGCAGCGGTAATAAATTACAAATTGACTCTCCATTTTATTTAGAAAACGTTTGTATGGGAAATAGAAAAATGCTGTTTTGAGGATTTTCCCGGCAATTATTCGAATTTTTCTCACCTTTTAAACCTTCCCTAGACCTCCACGAATAATTCAAGACCAAGATAAGATAAATCCGTTCAGCCGTTCTCGAGTTTTAGCGAGACTAACGAACAGCAATTGATTTTTATATATATATAGATTATTTTTAATATTACTTTTAATATTTTTAATTTTCATTAGGCCTATATAAGCGATTTATATTCCTTTTTAGAAAATTATTATTTAATTATTGTATTACGTTGCGTAATTTATATTTTATTTTAATATTATTTATAATATTTGGTAGGCCTGTATAAGCGATTTATACTCCTTTTTAAATTTAATATCTGTTTTTAGGCCTGTATAAGCGATTTATACTCCTTTTTAAACAGGAAATATTATTGTAAAAATAATAATAATTTTTGTTTTTGGGAAGTGTGAATATAGAAAGGAGATATGAATGAGTACTCACATTACGATTATCACCGCGATGTCTTGCGAGATCTTCATGTCCATATGCTGCTGCTAGTGGGTCGATGAGTCTCGGAGTACTTCAACTTCTGTTTCTATTTCACTCCACTATTTATTAAGTTTACTTTATTCTTTAACTTTATTTTTGTAAGTTTTGAAATATTAAGTTAACCATAAAAATGGAAAAATTTACATCGATTGTAATTCCTTAATATCCTACCGACTGCGCCAATTAAAGTTTGAGTAATTTAGACTTTAATAAAAAAACAATTTATTTTAGTTTTACTTAAATATTATTTATTTGGACTAATAATCACTGTGCGATACAGCTTATGCCTAGTCTCAAATGGTGAGCCAGCCAATTACTATCTGCGCGATGCAGATTATACATGAACTTGAACTAACTAGATTAAGATTAACATATTACTTATATACAATTTTATTATCTCTAAAGTGCATGGTCAGCAAAAATACTGAAGAGACATTGTTAGTTTTTGTCGTATGGAATGTGAGTTATAACAATATGCACTATGTTTCGATGTTTACTTCAGCGTTATGTTTGATTCTTTCATTAATTATTATGGCGGTTCCTCCCCTCGCTTTATTTGCCGGATGAATTGACTTGTATATGTTAAAGTTATTAAGTTTAATATACGACTCTCGTGTAAAATGTGTCTCCGACAAAAGGCATATATCAATTTTCGCATGAATAGCTCTAGTTCATGAATGCGTCCTTGTAATCCGTTTGCATTCCAGGCAGCTATTGTTACCACGTTATTCATTTCTATTTCTTTGTCGCATTGTTTTCAATTCAGTTTCTAAACTCTGAATTTTTTCAAATATTTGTTTGTTGACAATTTGCTGTTCATTCATGCTGTTTAAAATCAAGTTAAGCATTCCTTCAATTGTTGATTTTTCTTCTCCTCCGCTGACAATTTTGCTATATAGTTTTCTTGGCATTTCGCTGCTTATGCTAGGAACGTGATAATTGTCTTTTTCTTGCGTGTGTCTGGGTTGTGTCTGTTGCTTCGGCTTTGAAAGATTGTCTCTTCTATTTTAAAGTTCTATGGCCACTACACATCCTCTGTAGCTAGCTGGATGATCTCCTTTACAGTTGACGCATATGGGCGTTGTATTTTTGCTAACCGTGCAGTTCAGGGTATTATGTTTTCCAGCGCACTTAACACATCTCGGATCTTTCTTGCAATAGCTTTGGGTATGGTTATATTCCTGACATCTCTTGCATTGTGGAATTAACCGAGTATTTTTACGTATTGGTTCTATTTTAACAATAATGATAAGTATGGTTCTAATGGCGTAAATTTTTTCTATGCTTTCTTTGTTGTCAAAGGTAAGCAAGAATAGTGGTAGTCCTCGCTTTGTAGTTACTTGTTCACCATTGTCCTGGATCCTTGTATCTTTTTTAATGATGTTTACAGCATCCAACACGTTTAGTCCTTTAGCTTTGAGATCTTCAATGATGTCATCTTTTTCACATGAAGGATGTAATCCTTTAGCCATGACCTTGATTGATCTCTCATTCTTGTCTTCATATGTGTGCCACTGAAATTTTCCCTCATCCAATTTATGCGCTAACGCTCTGTACGCTTAGGGATCAGGTGTATTAATTTTCCATGCGGTATTACTCAATGCCGTTACCTTGCATTCTTGATCGGTTGTATTTTTTAAGATTTCATAGAGTATCTTATATTCCTTTATACCCCCTACATTAATAGGTGGCGGACGAACACTTATCTTAATTGGTTTCTCATTTCGTTGTTGATTAATTTCAGTATCGTTTTTAGCTTGTGGTTGGTTTTTGATTACATCTTTTCAGGAGAGATGTAAGGTGATGTATTTGGTTTGCGTTTTTTTGGATTTTCTCTTTTTTACGATCAAATCGGTCTCCCTATTTTATTCATCTTCATCTGTCTCATATTTATCAGCTTCAGTTTGACTACTTGTTTTGTAATCAGCCCGACTGCTTTTCCTTTCTTCCAGTTGGCGCTTCCAATTGTTCGACTTTTTCAAGTAGTTTTGTTTTTTCTGCTCTTTCCTTTTTCAGTGCAGTATATAACTGTTTCTCTTTTTTGGTATTTAAAGCATTGTTTTTTTCTTGATAGTTAATAGTTGTCATTGGATTAATGACTGACTTTCTAATTCCATTTGTTCCCGCTTGCGGATCCTTTGTTTGCTTGGGCGGAGTTCTCTGCATTTTGCTTGCCTTACTAAAGGGGTAAAATGAGTCGTTCGTATGATTTATCACCAAAACGTAACTGGGGCTGTTAATAATCCGGTCCTTGAGAGGACGCTTGCTCACTCTCCACACAAACCGATTTTTAATCCACAAATTAAATCAATTTAAAATTGAAGTCTTTACACTTCACTAGTATCATGATTCCTATTACTAGTGAGCACAATTTCAATAATTACAATAGAATTTATTGTTTCATAAAACAATGGATATTTCAGCAAAAACAAGAAAACAATGGACAATATTGCAATTTTACTATCTCCACACTAATTGCACTGTATCTCTTATGATTTACTTACTAAAGGTGAATAAGTACCATCAGTAGATGTAAAATTAATTCTTGCGTTTATTGATCCCACTTGTTATTAACACTCTTGTAAAGTTGATTTTTTAATATTATTTTCCTTTGGAGAAACTTAATAAAGAACCTTTCTCTTCAAGATACAATGACTGAATTACTTATTATATGAAAAATTTAAATTAAATACCAAAGTTGAAAAATTAACAATATTAAAAGCATTAGAAATTAATGAAAATATAAATATTAAAAAAATTATAATAATAACGGATTGTTTAGGTGTTTTAAAAAATTTCAATTCTAATGATCACAAATCAATTAATGATAGTTTGACATATAAAATTAGGGTGATGTTTTTCGATATAATAAATAAGAATATTACTATAAAATTGATGTGTATACCGGGACATTGTGTAATAAGAGGAAATAAAATTGCGGATAAATTGGCAAGGAATCAATAAATTTGGAAATTAAGATGAATAATGATTTTAATATAATCAAAAACTAAACTTTAATTTGAGAAACCAAGATTTTATTAACAAAAGTCAGTTAAGAGGAGATTATTATATGTTACATCCAAATTTAAGTAAGAAAAGATGGTTTAGAAATGAGTCCTGCAAAATTATATCAACTATAATCAAAAGTAATCATTGTAAAACTCCAGCGCACCTGTACAAAATTAATATTAAATCCGACGATAGATGTCAATATGATAAAGAAAGAACTTTGGATTATATTCTATTTGAATGCTTAAATTATAGTTTAGAAAGATCAAAATTCAATAGTGAAATATTAATTGTGAATAAAACTTTTCCTTTTCATACAACATTTTTGTTAAGTGATTCAAAATTAATTAGTGAATTATTTAAACATTTAGAAATTTGTATAATAGAATTATAAAATTTTAAATATTTATAAAAATGTTAAACGGTGACAATGACGAATAAAAGTCAAGGCAAATAAATAAAAAAAAAAATTGCAGTTGAGAACCTAAGGTAATTAGGTTTTAAATTTCTATTACCTGACTTTTCTTTTACAATTATAAATTTTTTATTTATTGGTTTATATTTAACACTTGGGTTTTTTTTTCTACTATTAACCGATAGACTGGCATACATACAACACTAAAACTCTAAACTACTAAACAAATTTAAAATTAAAACAACCGACTAAAACAAATTTGGACCTCTCACCCGATTACTATTACAGAAACATACTCCACTTAAGTGATGAAATAAGAACCATTACTCATGATAACCAATAAGTATACAGCAATATAGCAATAAGCAATACTAGGAGCCATTCGAATAAAAAATGCTTTCAGCAGAGTAGAATGTTGCCCTTTACCAGTTAGAAAAAAGATTGCAGAAAAGGAAAAGCTAAGTAGAATATGGAAAAACACTAGGCTTTTAAGTGACAAAACAATATTTAAACGTATTAGCTTCATATTCGTAGCAAATCTAAATTTATAGGTATAATAGGTTTAATTATATTATACTATAAATGTAACATGTAAATATCTTACGGCATGTGTGTTTTGTTTAAATCATTAATCTGTTCGAATCCTCTAATTACTTTTTTGATTGTTGTATATATCTTTTCAAACTTTGCAATATTTATGCCATAAATTATTTCTCATGTTACAACTATAGTTAGTTCTACATAATAATTAACATTAATGTAGACAATTCTTTTTCTCTAATTTAAATAAAAATTTAACTTTTCTCTTAAATGTAGAATTAATATTTCATACTTAGTTTATACTTTCATTAACAAATATTTTAATGAACTTACTCTTAATTACTGTATTTTTTTCCATTTAACAAATTTATTATATTTTTTTTTTTCAAATTAAAAAATTATTCTAACATGGATATATCTAAATGTATACTTAAATCTATTTAATATTTTCCAATAACTAAATCATAACTTTATATATGTACTATACTCATATATATTATATACATAATATAATATATATTCAAGGTAAACATAATTATTAAACTTCAACACTTGTTACTTGAAATTAAACGACTCTTTATATTTGCATGTAGTAATACATGTGGTCCACAAAATGAAATTTCTTTTTCTTTATATTATATTACATAAACAATAAACATTACAAATGTTCAAATTTTCAATGAATACCTCAGTTTCAAAACAATCTTTTTTTTTTTTTTTTTTGTTGTAGGGGAAAGGCAAGCTCCTGCGCGGCAAGAAGCCCTCATCTCGAGGCCGCCTACCAACTAAAACCACCTCCCCTTACTCGCCTAGAATTCAGCCTGGAGCCGCATAATGCATTACTTCAAGCTGGTTCTTGATACCCGATTTCTCTATGTTTTCGTGCTGGCGTCCACTTCTTTCGTTTTCAGTATTTTCGTAGCGAAGGCTTGAACCGCGTTCCAGTACCCTTCCTTTTCCAGCATTATATTGACAATAAAAACAATCTGTGCACATAAGAACAAATTTAATTTATTAAATATTTATGATATATATTCTTCAATCAAGTCATCAAAGCATTCATTATTTGTCTGTATAGCAGACATAGCAGGATATATAGCAGAAAATCTTTTTATATTATTAAATTTTACTTTCTTTTTTCATACTTCAATCTCTATTTTTTCAAATTGACCTTAAACTAGTTTATGTTTGTAACTATAGCTTATATTTTTATTTAAATTCTATACTCTTACACATTATTCGAATTATGCTTATTCAAATTATTCGAATACTTGTCATTTCTTATGTTTATTAACCCATAATATAACTTTTTTACCTTTAAATTGAAATCTTAAGTTATCTTTAAATTTTATCCCATTATTTACTTTTCTGTTTTAAATTTCATAATCTCATTTCTTATGTTTATTAACCTATAATATAGCTTTTTTCCTTTAAATTAAAATTTCAAGTTTTTGTAAAGTTTATCCCATTATTTACTTTTCTGTTTTAAATTTCTTAAAATCGAAATAATTATTTTTTTATTTATATATTAATTGTGTATGCCTTTCGGCTTTACAATCTACAGTATTATATTTCTAATACATTTCATTCCTATATACATTCCAAACTTAAAACTAAACTTAAAATAAACTTAAAATCTTCTCGACTTTTACTACTTCCAAAAGTGCTTTCTGCTTCTTCTTCTTTTGACCCTCTCTATTACTCTCCACCAGCTTATTTATTCTCCTGTTTTTCCTTTCCTTCTTACTATTTCCGCCATCCACCTCTTTCCTTCACTGCCTCCCTTTAATAGCTGGCCAATATTCCTTTCGCTTGCTACTTTTTCCTTACACTCAAACTTAATGTGCTCCAGTGTTTCGTCCTCCGCTCCACACATTCTACACTTTCTTTCCTCACTCTTTTCGCAGTATCTGTTTCCTTTTTCCTCATTTCCCAGTCTAAACCTTGCTGTTCTTCTTATGTGTTTTATGTCTTTTTCTATAAGGTACTGAGGCACATTATTTTCCCATAACCTCTTATATGTTTTATTGTAGTTACTTTTTTCTATTTTTCCCATTCTCTCCTGCTGTTGTGTCTCCTTATCCCTTCTCCTTAGCTCCTCTGCCACACTTGCGCCACCTTCTCTTCTCCTCTCTGCCTCCTCGATCGCCATTCCATTCCTTTCAAAGTATTCTTTTCTCTTTTTTGGACATCCTCCCCCCCTATTCTTTATGTTATCCTCTCTTATTTTCTTTAAAATTTTGCTTTTCGCTCTGTTCAATTTCTCCTCGTATTTTACCGCTCTTTTCCCTGTTTTAATTCGTATCTTATCCCTCTTTAGCTCCTCCATCACCATGTATCCTGGCGTGCACCTGTCCAGCCCTAGTACCCATTTCATATATCTCACCTGTATTCTTTCCAACTTTTCTTGTTCCTTCCACCCCCAAACCTCTGCTCCATACGACATCATACTGGCTATCAGTCTATCATATATCCATATTCTCTTTTTTTTCCCCCCCAAATACCTTTTCCCCTAGTCCCCATACCCGTCGCATTGCTTGCTCTGCCTTCCTTGCCACCTCCCTTACATGCGCCTCTTCTCCATTATTCTTTTTAAAAGTGTAGCCCAGATATTTAAATTCTTTAACTTCCTCAATGTCCTCTGTCTTGTATTTCCACCTTTTATGTCTCCTTTTTCCACCCCCTTATTTAAATACCATAATTTTTGTCTTTTCCACGTTTAACTCTAGTCCTTTCCTGTCTATATACCTCCCTAGCCGGTGTGCCATCTCCTGCAGCTCTCCTTTCCTTTTTGCCAACAGAACTATATCGTCAGCGTATGCTAAAGTCCATATCTTGTAGTGCCTTTCTATTAGCACCCCCCCATCTTGTCCTCTTTCCATTACCCCCTCCAAGTCTGCTGTATATATCGCAAATAAAATGGGGCTCAGAGGACAACCTTGCCTCAACCCCTTGTCTGTCCAGAATTCTTCTGATTCTTCACCCCCAACTCTTATTCTTATTCTTGTTTCTTCGTGAATTTCTTCAATACATTCCATTATGTCCTCATCTATTTTTTTCTTTCTCATGTACTTCCACAATTTCTGTCTGTCGACCATGTAAAACGCCGCTTTAAGGTCGATGAACATTGCATATATCTGTCCTCCTTTTTCACTTAGCTCTTTTTCAACTAAAAGGTTCAGTGCGTATATATTGTCTAAAGTCCCTCGTCCATTTCTAAAGCCTGCTTGTGTCTCGGGAAGTATTTCTTTTACTTTTACCTCTTCTTCCAGTCTTTCTCTCACAATCCCTGCATAAATCCTCAACCCTGTGTTCAGTAGTGTAATACCCCTGTAATTTTTGGCTTCATGTCTATTTCCCTTTTTATATATTGGCGTTATTACCCCTTCTCTCTAGCTGTCTGGCAGGTTTCCTCCTTTCCATATCTTATTCATCGCTGTCAGTAATCCTTTCTCTATCCTTTCTTGCCCAGCTTTCCACGCCTCGTTCTCTAGTTCATCTATACCTGGTGCTTTCTTTTCCTTGAGTTTTTAAATTTGTGTTTTTAGTTCATTTAGTTCTATTTCGTTTACTTTCTCCTTCTCTTTTAAACCCTTCCTTGTATTTTCGTTTCTTTTCTTTCCTCCTAGTACTCCCATAAAGTGTTTCGTCCACTCTTCCATTTTTATTTCCTTGCTTGGCTCTTTCCTTCGCTTTTTTTCCCTATTTATGTAATCCCATGCCTGCCTCTCCGTTGTTATCTCTCTAATTTCTTTTTCTATTCCTATTTTGAACTTATTTTTTTTCTCTTTTATCTTATCGTTATATTCCCTTTGTTTCCTCTTGAAGTCTTCTTTAGTTGATTCTCCTTTCTTTCATCTCTTTAGTTCTCTTTTTACCTCTTTTTTCCATTCTTTACATTCTTTATCCCACCATTTGTCTTCTCCCGTTCTATCAGATATTCTCCACCTTTTACTTTGGGTGGCTTCCTTTATGCTCTCTTCAATTTCCTCCATCTCCTCCGTTTCTCCTTCTTTCTCGTATCTCCGTTCCAATTCCTCCATAAACTTCTTCCTTCCTTCCTCCGTCCAATCGCTGCCCTCTTTCCATTCGTTTCCTTTTCTTTCACCTCTCCTCGCCTCCAACTCCACCACCAGCGGTAGGTGATCCGAGTCCACCCTGTCTTCCACTTTTATTCTTCCTACCTTCTGTCCTCCTCCCAGCGTTGTCACCACGTAGTTGATTACTGTATCCCCTCTGCTTCCCACATAGGTATATTCTCCTTCTTCATCTCCTTCTTTGTTTCCATTTAGTACTATCTATCCTTGTTCTTCTAGCATTTCCATTAGTTCTTTTCCCTCGGCGTTTATTGTTTTGTCTTTCGTTGTTCTTTTCTTTTTCCTATTCCCCTATATTTCGTCCACCTCTCCCAACTCCCCAATTCTCGCGTTGAAATCCCCTCCAATTAATAGGTTTTCCTGTTTCTCATCCTTAATTATTTCTTTTATTTCTTTCATTGTTTCTTTTATATTACCTTTACTGTATATTGTTACAATTTCCCATGTCTCTTCTTCCAGTTTTATCGTCCTCCTTACTGCTGTTTCTCTTCTGTCTGGTACCTTCTCCTCTTTTAGCTCCCTACGTACCCCCATTATAATTCCACCTCTTGCTCTCCCTTTCTTATACTACCTAACAGCACCTTGGCACACCCATCTGTAGTTTTTCGGTAGTTTGTCTTCCCATTCTTCCCATTCTTTGCTTTCCAGCCATGTTTCCACCATCCCAATCACATCCCAACCTTTGATGTATCTCCAGAAATCCTTATCTTTTCTTTTTATACCCGCCACGTTCCAGAAACATATCTTTATCCTCTTTTTTATTTCTCTTCTTTCCTCTCTCCCACTTTTACCCCTCTTCCTTGATGAAAGAGTGAGCTGAGATACGATCAAAAAATGGCATCGCATTGGCCGTTGCATCATCTGGCATTGCAGCAACTTAATTATATATAGGCAGAACAGATCATTTAGCATTTAAGCTGCCATTAAACATTTAAAATAACCCAGATGCAGTGTGCAACATAAAAAAACAATCGTCCATGGCGACAGTGCTAAAACAGTGTAAAATTATCATTTAAGATGAATGCACTATGGCACACAAACATTCGCTTGAGGCATTAGATAGGATATTGAAAGATATAAAAAACAACGACAAACTATTTGGCGGCACTCTGTAACTCCTTTCAGGTGATTTCAGACAGACACTTCCCGTTATTCCACGTTCAACGTACGCTGATGAAATCAACGCTTGCTTAAAATCATCGCGACTGTGGCGTAATGTTGTAAAAGTACAACTGACAGTGAACATGCGCGTTCATATGCTTCAAGATCCATTTGCCGAAATTTTCTCAATACAACTGTTAGATATTGCCAATGGAAAAGTTGCTGTACTTGAAAATACTGGATGCATTAAATTACCGACGGATTTCTGCACAATCATTAACTCACAAAATACTCTCATTGACAATATATTTTACGATATACACACAAAATACAAAAATCTGGCAGAAAGAGCGATTTTGGCAGCAAAAAATGTGGACGTCAATGTATTAAATTCTAAGATACAACTGTTGTTGCCAGGGGACTTGGTGTCATACAACTCTATCGATGCTGTTTGCGATGCCAACGAATCTGTGAATTATCCAATTGAGTTTTTAAATTCATTGCATATGCCGGGCATACCACCGCACCATTTACAATTAAAGGTTGGATCTCCGTTTATTTTGCTTCGTTATTTGAACCCACTACAGCTTTGCAATGACACACAATTAGTCATTAAAAAATTAATGAACAACATAATCGAAGCCACTATTTTGAATGGCAAAAATGCATTACTGCCACGAATCCCTATGATTCCTACAGATGTGCCAATTGAATTCAAACGCATTCAATTTCCAATTAGATTATCATTCGCAATGACGATCAATAAGTCACAAGACCAAACGATGTCTGTTTGTGGCTTAGATTTGGGTACATTATCCAGTTTGTTTGTATTCGCTAAAGACGGACTGACCAAAAATATTGTACACTCCATTACACACTCCAGAGAATAATCTTTGTTTATTTTTTATTTTTTTTGTAGTAGAAGTATGAATTATTTTCGATGTATAGATAGCTATCAATAATTGTAATTTAGTATATATTTGTTACTTTAATAAAGAATAATTTATTAACTTAAATAAAGTATACTTTAATTGTCTACAACGCTTTATTCCTCTTTGCATTATAATGACATCCCCACAAATTTATAGTGTTAGCTATTTTTAAAAATATTTAAAAAAAAAAAAATTCTAGAAAGAACGTAATACATGTCAAAACAACGTTTGCCGAGTCAGCTAGTATATATATGTGGGATATATTTTAAGATTAGACATAATTAGTTTGTAAGAAATAATAATTATAAAGAACTCTATAAAATAGGTTAGGAACTTTGCTAATATTAAGAAATATTTAAATGTTACTAGCGCTGTTTTGAAACGACTTGTGGACCCCAAGTCGTTCACTTGACAGTTCGCTTACTATGATATTAAGACGATGCATGGTTAACGCGAGAAGAATGTTAAAATGGCTGATAGCCGTAGACATACATTGTTTGTATGGCGGTCATTGGAAAATTCAGGAAATGTTGTATTAACTAGTTGTTAGTAGCATTGAGAATTATAATCCGTTTATCAATATTGCTAGTTGTAATATTTGTTATTGTTTTGACGTAAATAGTGTAGTTTGTGCATAAAAGTATAGTGTTAAATGTTAGGTTGTGTTTATCATTATAAAACGTTGTTGTAACCCTACCCCTTATATCTACTTCTATATATGGTGGTAGTTACTTATTTTAAGAGAGCGATTCTACAATGCTCTCTAACGAAGGTTCTTTAGTGATCTGGCTCACCTTGAGTCGGATGACCTGCGCTTATTGTGGATGTCCTATTTATCTATCAGGACTTAGTACTTCTTTTAATAATATTACATAAATATATTAGGTTTTACTTACTTTGTGTGCTCTGCAGGCTGCTATCTCTGCTTTGAACAATCACTTTATTTTAACGCGACACGACCGTTAACTCTAAGTACTTTACAATTAAAACAATGTATTCATTAACACTTATTTTCTTTATTGAACAATCAATTATTTAATACATTTCTTAAATAATTCTTTTAGTAACTTTATCATTCTTATATCAAAGCGACTGACTAAACCCCGACCAACCGCCTGAGGTGTGCTACTCCCTATTTGACGGGGTCTGTATAGACTGATTGATCTAGATGGACTGATCAAGAATCCCCTTTTTTCTAGGTTTATATAGCTTAAAAGTCTTTGTTGTCTTGTCTTGGCTTGGTTCTGTTGATAAAGCAATACTTAATCTAAATAGTGTGCCCGACAGTTAGGCGTCTTAAAATCATTAAAAATCTACGGTATATTGTTTCACAAAACTATCAAAACATTACACAAAGAAACTGTAAGAATGTTACTGTTTACAGATGCTACCGCACGCATTTTTTTAAGTGGCGCGGGTACGTATATATTTATATATATATATATATATATATATATATATATATATATATATATATATATATATTATATATTTTTTTTTTTTTTTTATTTATTTAGGCTTTGGCTTATACAGCCTTCTTGCTATAGAATTTTATTTGTAAAATTATATAAAAAATTTACATATAAATTATAATTATTCTAATAAATACAAATAAATTGATTCTTTTTTAAAAAATTAAACTTAAAATTAAATACATACTAAATAAAATATTCTAACTTATATTACACTTCTATATTGTTTTCTACCACAAAGTTTGTTACTATTTCTGCTGTTGCTTCATTTGTCATTAAATAGGATATGTTGACTGGGAACTGTGTTACAATACATAATTTATTTAAAAGTCTATCAATTTTTGATGCTAAAAGATGACACCCTAGAATTATATGGTCCAAAGAACCTTCTTCTCCACATCTACAATTTGGTGTGTCTTTTATATTTATTTTGTATAGATGAGCTGGACATCTAGAATGCCCAGATTTCATTCGACAATATGTTGAAATATATCTCCGTGAATGATTTTTATTAAACCATGTGGTTGTTGGAATTTTTTGATTCGCTGCAAAAAACAACTTTCCAGTACTTTGACTTTTCTCATTATATATATTCTGCCATTCTGCCATACAATTTTCTTTAATTATTTTTTTGGAATCATTTATTGACCAATTTATTTTGATTATTTCCCCATCTACACAAGCTTCTTTGGCAAGTTTGTCAGCCATTTCGTTTCCTTATATGCCTACATGTCCAGGAATCCAAATAAGTTTAACATTGATATCATTTTTTTCCATTTTTAAAAGATATTCTTTAATTGAACATATTTTGTTGTTATTATTGTTTTTTAATTTATTGTTATTTAAAGATACACAAACACTACGAGAATCAGTGAAGATTAATATATTTTTATTGTCAGTTTTTTGTATTATTTCTAGTAATTTAATTATTGCTGTTATTTCAGTATTATAAGAATTTGTGATATTGTTAAGTTTTTATTTGTACTGTTGATCTGTATTATAATTGAAAATGCCAATTCCTCCAGTTTTAGAGTTTTTTTCGAATGAACCATCAGTAAACCATATACTCCAGTTTATATCATCTTTTGTTATATATTCCATATAGTTTTGATAAGTTATTTCCTTACTGTCATTCTTCTTGAACAAATTTATTTCTGTATGTATTGTTGTCATGCTTATTTCTAATGGAAATTTAAAAAAAGGTATAGTGTTATGTACCTCTAAGTTTAAGTTATTATATCTATCAAAACTAGTTAAAAGTGCCGGTTTTTATGAGTTTTCCAATATGGTTTATTATAAAGAACATATAGTTTAGATAATCTTGTATTTAAGGGGCCACATGGGTTATGTCTGTTTTTACAAAAGAAACTGTCTAATATTTGTTGTATTCTGATATTTACCGAAGGAATATTAGTTTGATAGTTGAGGATTTGGATTGGTGTTGAAACCATTGCACCTAATATTATTCTTAAACATTTGTTTTGTATAATTTAAATTTTTTTTAATCTTGAGTTATTTGCGGTGCAGATCATAGTACTAGAATAGTCAATATGCGGTCTAACAATAGCTTTATATATTTTTATGAAGGTTGTTGGGTGTGCGCCCCATTTGTATCCTGCTATACATCGCATCAAATTTAAGCCTTTTTGACATTTGTTAATAATATGTGCAATTTCTTTCGCCCAAGTGCTTTTCGTATCAAAGAATATACCCAGAAATTTGGTATTTGAACTAACAGTTATATTTTTATTTCTGATGGTTATTTTTGGACTGCAGTTTATTCTATGCCTTGTAAATATAACTATTTTACTTTTTTCTGACGATATTTTTAATTTTATTTCCTTTAGTAAAATATCTAGTTTTCTTAATTTTGATTGTAATCTGTTTTGAGCTATATCTTGTGTATGGCCCATACTATAAATAACCATGTCATCTGCATACATCAGTACTGTTGTGTTGTTATCTGATAATGTTGTTAACTTTTCTGTGAATATGTTGAATAATAAGGGAGATAATATTGAGCCTTGTGGAATTCCGTGATTACATAGTAGAGGACCAGTTAACTTATTATTGTATCTAACTGTTATTTCTCTATTTTGGAAGTAGTTTATAATCCAGTTGGATATTTTGGAAGATATACCTATGTTTTCTACTTTTTCTTTTAATATTTTTAGATTAACATTGTCATAAGCAGCTTTAATGTCAATGAAAGCAGCTATCATATAATGATTTTTACTGTATGTTCTTTGAATATCGATATTCAATTTGTTTAAGTAATGCTGCGTACTTCTTGATTTTCTAAACGCAAATTGTAACTCATGTAATCTTTAATGATGTTCGAGATACCACTCCAGTCTGTTTTTGATGATTGATTCCATAGTTTTGCCCATACATGATAGTAAAGTAATTGGTCTGAATGATTCTTCTTTGTTTGGATCTTTTCCTGGTTTTAATATAGGAACAACGATATGTTTTTTCCAGTCTAATGGTATATCAGCAGTGTTTAATGACAGATTATATATTTGTGTAAGATGATTTATTGCATTGTCAGGTAAGTTTTGTATCATTTTGTAATTTATTCTATCAAATCCTGTGCTACTGTTTTTATTATGATTTAACGCGAAATTTACTTAATTTTTATTTATGTTATTATCTAGAAAATTATCTTTTACGGTGGTGGTGGTAGTAATATTTAAATTGTTGTTCTGTGGAAATTTTTTTTTAATGAATTCTTCTATTAAATTTTCATTATCACTTATCCTTTTAGTACTATAGCTTTTATTGTTAATTTTTCTTATATTATTCCAGACAATGTTGGTTGTTGTGTTTGGGTTTAAATTCTCGCAGAAAATTTGCCATTCTATTTTTTTTCTTGCTCTAAAATATCGTCTGGTTTTAGCTTGATGTTTTTTATAATTTAATTTAATTATTGTCATGTTTTTATTAAAAATAGTTAGTGCTAATTTTCTTTGAGCTATCATTTTATTGCACTCTGTGTCCCACCAAGACGGTTTTATTTTATTAGGAGTTATATTATACAATCTGGTTGATGGAATATGTATGTCTGCCGAATTATTAATAACATCTCTAAATTGGTTGTATTTGTTTTCAACATATTGGGGATTACTTGTGTTTCCATTTGTGGAGAAGTTTGAAATTCTGCTTTCTATTTCAAGGCTATATTTCTCCCAATCTGCTTTTCGGAAATTTCTCCTCGTTAAATATTCTGATGTACGGTAACGGTCTTTATTATAGTCATTCAGACAGAAAAAAATTGGGTAGTGATCACTACCTAAGCTATCTGCAAGAACTTGCCACGAAGTAATTTGTTGTGTTAACGTCATGGATACCAATGTGAGATCCAATATACTGTCCCTTGTATTGAGATTGCTTACTCTAACAATTCGTTACCTTCATTCTGACAACCTGGACAGTTTATATCCCAAGCAAGATTAGTCGCGTTAAAATCTCCAGCAAGTATAACAGGAACATCTATTTGTTGTTTTATCTGTGACCAGTTTGAATTAGATAGTTTATAATTCGGTTTAGCATAGATTGATAAAATACATATTACATCAGTTTTGTTATGTGTTAAAATTATTCCAGCTATTTCGACCGAATTAAATGGGTTATTTAGCATTACTCGTTTATATTTTATAGATTTATGAATCAAGATAGCAACACCCCCGTGGGGATTATAGTTTGTATTCTGTATCGTATCTTCTCTTTCAATAAAATAGCCTTCGATGTTGAAATTGAGATTTTTTGTTAAAAACGTTTCTGATAGTATGCATATATGTATGTTATGCTTCTGTAACATATGTGGTAGTTCCTCTTTAATATATCTGACTCCTCTGCAATTCCATTGAATAAAATTTATCATTTTAACTGTTTTAATTAATGATTAATTTTTATATCTGATGTCTTGTTTTTCGATTTATTTATATATTTTATTTTTTCTTTATGTTTATATAATTGTTGTTGATTTAATATTTTAGTAAATTTATTAACCGATTAGGTTTAGTGATGTGAATAGAGTTTTTATTAAAAAATAAACTTAATTTATATATTGATGTTTTCTTACGAGTTTGGCCATTGTACACTAGATATTTGTTTCTTGTAGCTTCTAAGAGATTGGGATGTAATATTAGGGTCTTTGTTTGTATCTTTAATTTTGTCATTATTATTTTTATTATATATTGATTTATAGCAGGTATCATTATCATTGTTTTCCATTGTAATATCAGGTTTCTCTTGGTTGATTTGCTTTCTGTTTTTTCCTTGATTAGTTTTCTTAAGGAATGTGTCACTTTCTTCATTGTTAGGTTTCTTTTCTTCTCTTCTTCTTTTTGGAATTGGTTCTTTAGTGGATGTCGTAGGTTGTGGTTGACTGTAAGATCTTTGTAATGAGTTACCTGTATTTGATTTATTCACTCTGGTATTGGTTCTTCTGGTTAGAGGGTTTGGTTTGTATGTTGGAATTATGTTGATACTATTGTATTTATTAGTGATATTGGGAAAAGTCTCATTGTAGTTTAGAGCTTCAAAAGAGTTTTGAGTTCTTACTGAGTATAAATAGTCTGTATTTTTTTCTGTTAATTCTAATGTTGCTTCATAAAAACTGAGATTGTGTTGGGCCATGAGATCTTTTATCTTGATTTGTCTTTTTTTTTCAGGACATTCATTGTCTGTAGCCTCGTGGTTAAGTTTACAATTTATACATGTCAGATTAGGAGATGTGCATGCAGTACGTAAATGATCTTCACTTCCGCAGAATTTACATTTTGCTACTTTTGCTCTACATTTTGTGGCTGCATGTCCAAATTTAAAACAATTATAACATTGTATCGTCTGTTGTACAAATGGTTCACATGCTCGTCTCACTCTCCACATGTAAACATAAGCAGGAATAGCAAGTCCTTCAAAGAATAATTTCACTGTTGTACTGGGTTCATATTTTATAGCTCCGTCAACTCTTAGTTTTCGTTTTAACCTTTGCACTCTCGTTACTTTAAAAGGTGGACACTCTATATTATTTAAAATTGTATCTTCCGAATATTCTATATCAACACCTTTTATAATAGCTACTTTTGTGCACCAGTAAAATGGGATAAACGCTTCATATCCATTGTTTTTCAGCAATGTTGATTTGGTAATTTCGTTAGCTAGTATTGCATTAGCACATTGAACGATTACTCTATTTTTTCCTACTTTTTTAATTTCTATTATATTAGATTTATTGCTAATTTTGCAAATTATTTCTGCTAATTTAAGAGAACTAAAAAATGTTTTTCCATCACTATTATTTTTAACAATCATTACTTTATACGAGTCATATTTTGTTTCTGTGTTGTATAAATTATTATATATTTTTTTAACATTGTCACTATTGTTATTTAAGTTTTCTGCCATATCACTGGATGTATTTTGTGTAGGAAATGATTTGTTAGTCACAGAGTTGTTTTTATTGTTCGGATTTTTATCGGGAGGTTCAGTCTCCATATCCATATTGTTAATTAACCAGTGATAATTAAATAAAAGTTACTTTACTTTTTAGTAATATCACTTAATAATAATAAAATTATAATTTAAATACAAATAAATCACAAAAAAAAAAAAAAAATATTATAATTTGCAAAAAAAAGATCACTATTTATTTTATTGTTTTGTTTATTGTAAACACGTGCACTCACTAAGGAGTCTCGATGCCAACTGCATGGTTTTGTATATATATTATATATATATATATATATATATATATATATATATATATATATATATATTCTTATATAATACCTTCGTATATTTGTACCATCGCAGTATTAGATCTAGAAATATCGCGCGGGTACGTAAATAAAAATTCATCTATATTCATCTGTTTAAGCAATGTTTATTGTATTATTATGACCCAGTAAACATACACACAGAAATTCAATTTTAGTTCAAATTCATTCCCTACCTGTCAAGATTTTGTGAATTAAAATCTAATAACTGTAGTATAAGCTGTTTATTCTAAAGTAAGGAAACAATCTGCAAAGTGAGAAAGAAACAAGATGTGGTTAGACAAGTAAAATATATTTTTCACCGTTACACTTGTAAACTTGTATGGTATTTCGCTCAGTACAGTATGTTTAAAGTATATGCTATCCTTTTTCAACAAATATTTTTTTAATGGTAATAGACAGACGCTGTCTCCCTCAATCACTAAATATAATGTATTTAAACGAAGATTCTAAGCAGCGATGGTAAGAGAGAGGTTTTAAACCTAACGCAGATCTGCCGATCGTAAATTTTTAAATTACCAAAACAATGTGAAAAACTTATATAACGAGTATTGTTAAAGGTGCATAATATTCATTAAATAAAAGACGATCCGTATTAAATTTTACATCTATTTATTTTTTCATTTAAATAATTATATTTTGCAGACTCTAAAAAGTAGAATCCATTAAGTGTTATACCTCTGACAAACCCTTACGAAGTACAACAGCCCTCCAAATGCGTAGTACAGCCAGCGCCACTTAAGAAAATGCGTGCGGTAGCATCTGTAAACAGTAACATTCTTACAGTTTCTTTGTGTAATGTTTTGATAGTTTTGTGAAACAATATAACGTAGATTTTTAATGATTTTAAGAAGTCTAACTGTCGGGCACATTATTTAGATTAAGTATTGCTTTATCAATAGAACCAAGCCAAGACCCATATTATTATTATATTCAAACTGACTGGCATATATAAATATATATATATATATATATATATATATATATATATATATATATATATATATATATACATATATATATATATTTAAAGAAAACGGTTTAGGTGTATTTTATATATTACTATGCTAATGCAAACCATCTCTAATACATCCATACTGTACTTTTGGTATACTTTTCAAGTTGTCTATACCGTATGTTGCGCGCGCAACTACAATATTCTTTAATAACTCCAAAAGCGCTTTTACTTTCAGTCTTATCATAATGGTGCCACATATTCGTACAATAATATTTTTGAAAGCGTTGCTGTTGATTCACGCACATTTTGCATTATCCTACACTATTCTGTGGGGCCATAGATTTCTCAGTTCAGTACACACGCCCGTAAGTAATGAATTAGTAAAAACATTACTAGATGGTGTTAATAATGTTACTGTGTTTGTGCAAACGCCGGTTGAAGTATATAAAAGAAATAACAGTTTTCACGTTGATCAGTTCCTTGATGGCATAAAGAACCAGCATGTGGTAATAGCAGATAAAGATGAGATCACGTGCGAGTGGGATAAATGGAATAACACACAGGTTTGTTGAGTGCTTAGCAATGCAAATAAGTGTGTTGGCTGATAGTGATTGCTTGTAAAGTTATAAATTTGTCACTCGGGTAAAAACCAATGGAATTATCCGAAAATTTTCCTACCTACATTTTCTGCTTGGAATGAGAATTCTATAGCATAGGTAAAATTTATTTACCTAATGTTAACAATTATTTACCTAGAGCCACACAATCTTAAAAAGTTAAAAAAAAGACATCGATAATAATGAAAATACGTTTTACATCTCAGAAAATCAATACAATCTTTTACGTTTTAAAATTACATCTCACACATAAAATCTTATTTCTTGTATATATAAGGTGTCTGTGTTCCAAATAGTTTTTATAAATTTGTTTATTTTATCATTTTCGTGTATGTTCTTGTGTCGTATGTATTGATTATTTTATTATAGAGTGTTTTGTCTTAAGATGTCAGTTTGAAGGATTGTTGATAAAAACATACAAAACCTAAATTATAATATGATTTTAAATGTGTGGTAATAGAGTATAGGTTAAATCAGCCAGTGTTGCGCGTTTAAGGGGATCGTTCTTATGTGATATTTAATCTTAATCGTGAATTCGTATAACGGATTTTCTTTCAAACATTTATTCTTTAGAAAATATTTTTTTGGTAAAATGTATTAAATAAAGATAAATAAAGAATTTTGTAAAGGCGACAGTTAGTTAGTAGAAAGTTAGGGCAATAAATAAATGATAAACTAATTAAAGAAATATTTAATTAATAATTAGTTGTACACTTCGTACGCAATTATTTAAAGCAATAAATTTAAATTTAAAGCAATAAACCTTAGATTAAAACTGGACAGCATGGTTTGTTAAATTTAAAGAAAAATATAATATTTCTTGTAAATACAAATAATTTCTTGGTTTATACTAAAACGATAATGTGAGTTTACAAACGATTAAAATGTTAAGGGGATCGTCTCTTAAGTGATATTTAACATAAATCGTGTCTTCGTGGTTTATCGTGTATTATGGATTTTGTATCAAATTTTTACTCTTTAGAACATATTTTTTGGTGAAACGTAATAAATAAAGATTAAGAAAGGGTCTTGTAATGTAAATATAAATATAAATTCATTCATAAAAAGTACCAACTTTTGCAATGTTTAAGCTGCTTTATCGTGCTCTTAAGATTAGAATATTATAATTTTGGTCTTATAGACTAATAGGTTTAGCATTACCTTTTAATACTTTGTTATATTTGATTATTTTCCACTACCTATACCAAGTACAAAATCCATTATGAGAAGGCATGTTTTAAATTATTTTATTCAATAAAATCACTCGTCTACATTCTGATGCGGCAAAGAATCGGGCAGGGGGAAAATGGTGGGGGTAACTCGCACAGACAATTTAAAGACGCTGATTTGTATGCAGGCCAGAAATTGAGGAAGGGAAGGCAAATTTGAAGGGCTACAGCCTGTAGAAGAGAGAGCCCCCCACAATAGAGATTAAATCTATAAATTTTTGAAAAACTTGACGGAAAAAAAATTGTTTCTTTTAAAGGCCAAATTCGGCCCTATTTGTATGCATGTGTGCATATTCTTTGCGTGTATGAAGGTTTTGTGTAGTATGCTTGTAGCTTTTCTCCCTAATTTATCAATAACATTTACAGGCTCTAACCTGATATCGTTTTAAGTTATTTAAGGACTCTCTGATTTATTTTGACCTACTACCGTTAACCTTGTCTTAAACCGACTATTATGACTGATCCTATGACTTAATTCCGGCTTAACGTCGACGTCTGGGACACCCTGTATGTGTAATTAAATTTAATTAAATGTAATTATTCGTAATTTTATTTCAAATTTTTATTCCATTTTTAAATTGAAATATTTGGCTTGAATATAATTATAAACAAAATGAAATGTAAATAGTTAAAATGTAAATAAAATAAAGCAAGTAGGGCGAAAAAAAGACCGTGGTCCTAAGAAGCCCGTGAAGTATCAATAATTATGAACAGGCGTTCATTAATAAAAATGTGTTTTCATATAAACTAAATTTAAAAAAAAAACATTTGTTTCAATTTTCAGAATTTATGCGTTGTTTGACAAACTTTTTTTTTCAAAATTTAGGTAACAACTGTAATTGAACTTATGTATTATGTAAAGAAAATAATAACAATTCTTGTAACAACGCATGATGATTTGTTTGATATAAAAATTGGGATGAAACTGCTAAGTCTATGGTTGCTGACATTATTACAGAAGGTTTTAGCCGTAGGTACAAAAATCTATATGGTACAAAATATTTTTTTATATTTTACTAAACACTATTTAAATTTTACATTGAACACAAAATTGAAATATATAAGTCAATTTTCGTTTTCAATTTATCAATCAAGAATAAATAGTACACTTTGTGGATCTTATGCAAGGAGGTGTAATATAGCTGTTTCATCTTACAACTAAGGCGACACGATGGCAATTATCCAAGAAAAGCATCATAAGATAGTTAATTCGCGGGACGTTTGGCAAAACGTTTTGAACACTAAGAAGAAAAGAAGAGATAGTTTAGATGCACCTAGGAATGTAAGGCAAAAAACACTAGGGGATTACTGGTTAAACCCAATACCAATAGCGAAAAGGTTCGACGAACTCTCGAATGCCAATGCATTAGAAGAAGTTAAAGCTGTAGAAGACAAACCACCTCTACTGTTTATATATGGTGTCAACGATATCAACCTATCACTAGCCTGCTAGACTCGCACGCCAAAAACGTTTACCAGAGTAAGCTAATCGGAGGATCGCAAGTGAAGCTACAGCTCCAGGATATTCAAACATACCAAAGAATAGTGAAACTCTTAAAGGATAGGAACACCGAAATCCACACATACCAACAAAAAACGGACAAAAGCTACAAAGTGGTGATAAGACACCTACATCACTCCACGGATGAATCTGACATAAAGAAGGAATTAGAAAACTATGGGCACAAGGTCATTCGAGTTAGCAACATTAAACAAAGGACTTCTAAAATTTCTCTACCATTGTTCTTTGTAGAAATAGAACAAAGGCCAAACAACAAAGATATCTTTGACCTGGAATTCCCACTAAATTGTAAAATTAAAGTTGAACCTCCAAAATTCAAAAAAAAGGTACCGCAATGCACAAAATGCCAAAGGTACGATCACACTAAAACTTACTATTACAGAAACGCAAGATGTGTTAAATGCGTAGACGATGGTGACCAGCTAGTGTGACTGGAAGAACAAAATAAACGAAAAAGTAAAATGTGTTCTCTGCTGTAACAACCATACACCCAATTACAAAGGATGCAATGTTTATAGACAAATTGTTGAGCGCAAATTTCCTCCACTTAGACCCAGATTCTCAGAAACTGTTGCTTTATTACCAACACGCCAAGCTCAGACAGTTTGTACATTCATTTATTTAATTTAATAGCACCTTTTAGGCTTTTGCCCAAATGTGCTGCTTTGTACACTTATTCTATCCCCCTTAATTTTTTACATTTCAATTACATTAATATATAATTATATAGGAATAAATAAAAGATGTACAAAGAAACCTATTTTAACTCATTTTATCTAATTTACTGTTCAATCTCATCCGCCGTGAAATTATCCCAAATCCCTTGCTCTAATTCTTCTCCTTTACATCCTATTACTGTCTCTGCATCTCTTCTTACTTCATCATCCTTCAATAGCATTTTTCTAGTTTCAAAAGTCTCCTTCGTATTCTCATTATAATATCGATACCTAATCTCTTCATTTGATAGATACGCTTAGATTTTTAATTTCTCTGACTTTTATTCTATCTTGAAATTTTACTCTCGTTTCATAGTAGTCTGGACATTATTTTAATATATGCATCAGTGTTTCCCGTTCACCACATTTGTACTTATCAACACTCTCTACTCCAAGCTAGACTAACTTTGCTTTAATAGATCCATGGCCGCTTACTAAAAAGGATAAAAACAGTCCAGGTTGAAACCACTTATTTTGCTTTATAAACTTGACATTCTTAATGTGGTGATAAGTTGTTCTTCCTTTTTTCTTTGCACAGGTGGTTAGTAACCAAACAGTAAAAACTCAATCTGAACAAGTACAACAAAACCATAGTGAGTCGAACGTGCAGTCAAATGACATCGCCGAACTAAAAGTTATGATGAAAAGTCTTGTGGAACATATGAGTACAATGCTCAATCTCATCGCAACCTTAGTCTCATGTTTGCCAATCTCTTCACGTGCCATAAATAGCACTCTGGAACGCTGATGGTCTTGGGAATCATAGCCAAGAAGAAAATTCTTTCTATCTTAACCAAAACATTGACATTATGCTAATTCCTGAAACGCACTTTACCACTAAGAGCTATATGAAAATTCCAAACTACAGAATATATGACAGGAAACATCCAGACAATCGCATGGAGGAACAGCAATCATCGTTAAGCCTTCTATTCAACATCATGAAAGTTATAAATATCGCGAAGACTTCCTGAAAGCAACAAGCATTGTAATAAACGAGCTGAACAGACATTTAACTATCTCCGCAGTATACTGTCCACCGAAACTCAACATAAAGTCAAAACACTTTTACTCTTATTACAATACACTAGGCCCACGTTTTATATCGGAAGGGGACTTTAACGCAAAGCACCCCGAATGGGGATCAAGACTTACAAATCCTAAGGGAAATGAACTATACAAATAAAGGTTAAAGCACATGGTTTTACAACCCTTTCAAGTGGTGGACCGACGTACTGGCCAACGGATATGGTAAAAACTCCTGATCTATTCGATTTTTACGTAGTAAAAGGAATATCCTCTTATTACCTCAATCTGAGTCAAGTCTGGATCCCTTATCTGACCACTCACCAGACATCGTCACATATATCACACAAATAATGTATAAAGTACCCCTCTTCACAGCACCCAACAAGTACACAGACTGGAGTTTATTCCTAAACTTAATAAATACTAAGCTTAATTGTAACATCTCGCTCAAATCAGAAGAGGACCGCAATCAAGGAGTTAATCTCTTCAATAATGTTATAAGACAAGCCACCGAAGAAGCCACACCTTTTAAAAATGTCTTTAACAGAGTATATAGATGCCCCCTACAATTAAATAAGAAGATTGCTGAAAAGGGAAAGTTTAGAAGATCATGGCAAAACACTAGGCTCACGTGCGAAAAAACAAAATTCAACCGTGCATGTAGGGAACTCAAATGTATGCTGGAAGACAAATGTATGAAAAAGAAATCACTGAAAAATTATCTAAGTAATTTAACAGCTGCAGATACTACTAATTATTTACTGTGGAAAGCATCCAAGCGGCTTAAGCAGCCTACTACTTATATTCCACCTATCATAACGCTTGATGGTAAATGGGCTAAAACCAACAGTGAGAAAGCCACAATTTTCGCTGATTACTTCGAACAAGTTTTCAACCCATTTCCTCCAACCCTCAGTGAAGATGAAGAACAATATAAACATAAGTTTTTAAAAGTCCCATCGCAGCCTGGTGAACCTTTAAAACGCATAAGAGTCAAGGAAATACAAAACCTAGTAAAGTTTAATATAAAAACCAATAAAGCACCAGGCATTGACAAGATAAACGGAAAAATTCTGAAGGAGCTACCGGCAAGAGAAATGAAATACCTTACTATATTATTTAACGCAATCCTAAGATTGAGAACTTTTCCGCTTGAATGGAAAACAGCAGAAATAATTCTAATTCTAAAACCAGGAAAAGACGCAAAAGAGGTATCATCATACAGGCTCATCAGTTTTCTCCCGGTAGTGTCAAAACTTTTTGAAAAGATAATCCTAAAAACTTAAGATTATTTTCGAAAATAGTAAACTTATTGCAACACATCAGTTTGGTTTTAGACAACAGCATGCTACAACTTAACAAGTACATAGAGTAGCCTGCACCATAAATTCAGCACTTCAAGAGAAGAAATATTGCTCAGCAGCTTTTCTAGATATCAGCCAAGCGTTTAACAAGGTATGGCATCCAGGACTGCTGTTTAAACTAAAAACTGCACTGCGAAATGAATTTTTCGAAATCCTTAAGTCTTATATCACAAACAGAAAATTTATGATAAAATATCAGAATGAAAAATCAATGATACGTGACATTGAATCGGGCGTTCCTCAAGGTAGTGTTCTCGGACCAGTACTATATTTTTTATTTATTTCTGACCTTCGTATCATGCGTGAAACAACAGTAGCAACCTACGCTGCTGATACCGCAATTCCGGCACTTTATAAATGCTCCGTCATTGCTTCCGCAAAACTAAAGAAACATCTACTGCATATTCAGAATTGGTTAAAAGATTGGAGGATAAAAGTAAACGAAAAAAAATCAGTTCACGTAACGTTTACACTAAGGAAGAATTCCTGCGCCCCCGTCACACTAAATAATTTACAACTTCCACAGGCAGAGACAGTAAAATACTTAGGTATCCACTTGGACAGACGCCTAACATAAAAAACGCAAAAGGTTGCAGTTAGAAGATAAAAGGAGAGATATGTATTGGCTCCTGGGCTGGAAGTCTCAGCTATAAACCTGCAATAAACTACTGTTATACAAGGTTATACTAAAGCCAATATGGACATATGGTATAGAGTTATGGGGCAGTGCCAGCAATTATAATATAGAAATCCTACAAAGGTTTAAAAATAAACTGCTAAAGCAAATCCTAAACGTGCTGCGGTTTGTTCCAAACTGGTTAACACATCAAGATCTTGGGATTCTATACATAAGAAGTGAAATTAAGGATATCAGCAAGAAGTACGTACAAATATTAGAAGTTCATCCAAATGAATCAGCTGTACAACTTTTCCAGCATTAACCGATTAGACGACTGAAACGTAAAAATCCAATAGACCTACCAAATATGGTGTAGAATAGGTTACATGTGTACTTAATATTAATATAATAGATTAAGTCAAAGGGTGAGTCATCGATTGATGGCAAACTCGCATGTCATATTTATACATATTATCAAAATTTGATAAATGTTCTTCGGGGACAGATTGTAAATTAGGTATGTTGTAAAATAAGAAAAATAAAAATTAATCTTACAACAGAGGAAACACTTATACTCCTTAAAAATAAAAAGCGGCAGAAAAACAGCTATGATGCTGATGAAGATTATAGCTTGCAGGAACAGCCTGATATGAAGCCGGCATACTATCAAAATAAACAGGAACAATAAGAAATCCATCTGTAAAAACTCAGAAGACCGAACTGGGTTTAAGAAAAACATAAATGAGCAAAGTCGCAATACATTGTGGAAGTGGGAAAGGTAGAAGAGACCTACATCTTCTTTATTCTATTGGTAAAGTCTGCAAAATGAGGAACAAGACTTTTAGTCAAAAATCTTCTTTATTAAACATATTCTGAAAATAAAGTAACAAAATATGGTATAGAAGAAGAATCTGTGTCTAATAGTGATCGAAGTTACTAAATTTAGAAATAGCAGATGCAGGTTTATCTTTAGTAGACTAATAGTGGAAGATGATTTAATAGAACTTAAATATCCAGCTTCCGCAAGTCTGTTAACACCAATTATGACAATTGAATAAAAAAAAAGTAATATTTAGAATAATTACAAATGGTTTGTTTAGATTAAAGAAAAATTATGATTTTTATTATCAAATAAAAGTGCTACAAGGTACACAACGTAAACATTGTTTGTTTGTATTTTGAATTTCTGTTGAAAAACCAAACAATATTCTTCATGAAAGAATTGAAAGAAACGAGAGGTTTTGGAAAGATGAGATGAAATCAAAATAATAATTTTTTTTACAACGAATGTTTACTTCCCGAGTTAGTAGACTCTCGATACCTTCAAAATATGCGAATTCAAAATCCAGATCACAATGGATAATTTATAATCAAGAAAACATAGTTTTATGTTTAATTTTTATCAAATTAATATAAAACTACATATATTAATACATCATAATTATGGAATATTAAAATGATTTAAAATTATTATAGATAATATTATTAGACATTTTTTTAATTAACATGCTATGATGTAATTTAATGATTAAATTTAAACTTACAAGAAAGTTTGAAATCTTCTTCCTTCATTTGTTTATTAAAATTTATTGAACATGGGTTTGTTTCATTTTTAACTTCCATAGAAGTGTTGTTTTTATCGTTATTCTCTTTCATAAGACCTTTTTTGTTTCTATTTTTATTTTTTTCCTTTTTTGAGTGACATGATATCCAGTCCAGGAATTTGTTTTTAAGTTCTTCTCCATCAATTATATAAACATCAGCCTTTTCTTGATCAGCTTGGACGACACAGTAAATGAGAGCATTGATGCTTGAAGCTGACTGCTGTGTCTTCGGGTTCATTTCCCGGACCAGATATATTTTCAGTCATTCATTTATGGTCATACATAATCGTGCACTTTTTAAGCCGCGATGTAGTACCTTTATCCTGTAGAATCTCTAATCTTCCACACTTACTCTCAAATTCACTAATCCAAAGCTCAGCATTTGATGTTTTATTTAAGAAATTTTCTATTAAAAACCTTTCAGCAGTTTGTCCTATATTTCTTCTCCCTGGCGCATTGCTATTAGTGTTATTGTGTGCAGGCATTGTGTAATGTCCTGATGTAACATCATTTAAATACAGTTAAGCGATAAGAACGTGTATCATCACGGCTTATGTTTTCACAGTCTTAGTAATGTAAATCTATTTTCCTGATAACATTCTGAAATTTATATTAATATTCGGTTAATTCTGTTATGAAGCTTTCTAAGGTTTGATTGGCGCATGTATCCATTTTTACAAACAATATTGTAGCGGTTGATTTTTTTATGCGAATATGATTAATTAAATCGTTTTGTACTTTTATGCAGTTATCATAAACCACTGTGCAGTTTCATTCGTATCTTGCATAAGTAGTGATCCCGAAGTTAGTAGTTAGTAGTTCCGTCGCAATCTTTGGTCTCTCTATTTAATAATAATAACGTGGTATACCAGCTATCTTATATTTTATTTCCATAAGTAGTAAAACATTGTATTTCTAGCTTCGGTTCGATCTTTATCTTTACCGAAGAATATGCCAAAAAAATGTATGATCGTTTCACAATGTTTCATCAATTACGTTTTACTCAATCATATCAGTACTCATTTAAATCTATCCTATTTAGTTTGCATAATTTCTTCATTATTATTATATGTATTACTTTATCTAATTTGTATTTGATTTAAATAATTCTAGTTTGTATTTCTATATTATTATTACTTTATGTAATAAGAATTTTAAATTATTTATTTTGGTATGTTTAATCGATTTATACTCCTTTCAAATTTAAATACCTATTTTTGTTCGCAGCTTGTATGAATGATTTATACTATACCTTTTAAACAAAAAGTATTGTGATAATAATAATAATATTTGTTTTTGGTAAGTTTTTAAATCACTGTGATGCATTCTGGCATCTGCATGTTCGTATGCTGCTGCTAGTGAGTCTGATGAGTCTAGGATCGCTTAAACTTCACTATTCTATTTATTTTACTTCATTGTTTATTAAGTTTAACTTTATTTTTACTTTAAATTTGTATATCTTAAGGTAACCATAAAAATTGAAAACATTACAGCGATTGTAATTCCTTTCCTATCGACTGTGCCAATTATAGTTTAATTAATTTTAACTTTAATAAGAAAAAAACAAATTTATTATATTTTAATTTAACAATACATATTTGAGCTAATAATCACTGTTGGATACAGCTTATGCCTAGTCTTAAAACGACTAAAGACAATTACTAACTGCGCGATGCAGTTTATACATGAACTGATTAGACTAAGGTTAACATTTAATTATATTCTATTTTGTTATCTCTAAGGTGTATTGTCAGCAATGATACTGCAGAGACATAGTTGGTTTAGGATCGTATGGAATGTAATTGCACTTTTCCGATCAATTTTTTTGTTTACAGTGTACGTACATATTACACTGTTAATTCTCAAAGTTAATGCTAAAACGACGTAAGTATTTCGGCTCAAGGATGTTACTCTCTCTGATAAATAAGCACAGTACCGTTCGTAGTACGTCTGCGCATAATATTCACTCCCCCATGGATCTTCTCTTCTGGCGCCAGTATTTCTGATAGTACGGCACAGCATTTTCCGCTCCGTGTATCGATTAAGTAGGCTTTATGTGTAAAGCTGGTTCAGTATTAGAACAATATTATTATAAGATATGTCTCATGAAAAATGCTAAAACTTGTTTTTTTAGAAAAATTATTACATTTATATTTTTCTAATTCATTTTTTTTTTCTTATTTTAGGTAACTATTACCTTAAAATTTTTATTAGTTATGATGGCGTTGCCATCAAACTTTCAATGCGGCGTTCAGTGTCACGCTTGTGGTGCTTATCTAAATCGTGTTCGTTTTAATGCAGATTTGACCTTAAAGAACAGTTAAAAGTCACATGGTGTCATGCCGGACGAATAATGCTGATGAAGTAACACTGGGATATTATACTTCGCTAGGAATGTCTCGGCCTACAATGCAGTGTAAGCCGACACTTTGTCCGGATGTGTTCATCCATTACTTTTTTAATACGAGATGCAGGGTGTTTTATAGCAAGGTGCACACACTGTATATCCCGCTAACCACAAAACGTAAATTTATTTATTACTTATCATAATATTTATTACATTATGCCGGTTTTACACCAGATAGACAGCTGAACAAAACTGCAACAAAAACTTGTTTTTTTTTAAAGTTGTATCAATTTTTACACCAACTAAGCAGTTTTTACAAAATTTTTGTCATTTATTGCAGTTGTTTGCAACACAACACAGTCTCATCTAAAGTCGGTAAAGATCAAAAGAAACACGGTTGCGTTGTTTTTAGGCTCTCCGCGCATGGGCCGACTGATCGCAAACGCGACCCTGAATCTTGATGGTGAATAGCATGAGCAGTGATGTGCATAAACACTTTACAAAAGTATTTAAATACATATATACATACAAATACCTCACAATACACAGAAAAATCCCCTATTATGCTATTGTTAAAAATTCTATATTCACGAAACACTGCTCGACATTAAAAACTTCGAGTTTTCAATCAGACTCCTATGTAGCCGGCCTTATTCTCCTTAGTTTGAATACGCAGTTTTAGTTTCTGTATACATTTGCACTTCGCCCCGCAGTCGATATGAGAGAGGAGAAACATGAAATGAATATACTTTTATCTCTTTCTATCCAAACAAGCAAATTGACATCGCATTATAACCTAAAAAATATGACTCATGCATTGACATGAGTATATCTCTAGAGTATATTTCTACAGTTTGTGTATTTAATTGCTTGTGATTTATTTTGATACTTTTATAAACACACGTTTTAATAAATCTTCTTTCGATTTGCATTTACTTTACTATTAACAAAGCAATTAATAATATATAAGCACGGTATGTATGCAGATAAAATCTATTCCAAATATGTAGGTGCCATAACTATAATTCTTAATATCAAGTACTTAAATATCTAGTAATAATTTAATTCTTATTTTCATATTTTGAGTATTATGCAAGCAAAGGAATTATATTTTACTATTTATTTAATTTTAATTTGTTATTGTCATAACTTTTTATTTATGTCCAATTTATTAAATTTTTTTCTCTCTTAATATTATTAATTAAATTTAATATAAAAAATACAATAAACTGTTTTATTTATGATAGTCCAAGATCCCAGGATCGGCAGACATCACTTATTTTCTGATGAACAAAATGTGTAAGATTAAGTAATGTTTGTATGTACAATGATCGTATGCCTACCTGTTACCTTGACCAGGCGGCCATTTTCTAGGTATAATGTAATCAAGGTTTATGTTTGATTCACTCTTATGCGCACGGATAATGCTCTCTTGCTCCTACTCATATCGGAATTAAGATTGGGTCTAGCGAATATTTGGCCTGTTAAATCGGCCTGTCCTCTTGTAAAACGTTTTAAAACAGTTGTCTTGTAATACCTTGTATTACCTTGCACCAGTGGCGAAAAGCAAATGTGGTATGCATAGCCTCTATTATGACACCAGTTGGACGTGATTTTGAGTTCCAGATGAGTTAAAGCTCATAAGTAAGCAGACTGCATATTGTCGTCTAACGTATTTATGAAAATAAAAAATTACCTTAAATAAAAACACCAAGCACGCGCAGTATGTATCCCTCTAAATACGGATTTAAAGTAAATATATCTAGATGAAGGTGAAAGTTTACAGTTTAGTGACCAGTATTTAGATGAGGTTACAGAAGAGACAATGCCTACACACAGTAACACTATCCGCATTATTATTCTTTGACCTTTTCTTAACTTAAATCCATTGGTGGAATTCGGTCCTCACATTTTGCATACTCACTAACCTCTAGCGCCCGGTCTAGTATGGATGATAATATTTGTGAAACCAATATTTGTGAAACATAAGGAAATAATGATTTATCACAAGGACACAGTTGGGCGAGAGCATTGTTGATTTACTCTGACTATGTAGCACATGGGCTGAAAAGTCTCGGGTCTAACACATAGATGGCGCTAGTTTTATTACAGTCAACCTTTTTTTAGTTAATACTAACCTTCAAAAGACAGCTGTTAAAATTTCATGATATTCTATTTAGTAGTTTGTGAGTTATTGTGCTGCTACTAAAGAGTGATGCTACTTTTGTTATTTTCAAAACAATGGTTTAAAAACAATTTCGTGTTTTAATTTTACACATAAAACGTTGGTTTGCTGACTTCGAACGTGGTCGTAGAGACACCGATGATGCAGAACGCAGTGGACGTCCAAATGAGGCGGTAACACCAGAAAACATAAAAAAAATCCACAAAATCGTTTTGAATGATCCAAAAGTGAAGTAGCGTGAGTTAGCTGACATCGTAAAGATATCAAAAGAAAGTGTTGGCTTTATATTGCATGAGCATTTGACTATGAGAAAGCTCTGTTCAAAGTGGGTGCCCCGTTTGCTTACTGTTGACCAAAAACGAGAACGTGTTGATGATTCTGAGCAGTGTTTGGCCATGTTTAAACGTAACAAACCGGAATTTTTGCGTCGATATGTGACAATGGATGAAACCTGGATCCATCACTTCACTTCAAAATCAAAATGATCGTCATCTGAGTGGACAGCAACTGGTGAACCTCGTTCAAAGCGCCCGAAAGCACAACAATCGGCTGAAAAGGATATAACCTCGGTATTTTAAGATATGCGTGGTGTAATATTTATCGACTATCTTGAGAAAGGAAATACCATTAACAATGAATATTATATAGCGTTATTGGAGCGTTTGAAGGCCGAAATTGCAAAGAAACGACCGCATATGGCAACGAAAAAAAAATTGTTTCATCAAGACAACGCACCGTGTCACAAGTCAATCAAAGCAATGGCAAAACTACATGAATTGAACTTCGAATTGCTCCCACATTCATCGTATTCGACAAATTTGGCTCCCAGCAACTTTTGCCTGTTCGCAGACCTGAAAAAAATGCTCGCCGGTAAGAAATTTCGCACGAATGAAGAGGTTATCGCTGAAACTGAGGCTTATTTTGAGGAAAAAGATATATCGTTCTATAAAAGTGGTATTGAAATGTTAGAGCGGCGCTGGAATGATTGCGTTGGTCTTGATGGAGATAACGTTGATGAATAAAGCTAAATTTGAACCAAAAAAACGGTGTTTTTTTTGTTAGGCCTGGGACTTTTCAGCCCATGGTACTTTTTTACTATGTTCTCGGGTTCGATCCCCGAGCCAGAGTTATATTTTTTGGGTTTGATAAAATAAGATTTAATTGGTTGTGTGCAACCATAGAAAAATGAATATTGAAAAAAAAAATGATCACAAAAAAAAAAAAAATTCGAGAACGAAAATAGAAAAAAGAAAAAGAAAAAAGAAAGAAGAAGAAAAAGAACAGCTTTAAAAGAGATTGGATGGAAATGGGAACATCATAGTTAAGGCGACTCCTGTGTCATATCGTGATGCTGAAATGGGAAAAGGAATGAGGATCTTGAACGTTGAATGAGAAGGTGATTGATGAAGCCCCAATGGAGTAGTTTGTAATGGTATAGTAAATGAAGCTGATATATAGGAAAAAGAATGATGTTATTTGTAGTTTACAGTCGAGTTTCAGATCTCTTAGTGAGTAGCTGTATTTTTACGCACAGAGGTTTTATTAAATTATATTATTTTCGGAATAAATTTTTTAGTTTTGTTTGTTTCAGTTGTTATTCTTTCAGTTTTTTGATAAGTTTTAATTAATAGAGAGTGTATTAAATAAATTTGTTTGGTATTGGGTACAAATAAACATGTTCGGGCCTGAGGCCCAAGTGACCACCACAATGAACACTAATTCAGTGACTGACAGTGATGTTAATATAAAAAATCAAAGTGATAAACAAAAATCAATAAACTTGTACAATACAGAGTACAGCAACAATACGTACAAGGTCATGATAACAAAAAATATAAACAATGAAACACATAATTCATTTAGTTCTCTAAAATTAGGACAATTATTATGCAAAATAAGCGATAAAAAAGGCATCATAGAAATAAAAAATATTGGAAAAAATAAAATCATTGTGCAATGCGATACAGCGAGTCTTGCTAACAAAATAGTATTGGATGAATCCTTGAAAAAACACAATTATGAAGCATATATACCATATTTCTGGACATCCAAAATTGCTATAATAAAGGGCGTGGACTTAGAATATACTGATGAAGAAATTCTTTTGAATCTTGAATGTGCTCCTTATAGAATAAAAAAGGTGCAGAGATTAAATAGAAAATCCTTTGAAGAAAATACTGTAAAATATGTTCCAAGTACTACAGTTAAAATATTTTTTGATGGTCTGGATTTGCCTGCTTTCGTCTTCCTTTGGAGGGTAAGAAAAGCATGTTTACCTTATATCCTACCATCTATTCAATGCTATAATTGTTTAAAGTACGGACATCCATCTAAACACTGTAGATCAAAAAATACAATTTGCAAATACTGTGGAAGCAATAAACATAAAGAGTCTGATTGTAAGAAGGAAGAATATATATGTATTAATTGCAAAGGACCACATGAAGCTACTAATAAAATCTGTCCTGAAAGAGAAAAACAGGTTAAAATTAAAGAAATAATGGCGGAACATAATTTAAGTTTTCAGGAAGCCAAAATAGAAATAGGTGATAATGACAATAGAGACAGCCTATTTTCAGTCAGAACACAAAATAGATTTAAACTTTTTAATAATTACAAATATACTATTCCTACAATCAACAATGACAATAATTCACAAAATCACATACCACTATACAAGCCTAAACCTCCAACAAAAAGAAATAATAAATTAGAAATAACGAAACCAAACAGTATTCCAGTTAACAAACAAAATGAAAGAATTGATCCTGTCAATAAAACACCAATTATAAAAAATTTATCTACTCCTACATACCAGAAGAAAAGAAGAATAGAGTCAAAAGAAAGAATGAACGAAAATGATATTTGGGATAATATAGAAATTTTAAAACAAAACCTTAAATCAATAGAAGAAAAAGCGGAAATGATGAATCAAAATGACATGGTAAACTTAAAGAAAGTCAATCAATTAGATAAAGGTAATTCTTATAATATTGCTTCTACATCTACATTAAGAAGAAAACAAAATATTACTGAAGATGGATATAATCTGAGAAGTCGTAGTCAAACAAGAATCAACAAAACAGATTAGAATTATTTATTAATATCGACAAATAATATATATATATACTAATTATAAAATTATTAAAATCAATAGTTTTTATTTAAGTAAGTAAATAAATAAAACTTTAAAACATAACACATAAACTTTATAATAAAAACAAAATTTTAATTCTTTCATTTATTTAATTATGTATAACATTATTCAATGGAACTGCAGAGGAGTCAGGCTCATTAAGGAGGAGCTACAACACATGTTGCAGAAAAATAATGTACACATATGTATATTATCAGAAACCTTCCTGACGAATAATTACAATTTTAACATCAAAGGATACTTTATTGAAAGAGAAGATAGAATCCAGCTAACAGATCATAACCCACATGGAGGTGTAGCAATTTTAATACATAAATCCGTAAAATACAAAAGATTTATAATAAATAACCCATTTAACTCATTAGAAATTGCAGCAATAACAATAAAAATTAACAGAATTGAGGAAATATGTATATTATCCATTTATGCTAAACCAAATCACAAAATATCTAATTTAAACTGGACACATATAAATCAATAAATATCTTTACCTGTGATATTTGCTGGAGATTTTAATGCCTCACATCTCGCCTGGGATGTAAATTGTCCAGGAAGTTTCTACGAAGGCAATAAACTATACCAATTCATAGAAAACGAAAACCTTCTGGTAATAAATGACGACAAACCAACAAGGGTTAGCAATCCTAGGACTAGGGACAGTATATTGGATCTAACGATTGTATCTTCAACATTAAACCAACAAATTACTTCGTGGCAAGTTCTGGCAGATAGCTTAGGTAGTGATCATTACCCAATTTTTTTCTGTCTGAATGACAAAAATAAAGACCGGTACCCTACATCAGATTATTTAACAAGGAGAAATTTCCGAAAAGCAGATTGGGAGAAATATAGTCTTGAAATAGAAAGCAGAATTTCAAACCTTATCACAAATGGAATCACAAGTAATCCCCAAGATGTTGAAAACAAATACAACCAATTTAGAGATGTTATTAATAATTCGGCAGACATACATATTCCATCTACCAGATTGTATAATATAACTCCTAATAAAATAAAACCGTCTTGGTGGGACACAGAGTGCAATAAAATGATAGCTCAAAGAAAATTAGCATTAACTATTTTTAATAAAAACATGACAATGGCGAATTATTTAAATTATAAGAAACATCAAGCTAAAACCAGACGATATTTTAGAGCCAGGAAAAAAATAGAATGGCAGGATTTCTGCGAGAAATTAAACCCAAACACAACAACTAACATTGTCTGGAATAATATAAGAAAAATTAACAATAAAAGCTATAGTACTAAAAGGATAAGTGATAATGAAAATTTAATAGAAGAATTCATTAATAAAAAATTTTCTTCAGAACAACAACTTAAATATTACCACCACCATCACCATAAAAGATAATTTCTTAGATAATAACATAAATATAAATGAAGTAAATTTCGCGTTAAATCATAATAAAAACAGTAGCACAGGATATGATAGAATAAATTACAAAATTATACAGAACCTACCTGACAATGCAATAAATCATCTTACACAAATATATAATCTCTCATTAAACACTGCTGATATACCATTAGATTGGAAAAAACATATCGTGGTTCCTATATTAAAACCAGGAAAAGATCCAAACAAAGAAGAATCATTCAGACCAATTACTTTACTATCATGTATGGGCAAAACTATGAAATCAATAATCAAAAACAGAGTGGAATGGTATCTCGAACATCATAAAAGATTACCTGAGTTACAATTTGCTTTTAGAAAATCAAGAAGTACACAGCATAACTTAAACATATTGAATATCGATATTCAAAAAACATACAGTAAAAATCATTACATGATAGCTGCTTTCATTGATATTGAAGCAGCTTATGACAATGTTAATCTTAAAATATTAAAAGAAAAATTAGAAAACATAGGTATATCTTCCAAAGTATCTAACTGGATTATAAACTACTTCCAAAATAGAGAAATAACAGTTAGATACAATAATAAGTTAACTGGTCATATTCTATGTAATCACGGAATCCCACAAGGCTCAATATTATCTCCCCTATTATTTAACATATACACAGAAAAGTTAACAACACTATCAGATAACAACACAACAGTACTGATGTATGCAGATGACATGGTTATTTATAGTATTGGTCATACACAAGATATAGCTCAAAACAGATTACAAATAAAATTAAGAAAACTAGATACCTTACTAAAGGAAATCAAATTAAATATATCGTCAGAAAAAAGTAAAATAGTTATATTTACAAGGCATAGAATAAACTGCAGTCCAAAAATAACCATCAGAAATAAAAATATAACTGTTAATTCAAACACCAAATTTCTGGGTATTTTTTTTGATACGAAAAGCACATGGGCGAAAGAAATTTCAAATATTATTAACAAATGTGAAAAAGGATTAAATTTGATGCGATGTATAGCAGGACACAAATGGGGCGCACACCCAACAACCTTAATAAAAATATATAAAGCTATTGTTAGACCGCATATTGACTATTCTAGTACTATGATCTGCACCGCAAATAACTCAAGATTAAAAAAAATTGAAATTATACAAAACAAATGTTTAAGAATAATATTAGGTGCGATGGTTTCAACACCAATTCAAATCTTCAACTATCAAACTAATATTCCTCCGGTAAATATCAGAATACAACAAATATCAGACAGTTTCTTTTGTAAAAACAGACATAACCCATGCGGCCCCTTAAATACAAGATTATCTGAACTATATGTTCTTTATAATAAACCATATTAAACAACTCATAAAAAACCGGCACTTTTAACTAGTTTTGATAGATATAATAACTTAAACTTAGAGGTACATAACACTATACCTTTTTTTTTAAATTTCCATTAGAAATAAGTATGACAAAAATACATACAGATATAAATTTGTTCAAGAAGAATGAAAGTAAGGAAATAACTTATCAAAAATATATGGAATATATAACAAAAGATGATATAAATTGGAATATATGGTTTACCGATGGTTCATTTGAAAAAAACTCTAAAACTGGAGGAATTGGCATTTACAATCATAATACAGATCAACAATATAAATACAAACTTAACAATATCACAAATTCTTATAATACAGAAATAACAGCAATAATTAAATTACTAGAAATAATACAAAACACTGACAATAAAAATATATTAATATTCACTGATTCTCGTAGTGTTTGTATATCTTTAAATAACAATAAATTCAAAAACAATAATAATTACAAAATATACTCAATTAAACAATATCTTTTAAAAATGGAAAAAAGAGATATCAATGTTAAAATTATTTGGATTCCCGGACATTTAGGCATAAAAGGAAACGAAATGGCTGACAAACTTGCCAAAGAAGCTTGCGTAGATAAGGAAATAATCGAAATAAATTGGTCAATAAATGATTCAAAAAAAATAATTAAAGAAAATTGTATGGCAGAATGGCAGAATATATATAATGAGAAAAGCCAAAATACCGGAAAATGTTTTTTTGCAGCGAATCAAAAAATTCCAACAACCACATGGTTTAATAAAAATCATTCACGAAGATATATCTCAACAAATTGTCGAATGAAATCTGGGCATTCTAGATGTCCAGCTCATCTATACAAAATAAAGCTAAAAGACACACCTAATTGTAGATGTGGAGAAGAAGGTTCGTTGGACCATATAATACTAGGGTGTAATCTTTTAGCATCACAAATTGATAGACTTTTAAATAAACTATGTATTATTACACAGTTTCCAGTCAACATATCCTATCTAATGACAAATGAAGAAACAGCAGAAATAGTAATAAACTTTGTGTTTGAAAACAATATAGAAGTGTAATATAAGTTAAAAATTTTTATTGTTATATATTTAATTTTAATTTTAATTTTAATTTGTTAAAGAATCAATTTATTTGTATTTATTAGAATAATTATAATTTATATGTAAATTTTTTATATAATTTGACAAATAAAATTCAATGGCAAGAAGGTTGAATAAGCCAAAGCCTAAATAAATAAAAAAAAAAAAATATTTGTAGTTTAAGTTATATGTTATAAGAAAATGTAAAATTGATTTAAAGTGGTAATAACTACCACTAAAAAATTAAGATTAATCACAATTAAAATACGCATTTTCATTTAAATTTAAATTTAGCTGAATCGTTACTGGATTATGCCACAAAAAAGGAGAGACTCCTATTACAGGTCGGTAAGCAAATCGATCCCAAACAATGATAAATGTTATTGTAATGGGATATCCAGAATATGTAATAGATAAAATTGATAAAGAAACTGTAAAATCAGCCGCAGGCCGGATAAGTGAAAGTGAACTAAAAGTAAAAAATAATTTTGTTTGGTTTTCGTGTAAAAACTACAAGCATTCTAGGATTTTTAATGAATTTGGTGGATAGCCGATTAGGGTGCCGATACAAAAGAAAATTAGAAATAATTGAAAAATTACGAAGACGGTAGTTAAAAACAACTTGAGGGGTTTCACTTTTCGAAAGATTTTAATTTTTTTTTGTAATTTAAAACAAAAATGAAATACACTTTTTTTTATTTTTGAGTAATCATGAACAGGTTCACCGTCTGATGCCCGCTAATCGTTGAACGTTGATACACGATGTATATATAAATATATTTATATATATATATATATATATATATATATATATATATATATATATATATATATTTATTAGGGTGTCCGTTATTTACCAATTTTGTTTTAGACTTTGCAGCTCCCCAAAAATTTTTAGTTTATGACCTAAAAAAAAATATCAGATCCATATTAGCCCTTAATATTAGTATTAACCCGTGCCACAGCGACGATTCATTTCCCATTTAAATAACATGGGGATTTTGTACTTTTTTTAAAGAATTTTTTTTTCTCAATCAGTGCACAGAAAGCTGTGGCAATAAATAATTTTTGTAGTAAATTGAACGTTCTAAAAAAAGTTCTTAGTAATTTTTTCGATAAATTCATATGTTTAAAAGTTATTTAAGTTCAAAGATGAACTTAAAATAATTTATTCATTTTTCTTGGTTTTTGACCGAAAACATTCTTACTCCATCCGAAATAAAAAATTTTTTTAAAAAATTAGTAAATATATATATATTAATATATCCTTATAAAAATAAAAACAAAACTGCTACTGCTAATGCTTCGCTCCTCTTGCTACTTTTCCTCCTGTTTCTACTCTCCTACTCCTTTTCTTTTCTCGCTCCTTTTCTCTATTTCCGCCATCCACCTCTTCTCTCCACTGCCTCCTTTTAATAACTGCAAAATATTCTCTTCGCTTTTTACCTTTTTCTCACATAAAAACTTATTGTGCTCAAGCGTTTCTATCACCGTTCCACATACCCTACACACCCTTTCATCTCTATTTGCCAAGTATCTGTATCCTTTCTTCTAGTTTCTTTATCTTAATCTTGCGATTCCTCTCATGTTGCGTCCTTTTCTCTTATATTCTGATATTTCTCTCACCTGAATCCTTTTATATCTTACATTATATTTGCCCTTCTCAATTTTTTCCTGCTGTTGTATCTCCCTGTCTTTTCTCCTTAATTTCTTTTCCACACTTGTGTTTTCTTCTCTTCTTCTCTTTGCCTCCTTTGTCTGCCTTCTCTTTTTCGTGCCTCCTCCCTCACTAGCATTTCTAGTCTCTTTCCTAATTTTTATTAGGATTTTACCTTTAACGTTACTTATTTTTTCCCTAAACTTTACTGCACTCCTTTCTGCTTTTATTCTTATCATGTCCCTTTTTAATTCCTCCATTACCATATATCCCGGCGTGCACCTGTCCAGCACTAGTACTCATTTAATATATCTCTCCTGGAATCTTTTCTATTTCGCTTGCTGTTTTTAACCCAATATCCCTGCTCATTTTTGTCTCTCCATAAATTTCTTCCATTAGTTCAATTAGGTTCTCATTAAGTTTTTTCCTTCTCAATAATTCCCACAGCTTCTGCACTATGCTTCCCTGTTCACTATATGAAACGCTACTCTAAGATCAATGAACATAGCGTCTATCTTCCCGCCTTTTGTACTTAGCTTTTTCTCCACTATATAATTCATCGCGGTAATGTTATCCAGCGTATACCTTCCATTTCTGAAAACTGCTTGAATTTCTAGTATTGTACCTGTTTGTTTTACTTCTTCTTCTAGCCTATCTCGCATTATCTCTGTGTATATCCTGTATCCCGTGTTCATTAGTGTAATTCCCCTTCAATTCCTAGCTTCGTGTCTGTTTCCCTTTTTGTATATTGCAATTATTATCTATTCTCTCCAGGCATCTGTTAAGTCTTCTCTTTTCCATATCTTGTTTAGCGATTTCAGCAATTCTTCCTAAATAAGTTGTAGCACCACTTTCCAAGCTTCGTAATTTAACCCATCTCTACCTTGCTCTTTCTTTTCTTTGAGTTTTTGGATCTGTGTTTTCAGTTCATTTAATACTGTTTTGTCTTCTTTCTTTTTTTTTCCCATTCTTTATACTTTTATTTCTTTTCTTACCTCTAAGCATTCCCATGAAGTGTTCATTTCAATCTTCCATTATTATCTCCTTGCTTGGCTCTTTCCTTTTACTATTTTCCCTATATATGTATTCCCATGCCTGCCTTTCTCTTTTAATCTCTTTTATTTCATTTTCTACCTTTATTTTAAACTCCTCATCTTTCATCATTTCGTATTATTCACTCTGTCCTTACATTATCTATTCATATTCATTCATATTTATTTTGAAATCTTATTTCTTTACCATTCAAATTTATTTAACATGGGTTTGGTTCACTTTTCACCTCCTTAAAAGTGCTGTTTTTATCGTCATCCTCTTTCATATGACCATCTTGTTCTTCTATTTTTATTTCTTCTCTTTTTTGAGTGATTTTCATATTTTCACCTTGAACCAGTCTAAATTGTTTTATTATATCCAGTACAATTGGGAAATCGTTTTCTTCAAATCAAAATTTTTTATTTTATTATAGCTGACAAACCAATTATTGTCTTTTTAACACTATTAATTGTGATTAATTTATAACTCATAGAAACATTCCCTTTTTCTCCTTTCAGTTTCTTTAATTTAGAGTTAATCATAGAAACGTTTGAGCATGAATCATATATTCCAAATGTTTCTAATTGTGCATCTAATAATATTTTGACTTTAATTAATGGTCTTATTATTCGTTTTTTTATCAATTTACTTAAGTTCAACATCTATCATTGAATTGTTTACGGTTTCTTTATAATTTTCTTTATGACTGTATTTTTCTGTTTGTTAAGTGAAAAGAAAAGTGTATAACATGGTTAACGCAACAATAATAACGTAAATGCAAGAAATGCAGCAAAGAATAATCGCACAAGATAAACAAAGACAAAAACAAAACGATCTAATCAATAGACAACGCGATAACTTAAGATCATCACGAAAAAATTCTCTACGAAGTAATTTTAACAAGATTAACGTTTCGAACAGATACAGTAATCAGGGGAAAGTATAAATTCCTGGGAAGAATTCAAGAAAATATTAATAGACAACTTTAAAGATCGAAGAGATAAAGTAACATTGATATGCGAATCAGCCGACGTATACCAACTGAAAAACAGAAACTGCTATTAATTACTATGATAGATGTTTAGAACACCTAGCATCACCCTTAGCTTACAAACAACAATACGAACTAGAAAAAGCTGCCTTTCAAGCTAAACAAAAATTATACGTCAGTGTAATTTTAAGAAGATTTATAATAGGATTAAAAAGAAGTATTGGAAACCAAATTCGAGTTAAAGACCCTAAAACGTTAGAGGACGCATGTTTCCATATTATTACTTGAAGAAAACGTCGTTTACAACAGACAACGTAATACTAATATACGTACTACTGTTCATAGAAATCAAAACGTGTACAAGAGCTCCACATCACCCAACAGCAAGACAGGAAAATAACTAGAAACCTAAACCATTCGTTAACCAGTTACATCCGCAACAAATACAAACAATTTTACGTCCAACATCGCAAGACAATAACCGACCTCCATATCGACCCCCACAAACACAACAGATTTAACGGTCACCAACGATAAATCAAAATACCTGGTATCCCAAACCAACTTATGAAACCACACAACGACCAGTACAACAACAATACAATTTTCTAACGAATTTAACGGATTAATCGGAAAGGATCTAATTAAACAACACAAGCAGTTATAGATATATCTTAACACATTTTAAAAACTCCTAAAGTAGATATCTCAAAAGATTATAATATAGAACAGAAACCATACCTTAATAACATCTCAGTTCAAGGCAAGCATATGAATATAGAAAAGAAAGATTATCTTTATAAACTACTTAATAACTATGACGACCTATTCCCTAGAGAAAATGATGTACTCACGTTTACACACGATATCAAATGCTCTATACGAACTAAACCCCATTCTGCAACTATCGTTTACCCGAAGCAACACAACAAGAAGTAGATATACAAGTTCAAACACTAATCGAAAAAGGTGTTACACAAAAATCATATTCACCCTATAATCGTCTCGAACTAATAGTCACAAAAGAAGATGACCAATCTAAAACGTCAGTGAAATTAGTAGTCTGGATGTTGGCGGTCTCGATGTTGGCAGTGCTGATGTTGGCCGTCTGATGTCTGCGGTCTAAGGCAATATTAATAATCGGAATTATAGCTCACAAAAAAAAAACTAAACAAGTAATTTTATTAAACTATTACAAATACAGAATGCAATAAGAGACAATAATCATTAGTTGCCATATATTAGTATATATACCTTATATATATATATATATATATATATATATATATATATATATATATATATATATATAAGGCAGCAAACTAATGATCGAAACATTCCCATGAAAATACGGTACGTCTATCTCCAAAAAAAAAAACCGGAAACGCGATTTTAGAACTTGCGATGAATGAGCGAAAACTAACAATCTTTGATGAAACGCAAAATGTAAGAACAAATGTAATATTGGTTTTAAGGCAATATTAAGATAGGGAGATGTGAGAAAGGACAAAAAACTATTTACCATTGGCCGACAAATCTTCTGCCACATGAATGCAACGCTTAGCTGGTGAATGCGTCAGTTCTGAAGGATTGTATTCTGGCTGTCTTTCCAGCGTGCGATTGTATTAAGATGATCTCAAGAATCAGATGGTAGTTGATGCTGTATTTATGTGAATGTTCTCAGCATGTCATAAAAACAGCGCTCGTAGATTTTATAACGGATTTTGAAAAAATCTTTAGTTTTTTACGAAAACTCAGGGCTAGTGTCTACGCTTTATCCGCGTCCTTTATATTCAATTTTTTTCCAAGGACCATGGAAACAATTGAAAGAAGTTGGGTACGGCAAGTCATATTGAATTGTTTATCGCTTTATTGTTTTATTGTACCATGGAAATTGTGTAGGAAGATTCTTCAATCCGGCTGCTGGATCATAGAAAATTCTATCAGATGTGGTAAGTAAGGAACTTAAATTCCGGTAAATACTATTAAAACACTGCTTTTAATTAATTGGTACACTGTATTAACTACAATCGGAACGCTGCAGCTGTGCAAACCCTGATTTCCTAAACTTTTTTGTCGGCGTTGATGCTTAGAATGCAAACTACTGACTGTTTTGTGATACTAATGCGTCGAATGCCAATTACTGACTATAGATAAAAAGAAAGAAGTAGCGCTGACATAGTACAGTATGCCATAAAATAACAATAATTGATAATTATGTAAAATAATAACAATATAAAGTTAACATACAATATAAAATAACACACCAAATAAAATAAAAATTGTCATGTGGTTTTATATGTAGGCATTTTTTTTTATAAAATTTATATTACCTTTGACTTGTCTTATCAAGTCTGCTCGTATGTAACCAACCTACGGTACTAATTTAGTAGCGAGCTACACTAATTTGCAACCATCCAAAATAATTATGTTTAAAGATAAGAGGATTAGAGATAACTTTTTTATTTTAGTTTAATATAATATTTAATATTTTTTTATTTATTTTATTTTTCTATAATACTACAACTAAGTATAGATGTTACAATCCACTTGCTGAGAACAATTATAACAATTATATCAAAGTATAGCTTAGTAGGCACCTAGATTAAATATATACTAAGAATTACAATATAAAACCCCGCACCTCTTTTGTAAAGTATAAAACCTCTGTACAGCGAATAATATTCATAATGTTCATAACTCACTCAGTACTAGCGAATATAGTTCGTGAAAGTTAAGACCATTACCAAATATCGAATTCGGTTAAAAGCAAACAACAAAGAAAATTGCAAAGGACAGCATTAGTATTACTAGTATCACGGACTTAGAATTAATAATAATTAACCAGTGTAGAAGTAATTTGATTTAAATAAGAAATAATAGTGTAATTTTGAATTAAACGTTCTTTATAAATAAATTTCTATTTTTTTGTTAAGTCGGCCGACGCAAAAGTTAACTTAGATATACTTATTTAATGGCTTACATTTCCATAATTACACGGTGTGGTAGAGATTGCTCCAATGAAGAATTCTACATGATTCTTCAACTCAAATTGGAAGAAGAATTCTAAATTATAAAAGAGCAGTGTATGAGAAACTGTTGACTACATGGCAGAACAGATGAGACATGACTGAAAAAGGGAGAACAACTTATCATTACATTCTCAACCATTGTAGATAACCCTAGCTAAGAAAAAAAACAGACCTTCAAACATCGGAACTCGTAACACCGTAATAAAAATCTAAAGACACCTTTAAACACAAACCAAGCCCTAATAAAGTGTTAACATAAATCATATAAGAAAATGTAAGGTTCATAGAGAAACGTCACACATGAAGATCTTCAAAGAAATAATATAGGGCAAAGGAAAAAGAGACACTCAGAAACAAAAAAAGGCGGGCTAATGAAGAAATATAAAAGTAAGAACCGATGAATTATTATCTTCAGTCTAAAAATAAAATTCAAAATAAATTAGGTATATTAATAATTGTAAGTAAAGGTAAAGTATAATTTTTTGTAACTTCGGCATTCTCTCGGAGAGGCCGAATCAACTCACGATAAACGAATTTGTTACTCCTTTATGTGTTATTTTAAGTTTCCTTTTCTTAATTATATTTTATTTTTTGTTGTCTTTAAATGTGTATATCTGTTTTTTATTATATAAGCAATATACCTATCTATATTTTCTATATCCAAGCTAATTTCCTAATTTACACCTCAAATTTAAATTAAGTGGCGCTGAATAAGAACGTTTGAAATGTAATAAAAGAAAATTCTTGAATGGTTCGATTAATTTGACATAATTAAATAAATTTTGTAGAAATAAATATAAAAGAAAAAATTTAAAAAGGGTTATACCTATGAGTCCACAAAAATCATAGAAATTATAAACAGATTAATTTTGTGAAATTCCTTTGTTTTAAAAATGGGGAATAAGGGGATTATTGAAATTTTATTATGTTTAGTGAAAAACATATTGCATTCACATTGTCATTTAACCTAATAACAGAATGATATATGCTCCTGGTCACTGAGGCGTCATTCTTATTTTTAAAATACCTGTCTAGTAAATATGGTGAGGTCACTAAGAAGACACTATATTAAAGATGCTTATGATTTTTTTGTCAATTTAATTTGATTTGAATCTTTCAAAGAAATGTCAGTGATATGAACTATAAATGACAAAATCACTTCACCCTTCAGAATCGAAGCGATATCACTTTATATTTAATTAACTGATATACTGTAGTATAGTAGGCATATAGTTGCAAGTAAACCATTAAACAGAGATAAATATATCTTGTTTTTTATATCTGTGATATTGCAGTGAAATGAATATGGAACTTTATCTACCCCTAAAATAAACATTTTCATATGTAAAACGGACAACAAATATATCTCTAGTTAATTGTATGATGTAAAAAAGAGAAACAATATTTAAAAATAAAAAATATTATGCCTTAATATCATTTAATTTATACAATTAAATTTGTGTTAAGTATAATATATATTTCTTATTTTTAATAAATTTATTCTCTGAAATTGTTTTAGAATCCTTTTTTTTTGGAGAATTATATTATTTTAATAAATGCAGAACAAAAATTCAGAACACTGTATTTAAAAATTTATTAATAAACAGTAGTGTCTTAAATCTGTATAAAATTTAACAACATTTTTAAAAGTGTAATTATAAAGTATTCATGCTCAATATATGATTCATATTTTTAAGCAAATTGCGGGTTAATGAGTGTTCAGAAAACAATACAGATAGGTCAATAAGAAATTTAGCTTTATATTCAGGGATAAATATAAACGGTAGGGAAATACGACTATGATTATTTATTCTTATTCACGTTCTTTTTCCGAAGCTTTGTCTTGAAAACGCTAGTTTTCGTCAAATTCATGCTTTTGTTCATAATATGACGTAGAATCTGTCGGTATTTTGCTGGTCTTACTGCAGTTACAATTAGTTAGTTAGGTAACAATAGGGGTTACCAAGAGGTAGTGGGACAGTGAGAGGACAGGGGAACGGAAGCAAGGTGTTTTTTCAGATAAGATTTAGATTTGGTGATATTATTTTTATATTCCATTATATTTATTAGATTTTATTTTATGAAATAGTTTTATTGGTTTTTCTTTGAATAATTTTACAATTAATGCAAATCAGGGCCCGGCTAAGCCATCAGTTATGTATTATATCTTTGTGTTGGAATACCATATGGTGTTGATGTCGTGGACATCATCGTTTTTTTATGGTTTCATTTATATAAACTATTAGTCCTGCGGTATTCATATTACTTTTGCTGGTTCATTCCACATTTTGTTTTTATGGTTCTCGTCGATGCAAAGAGATATTTCTTGATGATACGTGGGCGAAATTCAAATTGTGCTAAATCTATCAGCCCCATTGTACTGAAATATTTGTGTTATTTAAATGATATAACTGGATTCAATTTGTTGCATAATCTAGATTTAAGTTTGCTCTGATTGTAACACTGGATACTTACTGATGCAATCCATCCTGATACCTGATATTTTGTACATTTGTTATATTGTTTTACTTAAATATTTTAACCTTAAATAGATTTTTGTGTTTTTATTTCTTTACTATTTTTTATGACCATTAGATGTAATAAAAGATAACATCTCTATGATTTCTTCGTTACAATATTGATAATATTCTTTAGGTGTATTTTTGTTTTCAACTTCCCGTTCTAGTTCAACATATTCATAATGCTCTGCGGTTGTATTTTCGTTGTCAATATCTCGTTTTTCATAATGTATTACAGGCGTGTCATTTGCAAAGTCTCTATAGGCTCATAGTTTCTGTTTTTCGGTAAATAGGTTTTGAGGTGAACTGTGGTGGAATCAGTTTAAATGTTTGTCTTTGGGTATTCAAATAACTTAATAATATTTATTTGAGCTAATAATCAGTATCATCAGTATCTAATATCAATAATCGACGTGAGCCAATTACTAACTGTGGGATGCAGTTTATACATGAATTGATTAGACTAAGATTAAAATTGCGTTTATATACTATTTCATCATCTCTCAGCAAGGATGATGAAGGGACATTGTTGGTTTGGGCTCGCGTGAAATGTAATTATAGCAATATACTATCCTTGGGTTTGTAGAATCTCTGTTATGAATAAAAAAGCTTTTTAACCTTTTAAATGACATTTCTAAAATTTTCAAAGATACTCTTTTTTAATTGCTCATAATTAACGACTTTCTGTAACAGCTATGTTATTTTTATTTATACTAGATCTTAAAGGTCAAATTCTGTTCCAGGCAAAATGTTCTCTAATATAATTGTTTTTAAATTAAATTTGTTAATGTTACAATATACTTCATGTTTTAAATACTTATAAACGATTTACTCAAACAATGATATCATTTTTAATTTATTAGATCTAAAGGGTCATATTTTGTTTTAAGCAAATATTGTACATCCGTTTGACCCGACATAAATGAAAATTGTACAATATTTTCAATAGCTTTCTTATATCAAGGTTCTAATGAATAAGTATTCTTCAAACAATCAGTATTAATTATTGTATGCCTTTATACATTTTAATGCATTACCGGTAATAAATTTATACAAGGACCTCATTTCAACACAGTTATTGACTGTTAAGCAAATAAAACATAAATTCTATGTTAACTAGTACACACATCTTGAATAATTTCTTCACAAGTGGTCAGTTAGTATACAGTTAGTGTTCTATCACTTTTATTCACTACATCATAATTAATAAATGTGACTAATTTTATGCTGGTAGTTAGATGTAGATGTAATTGTGCTATGCTGTTCCGCCAAAGACTAGTCAAGGCGTCTCACTCAGAATTTTGCTATAATTCTGTTACTAACTTTCCCATGGAAAAACTATTTAAGTACACTACAATACATTAATAATTTGTTACAATAATTATTATACATTGTAATTTTAAAATAAATGAACATGCATTCATTTAATTATTAAATTTCTTTTTAACAATTATTTAACATTACAGAATTTTCATTGTAAGTATGTAGCAAGATATATATCACTTAATACACGGTGTCCAGAAAGGGTATCGGGTATTTGTAAGTTCAATGAAACAAAAATTATTTGTATGCAATAAAAAAGTTTATTGTTTATTATCAGCATATGAATTGGAGAATTATTTGGAAAAGATGACGTTATCCAAATGATGACCGTTACGTTGCTGGCACTCTTCTAAACGGAAACGAAGATTGGCGATAACACGTTGACACATAGCTATCGATATTGCTGCCATTTCTGACCTGATGTTTTGCTTTAACTGGGTCAGATTCGTCGGATTGTTTTGATAAACCTTACTTTTAAGGTATCCCCATGCAAAATAGTCAAGCGGGATAAGGTCAAGGCTTCTGGGAGGCCAGTTGATGTTACCCCTTCGCGAAATGACTTAATTAGGGAATAACTTGTTAACAACTTCCATTGAGTTATTTGAGGTATGGCAAGTGGCCCCATCTTGCTGGAACCACGTTCTTGAGTTGAAACCTGCAAACTCCTGCAACTCTGGGACCAAAAAATTTCGCCTCCTAGGTCTTTAGTTAACGTTGTAAGCATGCTATGTCATTGTTGAATGTAACTTATCTTCTGCAACCCATTGAATGCATGGCTCTAGTGTGGCCCCCTTAAGGCTCCTAATAGAAACGTTATATAAATTTTATAAAGGAGTGTCTAGACTATCTCATATTAAAATTTGAGCCTCCTAGGTCTTTATTGTACCTTACAGTTAACGTTGTAAGCATGCTATGTCATTGTTGAATGTAACTTATCTTCTGCAACCCATTGAATGCATTGCTCTAGTGTGGCCCCTTAAAGCTCCTAATAAAAACGTTATATAAATTTTATAAAGGAGTGTCTAGACTATCTCATATTAAAATTTGAGCCTCCTAGGTCTTTATTGTACCTTACAGTTTACGTTGTTAACTTTGAATCACCATTACGATAATACGCTCGTACGCAAAATGCGCGATGCATCCCCGAGTACTGTTTCATCGTGACTAAAACTCCACAGAATGGCGGACGCCACGAACCCCTCCCCGCACCCTTTAGACGCCCCGTTTCGAATATGGCGCGAAAACAAATACCCGATACACTTTCTGGACACCCTGTATTATGTCAGCTTTATAGTATATAACGTGTTTATAGTATACTAGCTTTTACCCCCGTCGCAAGCGACGTCTGTCTTTTGTGTGTGGCTTTAATTTCATGTCAAATTTAAATTCCATAGAGTTTACCCCCGTCGTAATGCGCCATCTTTTTTGCGTGTATGATTTCAATCCAATAAAATAATTCATAATTAAATTTCATATTTAATTCTATTTTTAAATTGAAATAATAAATAAACTCGCGCACAACACATTGACACATATAAATTGACTAAAAAAATATTTTTCTTTTATCAAAATAAAAAATATTTTCAATTTATGCGTTATTTGACCAACTTTTTTTCAAAATTTGGGATTTTTTTTTTCGATTCGTAAATAAGTTACCAAGGTTAGCCTATATACAAAATTTCAACTTTCTAGCACTATTTTTACTCTCGGCAAATACTGCCCCCCGTGCCACCAAACAAAATTTTGAAATTTTAAATTTTTTTTTATTAATAATATACTTAATTATTCTAGAATCCAGAATATGAACTTTCTCAAAAGTTCCCTACCGGGCCCCCGAATTTCTTTAACCCCCCCTTTTTCAATTTTTGAATTTTTAATTTTTGAAAAATGTCAGCATTGAGTACCTTAATACACATGCAAAATTTCAACTTTCTATCTTTTACTAATTAAAAGTTATAGAGCAAAAAAGGAATCACTTTTTTTCCAGTTTTTCCAAAATTACGGGTTTCCAGGAAATTTAGGGAAAAATCCGGGGACGCCAAAAGTCTTAGAATTTTTTTCTCTACGAAATAGGAAATTTTTAAAAACTTCCATGCAGCCGTTTTCGAGATGCCATACAAAATTTGAACCAAACATATAAGAATATAAGAAAACAAATATACACCTGGGACATTATAATATACTAGCTTTTACCCCCGTCGCAAGCGACGTCTGTCTTTTGTGTGTAACTTGAACTTCATGTAAAAATTTAAATTCCACCACAGTTTACCCTCGTCACAAAGGTTCTTTTTGGCGTGTATCATTTGAATCCAATAAAATAATTTGTAATTACATATTATATTTAACTCTATTTTTAAATTGAAATAATAAACTCGCACACATATACATTAACACATATAAATTGACTAAAAAAATATATTTTTTTCAACAAAATATAAAATATTTTCAATTTATTCGTTATTGGACCAACTTTTTTTCAAAATTTGGGATTTTTTTTTTCGATTCGTAAATAAGTTACCAAGGTTAGCTTATATACAAAATTTCAAATTTCTAGCACAATTTTTACTCTCGGAAAATACTGCCCCCGTGCCCCCAAATAAAATTTTGAAATTTTGAATTTTTTTTTATTAATACTATACTTAATTATTCTAAAATCCAGAATATAAACTTTCTCCAAAGTTCCCTACCGGGCCCCCGAATTTCTAAAACCCCCCTTTGTCAATTTTTGAATTTTTAATTTTTGAGAAATGTCAGCTTTGAATTCCTTAATACACATGCAAAATTTCAACTTTCTATCTTTTTCGAATTAAAAGTAATACAGCAGAAAAGGGCTCACTTTTTTTCCAGTTTTTCCAAAATTACGGGTTTTCAGGAAATTCAGGGAAAAATCTGGGGAAGCTAAAAGTCTTAGAAATTTTTTCTCTACGAAATAGGAAATTTTCATAAACATTGATGGAGCCGTTTTCGCGCTGCCATACAAAATTCAGTACCAAACATATAAACATATAAGAATATAAGAATAGATTCAAACAGTTGGAACATTATAATATAGGATAAGAATATAAGAATAGATTCAAACAGTTGGAACATTATAATATAGGATATTTTTTAAACTATAGCCCTATCTCTATATATTTCATATTTCTGGTCTTTGGCCCCCAGTGCCCGCCGCCTCTGGAAAGTTGCAATTTTCTATAGTGTGTCTTTAATGACACTCTATATAGGGCCCACGTTCCAAATATCAACGTTCTAGCTCTGTTGCGACATTGCCCCCAAAAAATCACGCCGCTACTGAATTAAAATTTTGGTAATCCAATTATTGGCAAACATGCGCAATTAGTGTCTTAATACATACCCTAAGTTATAATACTACATTTTCAATATTTTTGGCTTTTACTGTCTCAACTTCCGCCGCCACTGGAAATATGGGGCTGTTTATTTTTTTTCATTAATTACTGTCTACAGCGAGCCTACATATTAAATTTGAACGTCCTAACTCTATTCTAACATTGCCCCCAAAAATTCGCGCCGCTACTGAACTCAAATTTTAAATTTCCAACTATTGGAAAATGTGCACAATTATAATCTCAATACACACACCAAATTTCAGTTTTCTATCTTTTCTAGTTCGTCAGATATTTGCAAAAGTATTTTTTCGAATTTTCCAGTTTTTCCAAAATTACGGGTTTCCAGGAAATTCAGGGAAAAATCCGGGGACGCCAAAAGTCTTAGAATTTTTTTTTCTACGAAATAGGAAATTTTTAAAAAGATCGCCGGAGCCGTTTTCGCGCTGCCATACAAAATTCAGTACCAAACATATAAACATATAAACATATAAACATATAAGAATAGATTCAAACAGTTGGAACATTATAATATAGGATGACTAGCGCTTCGCCCCGTCGCAAAGCGACGTGTATTTAATATTTGTGAATAAATAAAAGTTATTTGATAAATAGAAAATAATCCTGAAATATTGTTTATTGTTCGCCTTTCGGCTTTACAATCTACATTCTTAATACATTTCATATACTTCAACTTACAATTAAATTAACATTATTCTCCACCAACTTATTTATTCTTCTGTTTTTCCTTTCCTTCTTACTATTTCCGCCATCCACCTCTTTCCTTCACTGCCTCCCTTTAATAGCTGGCCAATATTCCTTTCGCTAGCTACTTTTTCCTTACACTCAAACTTAATGTGCTCCAGTGTTTCGTCCTCCGCTCCGCACACTCTACACTTTCTTTCCTCACTCTTTTCCCAGTATCTGTTTCCTTTTACCTCATTTCCCAATCTAAACCTTGCTATTCTTCTTATGTGTTTTATGTCTTTTTCTATAAGGTACTGAGGCACAGTATTTTCTTATAACCTTTTATATCTTTTATTGTAGTTACTTTTTTCTATTTTTCCCATTCTCTCCTGCTGTTGTATCTCCTTATCCCTTCTCCTTAGCTCCTCTTCCACCTCCTTCTCTTCTCCTCTCTGCCTCCTCGATCGCCATTCCATTGCTTTCAAAGTACTATTTTCTCTTTTTTGTACCTCCTCCTTTCCCCATTCTTTATGCTATCCTCTCTTATTTTCTTTAAAATTTTGCTTTCCGCTCTGTGGAATTTCTCCTCGTATTTTACTGCTCTTTCCCCTGTTTTAATTCGTATCTTATCCCTTTTTAGCTCCTTCATAGCCATGTATCCTGGCGTGCACCTGTCCAGCCATAGTAACCATTTAATATATCTCACCTGTATTCTTGCCAACTTTTCTTGCTCCTTCCACCCCCAAACCTCTGCTCCATACAACATCATACTGGCTATCAGTCTATCAAACATCCATATTCTCTTTTGTATGTCCCCCCCAAATACCTTTTCCCTTAGTCACCATACCCGTCGCATTGCTAGCTCCGCCTTCTTTGCTACCTCCCTTATCTGAGCCTCTCCTCCATTGTTCTTTTTAAAAGTGTAGCCCAGATATTTGAATTCTTCTACTTCCTCAATGTTCTCTCTCTTGTATTTCCACCTTTTATGTCTTCTTTTTCCACCCCCTTTTTTAAATACCATAATTTTTGTCTTTTCCACATTTACCTCTAGTCCTTTCCTGTCTATATACCTCCCTAGCCGGTGAGCCATCTCCTGCAACTCTCCTTCCTTTTTGCCAACAGGACTATATCGTCAGCGTATGCTAAAGTCCATATCTTGTAGTGTCTTCCTATTAGCACCCCCCCATCTTGTTCTCTTTCCATTACCCCCTCCAAGTCTGCTGTATATATCGCAAATAAAATGCAAAATATTATTTTGTTATAATTCCTTTATTTACAGTAATAAAGCACTGTATTGACCAGTCTCCAGTGCCCCCTCCCATAAGCCCCAATCGTCACCTCTTGGCTCCATGCTCTCTTACGTTTCCGAACTTTTAATTTGATTCCTCTAAACTTCTGCTATAAAGCGCCTCCTACTTTTAGCACTCTGCATCGCTTCTTCCCTGAGCATCGTCGGTCCTTAGAGTACTTTCACAGCGCCCCCGCTGCGTAAAATTATCATTTACCATAATGAAGCACAGTATTGAACAATGTCCACTGCCCCGCCCCTAAACATCAATCACCTCTTGGCTCCATGCTCTGTATCGTTCTCGCACTTTTAAATGTAATCATCTGCACCTTTGCCATAATGCGCCCACTTGCAACACTACAGCTTAACTAAACATCATCGCTTATTAGGGCACTTTCCTATACCCCCCGTTTAGCGCAATCATTAAATAATCCTGCGCTTCCACCCCCTGCGTACTAATCTCTTAACAATTAGTTTTCCAAATTAATACTTTACTGGCAACCTGCATACTAAATTTCATCCTTAGAAGTACATTATTTTTTAATAATTATTCGATAAGATAAATCTTTGATAAATTTTTCACTAATTTCAATGTAAACCTACTAATTACATCAATTCATTTATGTTTTTAAGTTCGCTCCTAATAATCTCATCTCTAGGCCTTTTCCTTCCCGTTATTGCACTATCGATTCAATCCCCATACCCCGCCACCCTCACTTTTAGCACCAAAGCACATATTCTGCAATACGGTTACCTCCCAGAGCCATTATAATCTGCTAGAAGTAGTGGCGATCTACTTCTAACACCACCGTTACTTAGAACTGAACCCCAGCGCCACACTCTTCTCCAATCAGACACTACCAATTCGATATTACAGCAATTCATTTACATGATTAAAACTGTACTGTAATCTTACACTCTATATTTCGTATTTATATTTACGTTATAATATTAGTCTCCCCATTAATCCCCGCTCCTGAAATAAAATTGTCAAATTTTAGGCATAGCAATCTATTCTGCTCGTAACAACTCTCACTACCTTTATCTACCCCTACTTTTATAAATAATCGAAATTTCAAAATTGAGTTCTTTGGCAAAGCGTTTTCCCGCCCCCGCTTCACCAATTTCACGCCGCTACTAAGGTTACATTTATTTTCGCAAATATGCACGTGCATAGTTTCTATTTTTTCACTTTTTCTATTTTTTGATATTTGGATCTGTTAACTATTTCCCGCCTATACCTCTCACTCCTGTTCGATTTCACAGCACAACAAACGCACCAAAAATCAATCCAATTCTACTACTGAATGTAATTTGAATATCTGACTTATAGAGAACTATTTAGCTTCTATTTAATATTCTACATGCAAAATATCATCGTTGTACCTCTATATTGTTCTTATATTCGGTTTATCACTCGCCACTCTAATGTTGCACTTAAGAAAATGTAGTTTTTTTTTATATTTTCGTAATAATAATGTCAATCTATATCTGCATACTAAATTTCAGCTTTGTATTTATATTTTAGCATTAGTACCCCCCACATACCTCCGCTATTGAACAAGTTTGTTAAATTTTAGCACGAGGATCTATTTTATTTGTATCTAAGAATATATATTCTAAACTATAGCCTTTCATCTCTATATATTTCAAATATCTGGTTTTTGGCCCCCAGCGCCCGCCACCTCTGGAAAGTTGCAAATTTCTATAGTGTGTCTTTAATGACACTCTATATATGGCCCCCGTTCCAAATTTTAACGTTCTAGCTCTGTTGCGACATTGCCCCCAAAAAATCACGCCGCTACTGAATTAAAATTTTGGTAATCCAATTATTGGCAAACATGCACAGTTAGTGTCTTAATACATACCCAAAGTTTTAATACTTCTTTTTCAATATTTCTGGCTTTTATTGTCTCAACTCCCGCCGCCACTGGAAATTTGGGGCTGTTTATTTGTTTTCATTAATTACTGTCTACAGCGAGCCTACATATTAAGTTTGAACGTCCTAACTCTATTCTAACATTGCCCCAGAAATTCGCGCCGCTACTGAACTCAAATTTGAAATTTCCAACTATCGGAAAATGTGCACAATTATGATCTCAATACACATACCAAATTTCAGTTTTCTATATTTTCTAGTTCGTCAGATATTAGCAAAATTATTTTTTCGAATTTTTCAGTTTTTCCAGTATAAGTTTTTCCACGAAAATTCAGGGGAAAATTCAGGGACGTAGAAAGTCTTAGAAATTCGTCCTTTACATCATACCAAAATTTGAAGAATTTTGTAGGCGCCGTTTAGAAGATACCATATACGATTTTGTTACCGGATATATATATAAATATATAACGCTCTATATATATAAACTAGCGCTTCGCCCCGTCGCAAAGCGACGTGTATTTAATATTTGTGAATAAATAAAAGTTATTTGATAAATAGAAAATAATCCTGAAATATTGTTTATTGTTCGCCTTTCGGCTTTACAATCTACATTCTTAATACATTTCATATACTTTAACTTACAATTAAATTTACATTATTCTCCACCAACTTATTTATTCTTCTGTTTTTCCTTTCCTTCTTACTATTTCCGCCATCCACCTCTTTCCTTCACTGCCTCCCTTTAATAGCTGGCCAATATTCTTTTCGCTCGCTACTTTTTCCTTACACTCAAACTTAATGTGCTCCAGTGTTTCGTCCTCCACTCCTTACACTTTACACTTTCTTTCCTCACTCTTTTTCCAGTATCTGTTTCCTTTTTCCTCATTTCCCAATCTTAACCTTGCTGTTCTTCTTATGTGTTTTATGTCTTTTTCTATAAGGTACTGAGGCACAGTATTTTCTTATAACCTTTTATATCTTTTATTGTAGTTACTTTTTTCAATTTTCCCATTCTCTCCAGCTGTTGTATCTCCTTATTCCTTCATCTTAGCTCCTCTTCCACACTTGCGCCTCCTTCACTTCTCCTCTCTGCCTCCTCGATCGCCATTCCATTCCTTTCAAAGTACTATTTTCTCTTTTTTGTACCTCCCCATTCTTTATGCTATCCTCTCTTATTTTCTTTAAAATTTTGCTTTCTGCTCTGTTCAATTTCTCTTCGTATTTTACTGCTCTTTCCCCTGTTTTAATTCGTATCTTATCCCATTTTAGCTCCTCTATAGCCATGTATCCTGGCGTTCACCTGCCCAGCCCTAGCAACCATTTAATATATCTCACCTGTATTCTTTCCAACTTTTCTTGCTCCTTTCACCAGTATTGACCAGTATCCAGTGCCCCCGCCCATAAGCCCCAATCGTAACCTCTTGGCTCCATGCTCTCTTACGTTTCCGAACTATTAATTTGATTCCTCTAAACTTCTGCCATGAAGCGCCTCCTACTTTTAGCACTATGCATCGCTTCTTCCCTGAGCATCGTCGGTCCTTAGAGTACTTTCACAGCGCCCCCGCTGCGTAAAATTATCATTTACCATAATGAAGCACAGTATTGAACAATGTCCACTGCCCCGCCCCTAAACATCAATCACCTCTTGGCTCCATGCTCTGTATCGTTCTCGCACTTTTAAATGTAATCATCTGCACCTTTGCCATAATGCGCCCACTTGCAACACTACAGCTTAACTGAACATCATCGCTTATTAGGGCACTTTCCTATACCCCCCGTTTAGCGCAACCATTAAATAATCCTGCGCTTCCACCCCCTGCGTACTAATCTCTTAACAATTAGTTTTCCAAATTAATTCTTTACTGGCAACCTGCATACTATATTTCATCCTTAGAAGTACATTATTTTTTAATAATTATTCGATAAGATAAATCTTTGATAAAATTTTCACTAATTTCAATGTAAACCTACTAATTACATTAATTCATTTATGTTTTTAAGAAAGCCTAGCAGTTCGCTCCTAATAATCTCATCTCTAGGCCTTTTCCTTACCGTTATTGCACTTTCGACTAAATCCCCATACCCCGCCACCCTCACTTTCAGCACCAAAGCACATATTCTGCAACACGGTTACCTCCGAGAGCCATTATAATCTATCGCCACTACTTGTAACACCACCGTTACTTAGAACTGAACCCCAGCGCCACACTCTTCTCCAATCAGACACTACCAATTCGATATTACAGCAATTCATTTACATGATTAAAACTGTACTGTAATCTTACACTCTATATTTCGTATTTATATTTACGTTATAATATTAGTCTCCCCATTAATCCCCGATCCTGAAATAAAATTGTCAAATTTTAGGCATAGCAATCTATTTTGCTCGTAGCAACTCTCTCTACCTTTATCTACCCCTACTTTTATAAATGATCGAAATTTCAAAATTGAGTTGTTTGGCAAAGCTTTTTCCCGCCTCCACTTCCCCAATTTTACGCCTCTACTAAGGTTAAATTTATTTTCGCAAATATGCACATGCATAGTTTCAATTTTTTTACTTTTTCTATTTTTTGATATTTGGGGCTGTTAACTATTTCCTCCCTATACCTCTCACTCCTGTTCGATTTCACAGCACAACAAACGCACCAAAAATCAATCCAATTCTACTACTGAATGTAATTTGAATATCTGACTTATAGAGAACTATTTAGCTTTTATTTAATATTCTACATGCAAAATATCATCGTTGTACCTCTATATTGTTCTTATACTCGGTTTATCACCCCCACTTTAATGTCACACTTAAGAAAATGTAGTTTTTTTTTAAATTTTCGTAATAAATATGTCAATCTATATCTGCATACTAAATTTCAGCTTTGTATTTATATTTTAGCATTAGAACCCCCCCACAAACCTCCGCTACTGAACAAGTTTGTTAAAGTTTAGCATGGGGATCTATTTTATTTGTATCTAAGAACATATTTTTAAAACTACAGCCCTTTATCTCTATATATTTCATATTTCTGGTTTTTGGCCCCCAGCGCCCGCCTCCTCTGGAAAGTTGCAAATTTCTATAGTGTGTCTTTAATGACACTCTATATATGGCCCCCGTTCCAAATTTTAACGTTCTAGCTCTGTTGCGACATTGCCCCCAAAAAATCACGCCGCTACTGAATTAAAATTTTGGTAATCCAATTATTGGCAAACATGCACAATTAGTGTCTTAATACATACCCAAAGTTTTAATACTTCTTTTTCAATATTTCTGGCTTTTATTGTCTCAACTCCCGCCGCCACTGGAAATTTAGGGCTGTTAATTTTTTCTCATTAATTACTGTCTACAGCGAGCCTACATATTAAATTTGAACGTCCTTACTCTATTCTAACATTGCCCCCAGAAATTCGCGCCGCTACTGAACTCAAATTTCAAATTTCCAACTATCGGAAAATGTGCACAATTATGATCTCAATACACATACCAAATTTCAGTTTTCTATCTTTTCTAGTTCGTCAGATATTAGCAAAATTATTTTTTCGAATTTTTCAGTTTTTCCAGTATAAGATTTTCCACGGAAATTCAGGGGAAAATTCAGGGACGTAGAAAGTCTTAGAAATTCGTTACATCATACCAAAATTTGAAGAACTTTGTAGGCGCCGTTTAGAAGATACCATATACGATTTTGTTACCGGATATATATATATATAAATATATAAATATCTATATAAATATCTATATAAATATCTATGAGTTCTTATGAGTTTTCCATGTTAAATTGGAACATTACGAACATTATAATAGGTAGATATCTATGAGTTCTTATGGGTTTTCCATGTTAAATTTGAACATTACGAACATTATAATAAGTAGATCATAAGGTCGTTTTACAAATTATTGGAAAATACAGTTTCTTGTTCAATAGAATAATATTATTATTACAAAAATGCTTAACTTAAACCAATATTGGGGTTTGGCTGGGGGTTACTACGCTAAGTAGCGGTGATTCTCGAAGTAGTAACGATAGTATATAAGGACTTTGGGAGGTAGCCGCATTGCAAAATATTTACCGCGGTGCTGGAAGTGTGGACGGCAGTGCAGGGGGATTAAATCGAAAGTGCAAATACGGGAACGATAAGGCGGCTAGAGATAAGATAACTAGGATCAAGGCGCTCGGCTTTCATCGTTTCTTAAAAACAGAAATTAATTGATGTTATTTGTAGGTTTACAATGAAATGTGCGAAAATAAATTTTAATAAGCATTTATCTTATCGAATAATTATTTAAAAATAATGTACTTATAAGGACGAATTTTATTAAATAGGTGTGAAAATCCAAGAGGTAATGATTGGTGTTTAGGGGCGGGGTACTGAACATTGTTCAATACAGTGCCTAATTAGAGTTATTGATAATTTTAGAAGATAATAAGAGATCATTTAAAAGGAATTTTAAAAAATATATATTTATTTGCGAAAATTACTTAAAAATAATATTTTGCATTAAGTTCAATTTCGTCTTTACAAATATATAAAGTCATTATTTCATCATTGGCCATTTTCTGTCTCAAGGTTTTATTTATAACACTTTTAAACTCTGTACTTTCTCTATTTTATTAAATAGGTGTGAAAATCCAAGAGGTAATGATTGGTGTTTAGGGGCGGGGTACTGAACATTGTTCAATACAGTGCCTAATTAGAGTTATTGATAATTTTAGAAGATAATAAGGGATCATTTAAAAGGAATTTTAAAAAATATATATTTATTTGCGAAAATTACTTAAAAATAATATTTTGCATTAAGTTCAATTTCGTCTTTACAAATATCTAAAGTCATTATTTCATCATTGGCCATTTTCTGTCTCAAGGTTTTATTTATAACACTTTTAAACTCTGTACTTTCTCTATCTCTGATCTGAATGTCTGTATATAGATAGTGTTTCTATTGATTTGCTTAAAACACCTCTTTCAAAAATGTCTAATCGCTATTGTTTTTCCTCTTTCAAATTCTTCATTGATGATTTTTTTATTTCTTGCTCATATGTTAATTCTTTAGTGAAATTCATCTCTTCCCCCCAACAATTCTTTACAAAACACATTCTTGTCTCTTTCATTCTCAGCATCCTCCAACTTTTTTTAATGTTATTAACAATTATTACTTTAAAAATTAATAAGAATGTTATTAATATATTATGCTTAATACAAATTTATTCAAAGATATATTTGAAATAGGAACGACAGTGAGTTTTTTTACATTTAAGAGATTCCATCAAATCTTTGGGGAAATGTTCTTTACATATACACATATTTTTGTTTTATTCTATTTCTATTTGTATTTCTATAGCTATTTGAATAACAATAAAATATTTTTTTAATGATGGATCTACTAGCTTGTCATTCAAAATTTAAATTTATTATAAATAAATATAATAATTATTTATGTTATAACAAAAGTATACGTATAATACATTAATTTTTATGTCTATATACAATTATTTCAAAATTACTATAAAATTTAATACACTCATAATTATAATAGTTGTCTTCTTCCAATGTAAAAATCCCTTAATTCAAAATTAAGTCGCTTTTGTTAACTAATTTTACTCTGCGTGTGAACACTATATTTTTCGAGTCGTGGTGTGTACATAGGGTCTCTGACGGAACAGTTGAGTTTTTAAAGTTGTCTAAGCTTTTAAAAATTCTGGAAATTTTTTGGATTACTTCTTGAAATGTCTACTACATAGTCTATAAGTTGCCAATGTCCAAAGTTTAAAACCGTTGGTAATAAAAATTCACTGGCTCGCCTTTGCCGGTAAGTTAAGTATACTGTAAGTCTCTACTACAACTGAAATTTTAACTGTTCCTTAAAAGACCCAGTATACACAGGCAGGATTTATATAAATGCATCTTTTATATTTTTATGTTGACTTGTATATATAAATAAGACACATGAAAAATCTGTCAAAATTAAAAAAAGAACAAAGAATCTAGTCCTGGTTACAGTAGTAATTCTTGGTTCTAGAAGCTTCTTTTGCAAAATGTTGGTTTTTCTTTCTCATTTCATACTTTTTAGTGAAATACTACTATGGGGAGTTTGGACCTTTGAAGATCTATAAGCTGGTTGTGGGCTTATCTGCGATCTGGTAGCGGTATCCAAATTCTCGGATTGCTCGTTTGCATCCAGTTCCTTTGATAGCTTAGAGTGCGCCAAATTACGTCGAAGGACCTTTTTGTTATCAAATTAATTGATAACAATTTTTTATTTAATTTAATATCAGAAAAGCAGCGAAACACAATAATTCTACAGAATACATTTATTTCACAAATACACTGACGGATTACAAAGATTGATTTGATATTTTAATTGAATTGCTACTAGTATCGATGTTACGTTGATGTAATTTACGATTTAAACTATTTTTATAAAATTTTAATCTAATATTAATTTTGATTATATTACAAGATGTTTTAGCTATGTTTACTGTACAAAGTTTCAGTTAATAATGAATATTTTTGGTGCGGGCATGAACGAAGCATCGATGCAAGTAGCTGGTCATGAAAGCAAAAGTAGTTCACCTTGGAACAGGCTGGTACATTGCATTTGTAATTCGAATGGTTTTTTGTTAGTTTTAAATAACAAACCAACAAATAAAATAAATATTTAACAAAAGAATTCTCAATGAATAAAACTAAAGTATATAACAAAAAATAGATTCTAAAATGACATTAATTAAATAAAGGCAATATATTTATATTGAAATATAGATATAGCATGCATTTATTAGCAACTCCTGTGTTCCATTATACATCAAATATCAAATGGTTTTCGTCAGGATTAGTATTTCTTTTAGTTCGATCATTCAAAGTTTTCTTACGTGTCTCTTTTATTGCAGGTAGTGACACTGGACATCTTTAATCACCATACAATAATTGATGCGTTTACAAGAACTGAAGTACAACATGGTAATGGTGATGTATTGGGAATTCTTACAACACCTACTGCTAAGAAAGACCACGTCAGAGTTCGCCGATATGCAAGCAAACATCGTAAAAAGTATTACACTGTCACATATAGGAGCAAAAGTACGTTAGTAAAGTCAAGTAAAAAGTATTAAGTTGCGTTCTCACGGAGCGATTTTACCCTGTTAAATTTTGTTTTGCTATCATTCCATATAATTATAAAAAAGGTTTAGATCAAAATGTATATCTAAATTAAATTATATATTTAATTAATAATCATAAAAGTAAATTTTATATAGTTACAATTTTACTGGGCACAACGGCTTGTGTGCACGTAGCAACAATCCTCTACAGCTTCTAACACCAAAGGATACAAACTTGTAAGTGCGTGAAAGGGGATGAAGGGAGTAGGTACAAACTTGTATGTGCGAGCGAAGATTAAGGGAAGGGAGATTAGGAGGACTCAGGGTTCTTTAATTACCGAGCGGAGTAATTGTTTTGACTATTCAGTCGCGTTGTAACTTATAAAATTATGAATAGCCACAATTAAAATAATAAGAAAGATTTACACTATTCACAGACGTTATTTATTTACACAAAACAATTGCAACTATTTACAATAACTGTTTATTATTTCTCTTTTTCATTACGGACTGACTGATCTTGACTGAACTGCTTTCGCAAACTTACTATCGCGGACTGACTTGCGACGCGATGCTCTGGTTTCATATATGTCAGTAGAATACCCCTGCCTTCGACATCTTTGACTTTCGAGAATATTTATCTAATTATTTAAATGCGACATTTGACCTTCCGACTATTTCTATGACGTTCCACTCAATACGCGTAGAATTTGGTTCTAGAAAGATTACACGTAAGCAATAACAAATATATGCAGAATGCAGTTGTTTATGTTTTTCTCCAACAAACACGCGTATTAAGTTATGCGGCGACAAGTAAACAGCTTTGTTATCAAAATGACGCGATATTTATACAGGGATGCCCAACCTTTTCTACTAATTGCAGTTGATATTTCATAACTATAATTTTTATATCCTCAGATGCCCGCAAATTCGTAAAAATATGTATTTAATTAAATATATTTTTGTTTAGGTAAAGAAGCAGTTTCTATATTGCTCTTTGTCGTCTAATACAAGTTCAATTACTAATGTTTCGGATGCATGTAATCTATATATTCTCAAGACCTATTGTCGAACCCAATAACGGTACTTGTTACGTTTTTTCCGCTCAATAACATTGTTTTTAGTTCTCTCTTTAGTATAATAGGTTCTCTCTATAGTATACAGGTGTACAATAATAAAAATACTTTTTCAATAAATATAAAAAAAGTTTTTGTCAACAACATAATTTATTAAATTGAAATTTTTATATTATATAGTGTTATGTGACTATCTCTTTTTTATTATTTGAAAATTTTTATTTCAATTTGTAAATTATGTATCGAACTTATCACCTTTAACCTCATACATAATTTCAATTTTCAAACTTTTCTTTTTTTCATTTGTATCTTGAAGAGAAAGGTTCTTTTTTAATTTTCTCAAAAGAAAAATAATACTTTAAAATCAAACGTTTAAGAGTGCTAATAACAAGTGGTATCAATAGACGCAAAAATTAATTCTACATCTTCTAAAAGAACTTATTCACCTCTAGTACGTAAATCGTAATTTTTTTTTTTTTTTATTTATTTAGGCTTTTGCTTATTCATCCTTCTTGCCATTGAATTTTATTTGTAAAATTATATAAAAAATTTACATATAAATTATAATTATTCTAATAAATACAAATAAATTGATTATTTTAAAAAATTAAACTTAAAATTAAATACATACTTAATAAAATATTCTAACTTATATTACACTTCTATATTGTTTTCTACCACAAAGTTTGTTACTATTTTAAATAGGACATGTTGACTGGGAACTGTGTTATAATACATAATTTATTTAAAAGTCTATCAATTTTTGATGCTAAAAGATGACACCCTAGAATTATATGGTACAAAGAACCTTCTTCTCCACATCTACAATTTGGTGTGTCTTTTATATTTATTTTGTATAGATGAGCTGGACATTTAGAATGCCTAGATTTCATTCGACAATTTGTTAAAATATATCTCCGTGAATGATTTTTATTAAACCATGTGGTTGTTAGAATTTTTTAATTCGCTGCTAAAAAAAATTTTCCAGTACTTTGACTTTTCTCATTATATATATTCTGCCATTCTGCCATACAATTTTCTTTAATTATTTTTTTGGAATCTTTTATTGACCAATTTATGTTTTCTATAGATAAACAAACACTACAATAATCAGTGAAGATTATTATATTTTTATTGTCAGTTTTTTGTATTATTTCTAGTAATTTCATTATTGCTGTTATTTCTGTATTATAAGAATTTGTGATGTTGTTAAGTTTGTATTTGTACTGTTGATCTGTATTATAATTGAAAATCTCAATTCCTCCAGTTTTAGAGTTTTTTTCGAATGAACCATCGGTAAACCATATACTCCAGTTTATATCATCTTTTGTTATATATTCCATATATTTTTGATAAGTTATTTCCTTACTGTCATTCTTCTTGAACAAATTTAATTCTGTATGTATTGTTGTCATGCTTATTTCTAATGGAAATTTAAAAAAAGGTATAGTGTTATGTACCTCTAAGTTTAAGTTATTATATCTATCAAAACTAGTTAAAAGTGCCGGTTTTTATGAGTTTTCCAATATGGTTTATTATAAAGAACATATAGTTTAGATAATCTTGTATTTAAGGGGCCACATGGGTTATATCTGTTTCTACAAAAGAAACTGTCTAATATTTGTTGTATTCTGATATTTACCGGAAGAGTATTAGTTTGATAGTTGAGGATTTGGATTGGTGTTGAAACCATCGCACCTAATATTATTCTTAAACATTTGTTTTGTATAATTTCAATTTTTTTTAATCTTGAATTATTTGCGGTGCAGATCATAGTACTAGAATAGTCAGTATGCGGTCTAACAATAGCTTTATATATGTTTATTAAGGTTGTTGGGTGTGCGCCCCATTTGTATCCTGCTATACATCGCATCAAATTTAAGCCTTTTTGACATTTGTTAATAATATGTGCAATTTCTTTCGCCCAAGTGCTTTTCGTATCGAAGAATATACCCAGAAATTTGGTATTTGAACTAACAGTTATATTTTTATTTCTGATGGTTATTTTTGGACTGCAGTTTATTCTATGCCTTGTAAATATAACTATTTTACTTTTTTCTGACGATATATTTAATTTGATTTCCTTTAGTAAAATATCTAGTTTTCTTAATTTTGAATGTAATCTGTTTTGAGCTATATCTTGTGTATGGCCCATACTATAAATAACCATGTCTTCTGCATACATCAGTACTGTTGTGTTGTTATCTGATAGTGTTGTTAACTTTTCTGTGTATATGTTGAATAATAAGGGAGATATTATTGAGCCTTGTGGAATTCCGTGATTACATAGTATAGGACCAGTTAACTTATTATTGTATCTAACTGTTATTTCTCTATTTTGGAAGTAGTTTATAATCCAGTTGGATATTTTGGGAGATATACCTATGTTTTTTAATTTTTCTTTTAATATTTTAAGATTAACATTGTCATAAGCAGCTTCAATGTCAATGAAAGCAGCTATCATATAATGATTTTTACTATATGTTCTTTGAATATCGATATTCAATATGTTTAAGTTATGCTGGGTACTTCTTGTTTTTCTAAAAGCAAATTGTAACTCAGGTAATCTTTTATGATGTTCGAGATACCATTCCACTCTGTTTTTGATGATTGTTTCCATAGTTTTGCGAATACATGGTAGTAAAGTAATTGGTCTGAATGATTCTTCTTTGTTTAGATCTTTTCCTGGTTTTAATATAGGAACAACGATATGTTTTTTCCAGTCTAATGGTATATCAGCAGTGTTTAATGACAGATTATATATTTGTGTAAGATGATTTATTGCATTGTCAGGTAGGTTTTGTATCATTTTGTAATTTATTCTATCAAATCCTGTGCTACTGTTTTTATTACAAAATTAATAAATGAAATTTACTTCATTTATATTTATGTTATTATCTAGGAAATTATCTTTTATGGTGGTGGTGGTAGTAATATTTAAATTGTTGTTCTGTGGAAATTTTTTTTTAATGAATTTTTCTATTAAATATTCATTATTACTTATCCTTTTAGTACTATAGCTTTTATTGTTAATTTCTCTTATATTATTCCAGACAATGTTGGTTGTTGTGTTTGGGTTTAAATTCTCGCAGAAATCCTGCCATTCTATTTTTTTTCCTGGCTCTAAAATATCGTCTGGTTTTAGCTTGATGTTTTTTATAATTTAAATAATTCGCCATTGTCATGTTTTTATTAAAAATAGTTAGTGCTAATTTTCTTTGAGCTATCATTTTATTGCACTCTGAGTCCCACCAAGACGGTTTTATTTTATTAGGAGTTATATTATACAATCTGGTAGATGGAATATGTATGTCTGCCGAATCATTAATAACATCTCTAAATTGTTTGTATTTGTTTTCAACATATTGGGGATTACTTGTGATTCCATTTGTGATAAGGTTTTAAATTCTGCTTTTTATTTCAAGGCAATATTTCTCCCAATCTGCTTTTCGGAAATTTCTCCTCGTTAAATATTCAGATGTACGGTAACGGTCTTTATTATTGTCATTCAGACAGAAAAAAATTGGGTAGTGATCACTACCTAAGCAATCTGCAAGAACTTGCCACGAAGTAATTTGTTGTGTTAACGTCATAGATACCAATGTGAGATCCAATATACTGTCCTTTGTATTGAGATTGCTTACTCTAGTTGGTTTATCATCGTTGATAATATTTAGACTTTCGTTTTCTATGAATTCTAACAATTCTTTACCTTTATACTGACTACCTGGACAATTTATATCCCAAGCAAGATTAGTCGCGTTAAAATCTCCAGCAAGTATAACAGGAACATCTATTTGTTGTTTTATCTGTGACCAGTTTGAATTAGATAGTTTATGATTCGGTTTAGCATAGATTGATAAAATACATATTACATCAGTTTCGTTATTTGTTATAATTATTCCAGCTATTTCGACCGAATTATATGAGTTATTTAGCATTACTCGTTTATATTTTATAGATTCATGAATCAAGATAGCAACACCACATAGTTTGTATTCTGTATCCTATCATCTCTTTCAATAAAATAGCCTTTGATGTTGAAATTGAGATTTTGTGTTAAAAACGTTTCTGATAGTATGCATATATGTATGTTATGCTTCTGTAACATATGTTGTAGTTCCTCTTTAATATATCTGACTCCTCTGCAGTTCCATTGAATAAAATTTATCATTTTAACTATTTTAATTAACGATTAATTTTTATATCTGATGTCTTGTTTTTCGATTTATTTATCTTCTTTATCTATATATATATAAAAATCAATTGCTGTTCGTTAGTCTCGCTAAAACTCGAGAACGGCTGAACGGATTTATCTTATCTTGGTCTTGAATTATTCGTGGAGGTCTAGGGAAGGTTTAAAAGGTGAGAAAAATTCGAATAATTGCCGGGAAAATCCTCAAAACAGCATTTTTCTATTTCCCATACAAACGTTTTCTAAATAAAATGGAGAGTCAATTTGTAATTTATTACCGCTGCATAAAGTTCAAATTCGCGTGCGCGTTGGAGGACCTAATATCGCGTTCTGAAACTCAACAAAAGTGAAAGTGAATCGCGAACGCGACAAAATTGCATAGTCTCAAAATACATAGTACATAAATAAACACAATTTTAGCTAACTTCAGTTGTTACTCTGTCCGATTATTTTTTTATTTTAGCTAACTTAAGTTGTTACTCTGTCCGATTATTTTTTTAATAAGACTATATAGAAATCGAAAGATAAATCAATAATAATAAAGACAAATTAAATTATAAATCTTAAGTTAAATTCTGAACGCAATCTCAATATGTATTTGACATTAGATTTGACAACCAACTGATATGTCATTCCATCCTGTCGCATTTCAGAGCACGGAAAAAATTATATTATCGTTATATCTATCTTTGTGGCTACGTGCGCGAGAACTTTCTTTACTTTGGTGATCCTTTGTGATAGTGAAATTCCAAGTAATGTGTTCTTTTTTGTGATAGTGACACTTTACTGCTAAATGAGCGGGAAATTTTCTCACTTTGATTAATTACAATTTACGATGCCGAGGAGAAGACGACCTAACTTAGGTCGTCGTAGTCAATCAAATGTGCGAAGAGCTACCTCACGTGCTAACCGCACTGATGACCAGAGACAGACAGATCAAGAAAATAGTCGTATTGCTATGTCAGAATTGCGTTCTTTGGTGAGTGACAATGTAGGAGATAGGCTTAGAATGCAACGAGTTCGTGCACATCAAACACAACAACAGCAAGCTAGACATAATGAAATTGAGCGAATCCGCAGACGCAGTGCTCCTGTGATTCTTGAACGAGCTGCATTCCACTATGATCCGGCAATTGATTATTGTGCCGACAAATCGGTAACAATTAGGGAAATGAAAACAATTTGTAAATATTGTAAGGCGTTAAAATACACTGGTGAATCTACTGGATTATGTTGTGCTGAAGGCAAAGTAAAATTGCCACAATTGGTCCCACCACCAGATCCTTTACGCTCTTTGGTTTCTGGGATTGGAAATGATTCTAAGCACTTCTTGACCAACATTCAGAAATATAACAACTGTTTCCAGATGACATCATTCGGTGCTACACATATTATACAAGACAATTTCATGCCCACTTTCAAGGTATTATATAAGAATATTTTTTTATATTATTCAAGTTTGTACTAAAATATATATATCGGAAATTATTAATGGACAAATTTTTAAAAATTACAGATTCAAGGACAAATTTATCACTTACTGGGAACTCTGTTACCACTAACTGATGCAGATCATCAATTTTTACAAATTTATTTTATGGGCAATTCAGATGCGGAAATTAATAATCGTTGTGCTCACAATCCAACAGTGAAGAGAACCATTGTCCAACAATTACAAATATTTCTTCATCAGAATAACAATTTAGTAAACATGTTCAAAATAGCATTGGATCGGATGCCATCTGATAGCCATAATATTATTATTCGAGCTGACAAAACACCTGCCGGTGAACACACAAGGAGGTTCAATTCACCTACCATTGATGAAGTGGCTGTTGTCATTGTGGGCGAAAATTTACAATCTAGAGATATTGTGCTTCATCGTCGGAATAGTGAGTTAAAACGTGTATCTGAAACACACAGGAGTTATGATGCACTACAATATCCTTTGATCTTCTGGCAAGGGGAAGATGGATATCATTTTAATATCAAAATGGTAAATCAAGTAACAGGTAAATGAATTGAACAAGATTAAATAATATTTTTAAATTCAATACATCTAAGTAACAATTTAAACATTTATCATTTTTGATCGCAGGTGCTGAAACCAACAAAAAAGTTAGTGCTATGAATTTCTATTCATACAGACTCATGATCCGTCAAGGTGAAGTAAATCATATTTTGATGTGTCAACGACTTTTTCATCAGTTTGCAGTTGACATGTATGTCAAAATTGAGACTGAACGATTGACATACATCCGTTTGAACCAACGACGGCTACGGTCAGAGGAATACATCCATCTCCGCGATGCTATAAATGCTGATGGCAATGTGAATAATGTAGGAAGAATGACAATTTTGCCAGCTACTTATATAGGAAGCCCACGTCACATGCATGAATATGCTCAGGATGCTATGTCATATGTTAGGCATTATGGCCGCCCAGATTTATTTGTTACATTCACATGTAACCCAAAATGGTCCGAAATCGAGAAGGAATTACTACATAGCCAAACACCAGTTGATAGACATGACATAACTGCCAGAGTTTTTAAACAAAAATTAAAATCTCTCATGAATTTTTTAATAAAGCATTGTGTGTATGGCCGAGTCCGTTGTTGGATGTACTCTGTAGAATGGCAAAAGCGTGGATTGCCACATGCGCACATTTTAGTCTGGTTAGTGGACAAAATAAGGCCAGATGAGATTGATTCTATAATTTCAGCTGAAATTCCAGATGAAATAGTTGACCCAAAATTGCATGCAGTAGTAACCAAACACATGATACATGGACCTTGCGGACATTTCAACTACAATTCACCCTGTATGGTCGACGGTAGGTGTTCCAAACGATACCCAAGAGCTTGCTCAAACCATAACGGGAAATGATGGATACCCATTGTATCGTCGGCGATCAGTTGCGGACAGTGGGCGATCGGTAGTTGTGAAGGTAAGAGGACAAAATGTTGATGTAGACAATCGTTGGATTGTGCCATACTCGCCAATATTGTCCAAAGCTTTTGAGACTCACATCAATGTGGAATATTGTAATTCTGTGAAGTCGATAAAGTACATATGTAAATATGTTAATAAAGGTAGTGATATGGCTGTCTTCGGTGTAACCAATGCAAATGATGAAATATCATAGTACCAGATGGGTCGCTATGTAAGTAGCAACGAAGCTATTTGGCGTATCTTTTCATTTGCGATCCATGAAAGACACCCTACAGTAGTCCATTTGGCAGTCCATTTAGAAAATGGTCAACGAGTTTATTTTAATGAATCTAACGCGGCAGACAGGGCGGCACATCCACCGTCGACAACATTAACAAGTTTCTTCACAGTTTGTCAAACTGATGATTTTGCTCGCACTTTGCTGTATGCTGACATGCCACGCTATTACACATGGAACGCATCATCGAAATCGTTTCAGCGTCGAAAACAAGGAACACCAGTTGAAGGACATCCAAATGTATTTGCTTCAGATGCTCTGGGTCGCATCTACACAGTACATCCAAATAACGATGAATGTTATTATTTGCGGTTGTTGTTGGTGAATGTTCGTGGTCCGACATCGTTTAAACAACTGAGAACAGTTAATGGACAGCTGTGTGCGATTTACCGTGAGGCATGTCAACTATTACATTTACTTGAGAACGATTCGCACTGGGATGATACGCTCAAGGATTCCGTAATATCTTCGTCGCCGCATCAAATTCGTACATTGTTTGCGATTATCATATCGACATGTTTCCCCTCGAATCCAAAAGATTTGTGGGTTAAGTATAGAGATGACATGTCTGAGGATGTTTTGTATCGTGTGCGCCGTCAAACTTTGAATCCTACACTACAAATGACTGAAGAAATTTACAATGACACATTGATCATGATAGAAGATATGTGTTTATTGATGGCAAATAAAGTATTGTCGTGTTTGGGAATGACAGCACCCAATCGTCATATGCACGATGCATTAAACCACGAGTTGCAAAGAGAACATCAGTACGACATTGAAGCATTGGCCGAAACAGTTCGTACAAATGTTCCACAATTAAATCAACAACAAAGAATTGCGTACGACACTTTGATAGAAGCTGTGAACAGTGGATCTGGTGGAATTTATTTCCTTGATGCTCCCGGAGGAACCGGAAAAACGTTTTTAATTTCATTGCTTTTGGCGAGGATCAGATCGCGAAATGATGTTGCTCTAGCGTTGGCTTCATCTGGAATAGCTGCAACTCTGCTCGAAGGCGGGCGAACTGCACATTCTGCCTTGAAATTACCACTAAACATGCAAATCACCGAAACACCAATTTGCAACATCGCCAAAAATAGCGCAATGGCCAAGATCCTACAGGTATGCAAATTAATTGTTTGGGATGAATGCACAATGGCCCATAAGAGGTCACTGGAGGCACTGGACAGAACGTTGAAAGATCTTCGTGACAACCAAAATATTTTCGGTGGGGCCATGATTCTGTTGTCAGGTGATTTTCGTCAGACTCTTCCAGTTATTCCCCGATCAACTGTTGCTGATGAACTAAATGCATGCCTAAAATCATCAAATTTGTGGCAGTACGTAAAGACACTCCACTTAACAACTAACATGCGAGTATTTTTGCAACAAGATGAAACTGCTAATGTGTTTGCGAAGCAGTTGTTAGACATTGGAAATAATAAAGTTGCAGTGGACACCTCGACCGGATTCATCACATTACCTACAGATTTCTGTCACATCACAGACTCAAAAGTGGAGCTTATTCAGCGAGTTTACCCAGATATAGCGCAAAAGTTCAATAACCATAATTGGCTGGGTGAACGAGCAATATTAGCAGCGAAAAATAATGATGTAGAGGATCTTAATGCGACCATTCAGAATTTTCTTCCAGGACAGTTGGTTTCCTTCAAATCAGTCGACACCGTAATGAACCAGGATGACGTAATCAACTATCCCACTGAGTTTTTAAATTCACTGGAATTGCCTGGATTACCACCTCACAATTTGCAGTTAAAAGTAGGATCAGTTGTCATCATGCTGCGTAACATTAATCAACCTCGACTATGCAATGGAACAAGACTGGCTGTGAAAAGACTGATGAATAACGTCATTGAGGCGACAATCATAAAAGGAAAATACAAAGGAGAGGATGTCTTGATCCCGCGGATACCGATGATTCCAACGGACTTACCATTCGATTTTAAACGCTTACAATTTCCAGTACGTCTGGCCTTTGCGATGACCATAAATAAATCACAAGGACAGTCTTTAGAAGTTTGTGGAATCAACTTGGAGTTTCCCTGTTTCGCGCATGGACAATTATACGTCGCGTGTTCGCGCGTCGGAAAACCGTCTTCTTTGTTTATTTACGCACCACAAAACAAAACAAAAAATATAGTTTATGAGAAAGCTTTAAATTAATTAACAGACTGTATTTTCACAGTGTGTGTCTGTGAATATCAAATTTAAACCTTATAAATAGCCAGTATTTCAGGAAAACTCTGATTTCTAAGTAAGCAACATGATGTATCGAAAATAATAATAAAACTTCATGCTTTATTCAATAAATGCTTTTTCATTAATAATTATTTTGTTTGTTTTAAAATCATTTTATACAAAAGATTAGGTCTTTTATTTATCGATGAGGCAGTACGAAGTCTGCCGGGTCAGCTAGTATATAATATTTTTTCTTTATGTTTATATAATTGTTGTTGATTTAATATTTTTGTAAATTTATTAACCGATTAGGTTTAGTGATGTGAATAGAGTTTTTATTAAAAAATAAACTTAATTTATATATCGATGTTTTCTTACGAGTTTGGTCATTGTACACTAGATATTTGTTTCTTGTAGCTTCTAAGAGATTGGGATGTAATATTAGGGTCTTTGTTTGTATCTTTAATTTTGTCATTATTATTTTTATTATATATTGATGTATAGCAGCTATCATTATCATTGTTTTCCATTGTAATATCAGGTTTCTCTTGGTTGATTTGCTTTCTGTTTTTTCCTTGATTAGTTTTCTTAAGGAATGTGTCACTTTCTTCATTGTTAGGTTTCTTTTCTTCTCTTCTTCTTTTTGGAATTGGTTCTTTAGTGGATGTCGTAGGTTGTGGTTGACTGTAAGATCTTTGTTATGAGTTACCTGTATTTGATTTATTCACTCTGGTATTGGTTCTTCTGGTTAAAGGGTTTGGTTTGTATGTTGGTATTATGTTGATACTATTGTATTTATTTGTGATATTGGGGAAAGTCTCATTGTAGTTTAGAGCTTCAAAAGAGTTTTGAGTTCTTACTGAGCATAAAAAGTCTGTATTTTTTTCCATTAATTCTAATTTTGCTTCATAAAAACTGAGATTGTGTTGGGCCATGAGATCTTTTATCTTGATTTGTCTTTTTTTTTCAAGACATTCATTGTCTGTAGCCTCGTGGTTAAGTTTACAATTTATGCATGTCGGGGTAGGAGATGTGCATGCAGTACGTAAATGATCTTCACTTCCGCAGAATTTACATTTTGCTACTTTTGCTCTACATTTTGTGGCTGCGTGTCCAAATTTAAAACAATTATAACATTGTATCGTCTGTTGTACAAATGGTTCACATGCTCGTCTCACTCTCCACATGTAAACATAAGCAGGAATTGCAAGTCCTTCAAAGAATAGTTTCACTGTTGTACTGGGTTCATATTTTATAGCTCCGTCAACTCTTATTCTTCGATTTAGCCTTTGCACTCTCGTTACTTTAAAAGGTGGACACTCTATATTATTTAAAATTGTATCTTCCGTATATTCTATATCAACACCTTTTATAATAGCTACTTTTGTGCACCAGTAAAATGGGATAAACGCTTCATATCCATTGTTTTTCAGCAATGTTGATTTGGTAATTTCGTTAGCTAGTATTGCATTAGCACAATAAACGATTACTCTATTTCTTCCCACTTTTTTAATTTCTATTAAATTAGATTTATTGCTAATTTTGCAAATTATTTCTGCTAATTTAAGAGAACTAAAAAATGTATTTCCATCACTATTATTTTTAACAATCATTACTTTATACGAGTCATATTTTGTTTCTGTGTTGTATAAATTATTATATATTTTTTTAACATTGTCATTATTGTTATTTAAGTTTTCTGCCATATCACTGGATGTTTTTTGTGTAGGAAATGATTTGTTAGTCACAGAGTTGTTTTTATTGTTCGGATTTTTATCGGGAGGTTCAGTCTCGATATCCATATTGTTAATTAACCAGTGATAATTAAATAGAAGTTACTTCACTTCTTAGTAATATCACATAATATTAATCTAAATTATAATTTAGATATAAATAAATCACGAACAAATATTATAATTTGCAAAAAAAAAATCACTATTTATTTTATTGTTTTGTTTATTGTAAACACGTGCGCTCACAAAGGAGTCTCGATGCGAACTGTAAATTGTAATAGATATAGTGCAATTAGTGTGGAGATAGAAGAATAGCAATATTGTCTACTGTTTTTTGCTGAAATATCCATTGTATTGTGCAACAATAGACTCTATTGTAATTATTTAAACTGTGTTCATTTAAAATAGGAATGATATTACTAGCGAAGTGTAAGGACTTTAATTTTAAATAAATTTAATTCGTGGATCGAAAATAGGTATGTGTGCAGAGTGAGCAAGCGTCCACCCTAGGACCGAAATAATAACAGCTCAGTTATGCATCAGTGATGAGTCATACGAATGACACATTTTACCCCTTTACTAAAGCAAGTAAATTGCAGAGAACCCCGCCGTAAAGTAGCTATGCAAAAACAAAGAAACAGATGGAACTAGAAAGTCTGTCATTAAACCCAATGACACCTATTACCTCTTAAGAAGAAGACAATGGTTTAATATCGAAAAAGAAAAACAGTTGTATACTGCACTGATAAAGGAAAGAGCAGAAAAGACGAAACTACTTAAAAAAGTCAAACAATTGGAAGCGCCAATTGGAAGAAAAGAAAAGCAATCGGGCTGATTTCAAAACAAGTAGTCAAATTGAAACTGATAAATATGAGACAGATGAACAAGAACAAAATGGGGAGACCGATTGGATCGCAAAAAAAAATCTAAAAAACACAAACCAAATACATCACCTTACATCTCTCCGGAAAAGATGTAAACAAAAACCAAGCACAAGCTAGAAACGAAACTAAAATTGATCGACAACGAAATGAGAAGTCAATTAAGGCGCCACCTAATAAGTTTTTTTTTTTATTTACAAGAATATTACAACTAAGCGTGGCTTATCTAGTAATTTATATATACAAAGTTAAATATAATTGTTCAGTTCTAGTCCACAGAGTAGTTTGTAGTAGCAGAATCACAGGGTCAAGTCTTCCGGCTTGGTCCTCTTCAATCTGCGCAGATTCTCTCTATTATTAAGCAGCTGCAGAATTTCTTCATTCTGGTGGCTCTGCAGTCGCAGTAGATGTTTGCTTGCTGCCTTCCTGACTTCTTCGTCTTCAATCACGCATCTTTAAATCACGGCGTAAATTATCATTCCGTATGTACCAGAGCGCATTTGTAATGCTCCGTAGTACTTTGTTTGAAAGTCTGAATTTTTGTTAAATTTGTTTTCTTGGTACAACCCCAAAGTTGTATACCATAAGTCTATATGGGTTTCAGTATTTGCTTATACAATAACAGTTTGTTGTGCACTGTAAGCTGAGCATGTTTTCCCATCAGCCAGTGCATTTTCCTTAATTTATTATTAAGCTGTTCTCTTTTTATCTTAACATGGTCCTTCCACTTGAGTTTCCCGTCAAGCGTCATACCAAGGTATTTCGCTGTGTTGGAATAGGGTATTTTTTGGCTGTTGATAGTAACTGTGAGAGGAGTAGTTATTCAATTTGTAAAGTTGATGTGCGTCGATTTGGCTTCGTTCAGCTTAATTCGCCATTTCTTTGTCCATTTGCAAACCTCGACTAGGAAATGCTGTAGTCTTCTGGTAACCTCTTCCTCATTTTTCCCAACAATCATTATCGCTGTGTCGTCTGCGAGTGTAACTATTTTATTGTTCTTAGGTTGTGGTATATGCCGTGTATATAATAAGTACAGAACTGGACCAAGGACGATGCCTTGCGGAACTTCTGTTTTTATCTGTTTCATATCTGAGTACTCATCGTTTACTTTCACTCTAAAGTGTCTACATTCGAGATAAGATTTAAGAATATGGTACCAACCACCAGGTAGATCTTTTTTCAGTTTGTATAATAATCCTTGATGCCCACCTTGTAGAATGCCTATGCCACATCAAGAAAGACGCTTGAACATAGTTGTTGTATTTCCAGTGCTTTTTCAATAATATTGGTAATCCTAAGGACTTGTTCAATGGTCGTGTGTTTACTTCGGAATCCGAATTGATGGTCAGAAATTAGGTTTCTTTCAGATATTATCGGCTCCAGTCTCTTCAGCAGAAGCTTCACAAATATTTTGGATAATACTGGTAATAATGAAATTGGCGATAGCTAGTAATCTCATTTGGAGGTTTACCGGGTTTAGGTAACATTATCACTTTAGCTACTTTCCATTGACTAGGAACATATACTAGTCTGATACCTGCATTGTAGTGGTGTAAGAGCTTTCTCAATGCTATATCAGGTAGTTCCTTTATAACCTTACCTATTATAAGGTCAAATCCTGGGGCCTTTTTAGCGTTCAAGTCGCTCTTTATTAAGTTCTTCAGTTCCTTAAGAGTGACTGGAAGAATTTTTTGGTTGTCCGTTCTTCTGCTGCATCTGATTTCTTCCTCAGTAGTCTGTCGCGGATACTGTTTGAATGTCTTTTCTAAGTGTTAAGCAAATAAGTCGGCTTTTTGTTTATTGTTGACCATCCAAGATCCGTCTTCTTTTTTGATAGTTGGGTTCTGATTCTTCGGTCTCTTTATGGCTTTTGCTGTTTTTCACAGTGAGTACTCTGTGTCTTTTCCTGCAGAGAGTCCGCTCAGGTACCAACTGAAGCTTTCATTCTTGAATTCTTTCAGCAGCTCCTTTAACTTGTTTACTAATAAATTTAGTGTGGTTTTGTCCTGTGGTGCTCTAGTCATTTGCCATGTTCTTCTAGCTCTCCGCTTTCTACTTACTAGTTCTCTTGTCTCTTGTGGGAACTTCACATCAAGATTTCCTTTACTTTTCACTATCGGAGTATTTCTCAACGCTGCGTTTTGGATTTCTTTCACTTACAAGTCAATGTCGTCTTCTAGTTGTTTCGATGTTTTTAGCGGTGTTTGTAGGTTTATTCTTAGCTCAAGATCTTCACGGAATCTTTCCCAGTTGGTTCCATTATTAGCAAGGCTTGGTGGTGCACTTTTATTGTTTTTATTCGCATCCAGCCTGGTAGAGCTCCTTTTCTTTGGCCGTGGTTAATCGAGAGCCCCAGAAAGTATTTTTGGCGTTGAGATCTCCACCAATAATAAATTTATTGCCTAATGTTTTAAACAGGTTTGCGTAGTTTTCTTTTTTTAAGTTATATCTCGGTGGACAATATTTGGCTGCTATTTTAAACCTTTTATTCTGTATATGCACTGACACTATCGTCACTTGCATTTCATCTGTTTCGATGTTTACTTCAGCGTTATGTTTGATTCTTTCATTAATTATTAGCGAGGGGCGTTTCCTCCCTTCGCTTTATTTGCCAGATGAATTGACTTGTATATGTTAAATTTATTAAATTTAATATACGACTCTCGAGTAAAATGTGTTTCCGACACAAGGCATATATCAATTTTCTGTAAGCGCATGAATAGCTCCAGTTCATGAATGCGTCCTTGTAGTGCGTTTGCATTCCAGGCTGCTATTGTTACCACGTTATTCATTTCTATTTCTTTGTCGCATTGTTTTCAATTCAGTTTCTAAACTCTGAATTTTTTCAAATATTTGTTTGTTGACAATTTGCTGTTCATTCATGCTGTTTAAAATCAAGTTAAGCATTCCTTCAGTTGTTCATTTTTCTTCTCCTTTTACAATTGCTATATAGCTCCTCTTGCTGACAATTTTGCTATATAGTTTTCTTGGCATTTCGCTGCTTATGCTAGTAACGGGATAATTGTCCTTTTCTTGCGTATGGCTGGTTTGTGTCTGTTGCTTCGGCTTTAAAAGATTGTCTCTTCTAATTTAAAGTTCTATGGCTACTACACATCCTCTGTAGCTAGCTGGATGATCTAATTTACAGTTGATCCAATCGATCTCCCTATTTACCTTATCTTCATCTGTCTCATATTTATCAGCTTTAGTTTGACTACTTGTTTTGTAATCTGCCCGACTGCTTTCTCTTTCTTCCAATTGGCGCATCCGCGCTTTCAATTGTTTGACTTTTTTAAGTAGTTTTGTTTTTTCTGCTCTTTCCTTTTTTAGTGCAGTATCTCTTTTTCGGTATTTAAACCATTGTTTTCTTCTTGATAGGTAATAGTTGTCATTGGATGTAATGACTGACTTTCTAATTCCATCTGTTTCTTTGTGTCCGCTTTACTTTGCTTGGGTAAAGTTCTCTGCATTTTGCTTGCCTTACTAAAGGGGTAAAATGTGTCATTCGTATGACTCATCACCGTAACGGGGGCTGTTAATAATCCGGTCCTTAAGAGGACGCTTGCTCGCTCTCCACACATACCGATTTTTAATCCACAAATTAAATCAATTTACAATTAAAGTCTTTACACTTCACTAGTATCATGATTCCTATTACTAGTTAGCACAATTTCAAAAATTACAATAGAATATATTGTTTCACAAAACAATGGATATTTTAGCAAAAACAAGAAAACAATAGACAATATTGCAATCTTACTATCTCCACACTAATTGCACTGTATCTCTTATAATTTACTTACTAAAAGTGAATAAGTTCTATAAGTAGATGTAAAATTAATTCTTGCGTCTATTGATCCCACTTGTTATTAGCACTCTTGTAAGGTTGATTTTTAAATATTATTTTCCTTTGGAGAAACTTAATAAAGAACCTTTCTCTTTAAGATACAATGACTGAATAACCTAAAAATGTAGGGGGTATAAAGGAGTTCAAAATACCCTGCGAAATTTAAAAAAATACTACCGAGCAAGAATACAAGGTAACGGCACTGAATAATAATGCATGGCAAGTTAATACGCCTGTTTCCAATGCGCACAGAGCGTTTGCGCATAAATTGAATAAGGGATTTTAGTGACACACTTATGAAGACAAGAACGAGAGATCAATTAAGGTAAGGGCCAAAGGATTACATCCTTTATGTGAAAAAAATAACATTATTGAGGATGTCAAAGCTAAGGACTAAACGTGTAGGATGCATTAAAAATCATTAAAAAATATACAGCGAGGCCTCCCACTTTTTATGCTTACCTTGGACAACAAAGAAAGTATAGATAAAAATTACGCAAATTGAGCCATTCCTAATATAATTGTTTAAATACTCGGTTAATTTCACAATGTAAGATATGTCAGGAATATAACCATACACAAAGCTATTGCAAGAAAGATCCGCGATGTGTTAGGTGCGCTGGTAAACACAATACCATGAACTGCACATTTAACAAAAATTCAACGCCCATATGCGTCACCTGCAAAGAAGATCATCCAGCTAGCTACAGAGGATGTGTAGTGGCCATAGAACTTCAAAATAGAAGAGACAATCTTTTAAAGCTGAAGCAACAGACACAACCCAGCCATACGCAAGAAAAGGACAATTATCCTGTGTCTAGCATAAGCAGCGAAATGCCAAGAAAACTATCTGCGGAATGCCAGCAAAACTCTCTGCGAAGGAGAAGAAAAAGCGTCAATGAAGCGTCAGGAATGCTAACCTTGATTTTAAACAGCATGAATGAATAGCAAATTGTCAATAAACAAATATTTGAAAAAATTCAGAGTTTAGAAACTGAGTTGAAAACAATGCGACAAAGAAATAGAAATGAATAATGGGGTAATAATAGCTGTCTGGAATGCAAACGGATTACAGGGACACATTCATGAACTAGAGCTATTTATGCGCTTACATAAAATTGATATATGTCTTGTGTCGGAAACACATGTTACACGAGAGTCGTATATTAAACTTAATAACTTTAACATATACAAGTCAATTCATCCGGCAAATAAAGCGAGGTAAGCGAGAAAGTAAACATTAAAACCGAGGCAATGAATTGACCATAGTCTCAGTGCATATACAAAATCAAAGACACAAAATATCGGCCATACATTGTTTACCGAGATAAAGCGGCGGGCTACGAGGAACTGAAAATGACTAAAGCACCGCAGGACAAAACCACCCTAAATTCATTAGCAAACAAGCTAAAGGAGCTATTGTAAGAATTAAAGAATGATAACTTTGCTTGGTACCTGAGCGGACGCTATGCAGAAAAAGACACAGAATACTCAATGTTGAAAGCAGCAAAAGCAATGAAGAGGCCGAAAAATCAGAACCCACCTATCAAAAAAGGAGACGGATCTTGGATGGTTAACAACAAACAAAAAGCCGACTTCTTTGGTGATATAGAGAAAACATTCAAACTATATTTATGACAGACTACAAAGGAAGAACTGCAGCAGAAAAATGGAGAAACCAAAAATTCTACTAGTAACTCTTAATGAATTTAAGAATTTAATAAAGACCGACTTGACCGCTAAAAATGCCCTGTGATTTGATCTATTAACAGGTAAGATAATAAAGGAATGCCTAATATAGCACTTAAGCTCCTACACCACTAAAATGCAGCTATCAGACTGCTATATGTTCTTAGTCAATGGAAAGTAGCTGAAGTAATAATGATACCGAAACCCGGTAAACTTCCAATTGAGGTTACAAGTTATCTCATTATTACCAGTCATATCAAAAATATTCGAAACACTATTGCTGAAGAGATTAAAGCCAATAATCTCTTAAAAAAACTAAGCCCGGACCATCAATTTGGATTTAGAAGCACACGACCATAGAACAAGTCCATCGAATTACCAATATTATTGAAAAAGCACTGGAAACACAACAACTATGCTCAAGCGTCTTTCTTTATGTGGCACAGGCCTTCTACAAGGTATGGTTCCAAGGATTAATGTACAAATTGAAAACAGATATATCTGGTGATTGATACCACATTCTCAAGTCTTATTTAGAATGTAGACACTTTGGAGTGAAAGTGTACGATGAGTACTCAGATATCAAACAGATAAAAGCAAAAGTACCGCAAGACACCGTCATTGGTCCAGTTCTGTACTTATTATATACAAGGGATATATTGTTAGAATAGATTATAAGGCGGTATACTAAATCTATATAACTGTACAATAGTATGCCATAGTTAGAAACAATTAAAATAATGTCTCTCTCTAGTATATAGACAATAAATGCAGTCGCATGTTATTTTTATTTAAGTGTTTTATATTTTAGTTATTAACTTCCACACTACCTATACCTTAACGTGATTCTGCTTGTAACCCTACCCCTTATATATGGTGGTAGTTTACATATTTTAAGAGAGCGATTCTACAATCCACTCTAGCGAAAGATTCTTTAAGTGATCTGGATCACCTTGAGTCGGATGACCTGAGCTTATTGTGGATGTCTTATATATCTATCACAACTTAGTACTTCATCTAATAATGTTATATAAATATATTAGGTTTACTTACTTTGTGTGCTCTGCAGGCTGCTATCTCTGCTTTGAACAATCACTTTATTTTAACGCAACGCGACCGTTAATTATTAGTACTTTACAATTAAAACAATTTATACTTTAACACTTATTTTCTTTATTGAACATTCAATTATTTATTACATTTCTTAAATAATTCTGTTAGTAACTTTATAATTCTTATATCACGGCGACTGAGGCGACTATTTGACTGGGTCTAGATGGACTGACCTTTTGACTGGGTCTCGATGGGACTGACCAAGAATCCCTTATTTTCTAGGTTAATACAGTTTAAAAAGTCTTTGTTCGAACATATGATCTCATTTGAACTCTAGCTATGTTTATCTGAAATACAAATATCGTTTCGTCACCACTTCTTTGGATTTAGGTATTTGGTTCTAATATAAACATTATTTGAAACTCTACGTGCTTATAAACAAAGGATTAGTTAATTAATATTTCTTTTAAAAGTTAATGTAAATACTGCATCGGTCAAACACTTCAAACAAAGAATTAAACAAATTATAATAATATGCGTCGTGGTTCTATTGATAAAACAATACTTAATCTAAATATTACGCCCGCCACTTTGGCGTCTAAAAACTAAAATAAAAATCTACGATTTAGTTTACATATGAACCTTTACACTGGTTCCTAAATAGTTAGTAATAATATATCAATAGTTAATGAATCTATGGGACTGTTACATGCTACTACAAACCGCAGAAGTCTTTTTCGTAATGTTTAAAATTGTAGAACTAATCAGTGGACTACAACTGAACAAATATGTTTAACTTTATTTATACATTACTAGATAAGCCACGCTAAGTTGTAATATTTTTTGAAATTAAAAAAAAAATATTTAAACATGGTAACATTATCACTTCAGCTACTTTTTATTGACTAGGAACATATACTAGTCTGATACCTGCATTGTAGTGGTGTAAGAGCTTTCTCAATGCTATATCAGGTAGTTCCTTTATAACCTTACCTATTATAAGGTCAAATCCTGGGGCCTTTTTAGCGTTCAAGTCGCTCTTTATTAAGTTCTTCAGTTCCTTAAGAGTGACTGGAAGAATTTTTTGGTTGTCCGTTCTTCTACTGCATCTGATTTCTTTCTCAGTAGTCTGTCGCGGATACTGTTTGAATGTCTTTTCTAAGTGTTTAGCAAATAAGTCGGCTTTTTGTTTATTGTTGACCATCCAAGATCCGTCTTCTTTTTTGATAGTTGGGTTCTGATTCTTCAATCTCTTTATGGCTTTTGCTGTTTTTCACAGTGAGTACTCTGTGTCTTTTCCTGCAGAGAGTCCGCTCAGGTACCAACTGAAGCTATCATTCTTGAATTCTTTCAGCAGCTCCTTTAACTTGTTTACTAATAAATTTAGTGTGGTTTTGTCCTGTGGTGCTCTAGTCATTTGCCATGTTCTTCTAGCTCTCCGCTTTCTACTTACTAGTTCTCTTGTCTCTTGTGGGAACTTCACATCAAGATTTCCTTTACTTTTCACTATCGGAGTATTTCTCAACGCTGCGTTTTGGATTTCTTTCACTTACAAGTCGATGTCGTCTTCTAGTTGTTTCGATGTTTTTAGCGGTGTTTGTAGGTTTATTCTTAGCTCAAGATCTTCACGGAATCTTTCCCAGTTGGTTCCATTATTAGCAAGGTTAGGTGGTGCATTTATATTATTTTTGTTCGCATCCAGCCTGGTAGAGCTCCTTTCCTTTGGCCGTGGTTAATCGAGAGCCCCAGAAAGTATTTTTGGCGTTGAGATCTCCACCAATAATAAATTTGTTGCTTAATGTTTTGAACAGGTTTGCGTAGTTTTCTTTTTTTAAGTTATATCTCGGTGGACAATATATGGCTGCTATTTTAAACCTTTTATTTTGTATATGCACTGACACTATCGTCACTTGCATTTCATCTGTTTCGATGTTTACTTCAGCGTTATGTTTGATTCTTTCATTAATTATTAGCGAGGGGTGTTTCCCCCCTTCGCTTTATTTGCCAGATGAATTGACTTGTATATGTTAAATTTATTAAATTTAATATACGACTCTCGAGTAAAATGTGTTTCCGACACAAGGCATATATCAATTTTCTGTAAGCGCATGAATAGCTCCAGTTCATGAATGCGTCTTTGTAGTGCGTTTGCATTCCAGGCTGCTATTGTTACCACGTTATTCATTTCTATTTCTTTGTCGCATTGTTTTCAATTCAGTTTCTAAACTCTGAATTTTTTCAAAAATTTGTTTGTTGACAATTTGCTGTTCATTCATGCTGTTTAAAATCAAGTTAAGCATTCCTTCAATTGTTGATTTTTCTTCTCCTCCGCTGACAATTTTGCTATATAGTTTTCTTGGCATTTCGCTGCTTATGCTAGGAACGGGATAATTGCCCTTTTCTTGCGTATGGCTGGGTTGTGTCTGTTGCTTCGGCTTTAAAAGATTGTCTCTTCTATTTTAAAGTTCTATGGCTACTACACATCCTCTGTAGCTAGCTAAATGATCTAATTTACAGTTGACGCATATGGGCGTTGTATTTTTGCTAACTGTGCAGTTCAGGGTATTATGTTTGCCAGCGCACCTAACACATCTCGGATCTTTCTTGCAATAGCTTTCTGTATGGTTATATTCCTGACATCTCTTGCATTGTGGAATTAACCGAGTATTTTTACTTATTGGTTCTATTTTAACAATAATGTTAAGTATGGTTCTAATGGCGTAAATTTTTTCTATGCTTTCTTTGTTGTCAAAGGTAAGCATGAAGAGTGGTAGTCTTCGCTTTGTAGTTACTATTTCACCATTTTCCTGGATCCTTGTATCTTTTTTAATGATGTTTACTGCATCCAACACGTTTAGTCCTTAAGCTTTGAGATCTTCAATGATGTCATCTTTTTCACATGAAGGATGTAATCCTTTAGCCATGACCTTTTTTGATCTCTCATTCTTATCTTCATATTTGTGCCACTGACATTTTTCCTCATTCAATTTATGCGCTAACGCTCTGTACGCATTGGGATCAGGTGTATTAATTTTTTATGCGTTATTACTCAATGCCGTTACCTTGCATTCTTGATCGGTTGTATTTTTTAAGATTTCATAGAGTATCTTATATTCCTTTATACCCCCTACATTAATAGGTGGCGGACGAACACTTATCTTAATTGGTTTCTCATTTTGCTGTTGATCAATTTCAGTATCGTTTTTAGCTTGTGCTTGGTTTTTGATTACATCTTTTTCAGGAGAGATGTAGGGTGATGTATTTGGTTTGCGTTTTTTGGATTTTCTCTTTTTTACGATCCAATCGGTCTCCCTATTTACTTTATCTTCATCTGTCTCATATTTATCAGCTTTAGTTTGACTACTTGTTTTGTAATCTGCCCGACTGCTTTCTCTTTCTTCCAATTGGCGCATCCGCGCTTTCAATTGTTTGACTTTTTTAAGTAGTTTTGTTTTTTCTGCTCTTTCCTTTTTTAGTGCAGTATCTCTTTTTCGGTATTTAAACCATTGTTTTCTTCTTGATAGGTAATAGTTGTCATTGGATGTAATGACTGACTTTCTAATTCCATCTGTTTTTTTGTTCCCGCTTGGCTTTGCTTGGGTGGAGTTCTCTGCATTTTGCTTGCTTTACTAAAGGGGTAAAATGTGTCATTCGTATGACTCATCACCGTAACATGGGGTGTTAATAATCCGGTCCTTGAGAGGACGCTTGCTCGCTCTCCACACATACCGATTTTTAATCCACAAATTAAATCAATTTACAATTAAAGTCTTTACACTTCACTAGTATCATGATTCCTATTACTAGTGAGCACAATTTCAAAAATTACAATAGAATTTATTGTTTCACAAAACAATGGATATTTCAGCAAAAAGAAGAAAACAATAGACAATATTGCAATCTTACTATCTCCACACTAATTGCACTGTATCTCTTATGATTTACTTACTAAAAGTGAATAAGTTCTATAAGTAGATGTAAAATTAATTCTTGCGTCTATTGATCCCACTTGTTATTAGCACTCTTGTAAGGTTGATTTTTAAATATTATTTTCCTTTGGAGAAACTTAATAAAGAACCTTTCTCTTTAAGATACAATGACTGAATAACATAAAAATGTAGGGGGTATAAAGGACTTTAAAATACTCTGCGAAATTTAAAAAAATACTACCGAGCAAGAATACAAGGTAACGGCACTGAATAATAATGCATGGCAAGTTAATACGCCTGTTCCCAATGCGCACAGAGCGTTTGCGCATAAATTGAATAAGGGATTTTAGTGACACACTTATGAAGACAAGAACGAGAGATCAATTAAGGTAAGGGCCAAAGGATTACATCCTTTATGTGAAAAAAATAACATTATTGAGGATGTCAAAGCTAAGGACTAAACGTGTAGGATGCATTAAAAATCATTAAAAAATATACAAGAAACCAGAAAAATGATAAAAAAGTAACTTCACAGCGAGGCCTCCCACTTTTTATGCTTACCTTTGACAACAAAGAAAGTATAGATAAAAATTACGCAAATTGAGCCATTCCTAATATAATTGTTTAAATACTCGGTTAATTTCACAATGTAACATATGTCAGGAATATAACCATACACAAAGCTATTGCAAGAAAGATCCGCGATGTGTTAGGTGCGCTGGTAAACACAATACCATGAACTGCACAGTTAACAAAAATTCAACGCCCATATGCGTCACCTGCAAAGAAGATCATCCAGCTAGCTACAGAGGATGTGTAGTGGCCATAGAACTTCAAAATAGAAGAGACAATCTTTTAAAGCCAAAGCAACAGACACAACCCAGCCATACGCAAGAAAAGGACAATTATCCTGTGTCTAGCATAAGCAGCGAAATGCAAAGAAAACTATCTGCAGAATGCCAGCAAAACTATCTGCGAAGGAGAAGAAAATGCGTCAATGAAGCGTCAGGAATGCTTAACTTGATTTTAAACAGCATGAATGAATAGCAAATTGTCAATAAACAAATATTTAAAAAAATTCAGAGTTTAGAAACTGAGTTGAAAACAATGCGACAAAGAAATAGAAATGAATAATGGGGTAATAATTGCTGTCTGGAATGCAAACGGATTACAGGGACACATTCATGAACTAGACCTATTTATGCGCTTACAGAAAATTGATATATGCCTTGTGTCGGAAACACATTTCCGCTATGCAGAAAAAGACACAGAATACTCACTGTTGAAAGCAGCAAAAGCAATGAAAAAACTGAAAAATCAGAACCCACCTATCAAAAAAGGAGACCGATCTTGGATGGTTAACAACAAACAAAAAGCCGACTTCTTCGGTGATATAGAGAAAACATTCAAATTGTATTTATGACAGACTACTAAGGAAGAACTGCAGAAGAAGAATGAAAAAAACCAAAAATTCTACTAGTAACTCTTAATGAATTTAAGAATTTAATAAAGACCGACTTGAACGCTAAAAAGGCCCTGTGATTTGATCTATTAACAAGTAAGATAATAAAGGAATGCCTAATATAGCACTTAAGCTCCTACACCACTAAAATGCAGCTATCAGACTACTATATGTTCTTAGTCAATGGAAAGTAGCTGAAGTAATAATGATACCGAAACCCGGTAAACTTCCAATTGAGGTTACAAGTTATCTCATTATTACCAGTCATATCAAAAATATTCAAAACACTATTGCTGAAGAGATTGAAGCCAAAAATCTCTTAAAAAAACTAAGCCCGGACCATCAATTTGGATTTAGAAGCACACGACCATAGAACAAGTCCATCGAATTACCAATATTATTGAAAAAGCACTGGAAACACAACAACTATGCTCAAGCGTCTTTCTTTATGTGGCACAGGCCTTCTACAAGGTATGGTTCCAAGGATTAATGTACAAATTGAAAACAGATATATCTGGTGATTGATACCACATTCTCAAGTCTTATTTAGAATGTAGACACTTTGGAGTGAAAGTGTACGATGAGTACTCAGATATCAAACAGATAAAAGCAAAAGTACCGCAAGACACCGTCATTGGTCCAGTTCTGTACTTATTATATACAAGGGATATATTGTTAGAATAGATTATAAGGCGGTATACTAAATCTATATAACTGTACAATAGTATGCCATAGTTAGAAACAATTAAAATAATGTCTCTCTCTAGTATATAGTCAATAAATGCAGTCGCATGTTATTTTTATTTAAGTGTTTTATATTTTAGTTATTAACTTCCACACTACCTATACCTTAACGTGATTCTGCTTGTAACCCTACCCCTTATATATGGTGGTAGTTTACATATTTTAAGAGAGCGATTCTACAATCCACTCTAGCGAAAGATTCTTTAAGTGATCTGGATCACCTTGAGTCGGATGACCTGAGCTTATTGTGGATGTCTTATATATCTATCACAACTTAGTACTTCATCTAATAATGTTATATAAATATATTAGGTTTACTTACTTTGTGTGCTCTGCAGGCTGCTATCTCTGCTTTGACCAATCACTTTATTTTAACGCAACGCGCCCGTTAATTATTAGTACTTTACAATTAAAACAATTTATACTTTAACACTTATTTTCTTTATTGAACATTCAATTATTTTATTCATTTCTTAAATAATTCTTTTAGTAATTTTATAATTCTTATATCAAGGCGACTAAGGCGACTATTTGACTGGGTCTAGATGGACTGACCTTTTGACTGGGTCTCGATGGGACTGACCAAGAATCCCTTATTTTCTAGGTTAATACAGTTTAAAAAGTCTTTGTTCGAACATATGATCTCATTTCAACTCTAGCTATGTTTATCTGAAATACAAATATCGTTTCGTCACCACTTCTTTGGATTTGGGTATTTTGTTCTAATATAAACATTATTTGAAACTCTACGTGCTTATGAACAAAGGATTAAATAATTAATATTTCTTTTAAAAGTTAATGTAAATACTGCATCGGTTAAACACTTCAAACAAAGAATTAAACAAATTATAATAATATGCGTCGTGGTTCTATTGATAAAACAATACTTAATCTAAATATTACGCCCGCCACTTTGGCGTCTCAATAGTAAAATAAAAATCTACCTAAATAGTTAGTATTATTAGATCAATAGTTAATGAATCTATGGGACTGTTACATGCTACTACAAACCGCAGAAGTCTTTTTCGTAATGTTTAAAATTGTAGAACTAATCAGTGGACTACAACTGAACAAATATGTTTAACTTTATTTATACATTACTAGATAAGCCACGCTAAGTTGTAATATTTTTTTAAATTAAAAAAAAAATATTTAAACACAATTTTTACCATCGTAAAATTTGATTTCTTTTTATTAATTAGATACTCAATTACGACTATTACACAATTGAAAATTTCAAATTTCTTCAATGTTCTCTACTGGGTTCTCTCAAAAGGCTCCCCCTTCCATCAATTGAATAGCTTTATACACATGGGTAATTTCTACTTTCTACCTTTTAAATAGGTATAAGACCTTTTCGTTAATGATGAAAATGTCGCCAAAAGTTGAAAGTCGAAAAACAAAACTATCTCAAAATTTTAGTGAGCTATGGTTCCTAATTATCTTAGAAATGATTTAAAACAGCCGACATCCATATATATCAAAGTTTTAGCTTAATTTCACCATATATTATAAATTTGACTATATAGAAATGGTGGCACAGGTTTAAAAAACTATGTGTATATAAAAAATTCTTTTTCGAAACTATTAAAAAAGGAAAACTAACACAATGGTGCTTATTTTCTAATATACTTAAACAAAACCAGTAAGAAACACAATACATGTTGCGAAATCTATTACAACTTTTTTTAAATATTTAAGGTAAAACGATACTTGGTCATTTTTTCTAGCGAAATATAGATGGCCATACTATACAGCAGATTATATATTATCAAAAAGACCATGTTTTTAAATGTTTAAATCGTTTTATGTAAGTAACTATAAACGCGAATCAAAATCTAAAGCTGCAATTAGTTAGATGAATAACGTATCTACATATAAGGCTTTGTTTGACTGACTTTTAATGAGATGGAACCGCAAAAATCACTTTTGAAAATTAATATTGCTATATTTTCTATTTATTTTTTTATACTCTATATATTTTTAAGTCTTAAGCGTAAGTTTGAAAACCATAATAAAGGTTATAAAATTTATGACAAACCCTTAGAATTGTTACTAGTCATATAAAAATTGGAATTTAACTAAAAAATACAACAATATTAATTTTCAAAAGTAATTTTTGCGGTTTTTAACTCATTAAAACTTTAATGTTTCAACTAATTGCAGCTTTAGATTTTGATTCGCGTTTATAGTTACTTACATAAAACTATTAAAACATAAAAGAACATGTTTTTTTATAATATTTAATCTGCTGTATAGTATCGCCATATATATTTTGCTAGAAAAAATGGCCAAGTATCATTTCACCTTAAATGAATAAATATTTGACATTAGTTATGGGTAAGTATTTAATTAATAAATTATTAAATGCATAAAAATAATTTTAACAGGCAAAAATCCATTAAATTGGAAGTTGAAAAATTCATTTTCAAAGCTACAGTCTCGATATTTGTTCGATCCTCATATATTTCGTATTTCATATTTCACATTATCGATATATACTTTCTTAAGTTTAATACCTCCTTAAAAAAAACAGTTGTACAGCAAAAAGTGCGTATCGTTTTTTCCAGTTTCTTTTTAGTTTAGTTCCAGCGGGAACGATAGAGAGAGCGGTTGCGACCAGTGGCAGTGCAATGGACACCGTTCAATACAGCGTCTAATTAGAATAAAATTATTTGTAATGGGTAAATATAAATTTAGAAAAACATTTACTATATTAAAAATTACCTAAAAATTATATTTTGCATTAATGCCAAGTTAACGGCTAACTTTAAATTTTATAGCAAATATTATACAGACATTTATATTGTCCATATTTCGTATCGAATAAATAATATGAATAATGAATAATAAATATATTTTAAATTTATACTTATATTAAATAGCAACGCGGCTTTTTCTTTATGTAACAATTAAAACAGCAGGGACGAAATGTCCACTACTAAGTTTTGTAGTGGTGTAGGTAGTAGAGTATAGAATGTGAACGCAACAATTCTATCAATTGCTCGTGCAGTTTTAGTGTCACTAAAAATATTCTTAGCTAGAAATGTATGTCTAATTACGCCGAGCGTTGAGACAATCACCAAAGGTTACTGACACGGATAAGTACGTATAGCGCCAAACAAAATGTATAGAACAATATCATTTTTTATAATATTTTCACAGTCACGTGTCGACACGGTTGTGTGCGCACAGACCTTAATGAGTGAGTAATAAGTAGTACTTACTAGTACCCTACTGGCGTATTTGCCTCGTAGTTTCATACACATTAACAATACGAGTATATAGGGGCTGCCTCTCAAAGTAATACTAAATAAAAACGCTGCTATCATTTGTGAATCTTATTATTTAATAATTTAAGAAAGCAATTCATTGCTTGATATGGTTATTTCTGGTGCTAATGATGGAATTAAATTTTCTGATAAAGGTATTACAAATTGCACAAAAATTATTGTACAACTAGAACATGTAAAATACTTTCATAGGTATTTAAATAACTTGGAAAACTAACGCTTGTCAAAATATGATGGCATACCGCAAAGTGACATATTATTCCTTTTAACAATGTCTTAAAATATTATTGTAGTTCACTGGTACAACCACTTCTTTACAAAATTTATTCAAATTTAAACATCATACGAGTATCTGTGCCTAATTAGATAATTTTAAATGTTTGACTGTCTGTTAACCGTTATTTTAATTTCTAAAATGCGAATATTTGATATAAAAGAGTTTTACAATGTTTAATAAATCATCATTTTAATGCATAACGCTGTAGGAATAACGGCCAACACAGTTGATATTTGTAGTCGACAGAACTCACGTTTTTAGCCACTTAGTTAAGTGCATATTGTGAGGTTATAATAAAAAGATGGATAAAAAGGAATTGACAATATATGGTAAATAATACACTTTAAGTGTCGTTTCCTTAAGTTTCAGGTATGATTTAAGTTAAACTTCTTCTTTTTACTATCTGAATATATAAAAGATAACCGATTTTGTTTAAACAAAAAATACGGTTTGGATATGTACGGTTTATCGATCTCGGTTTCTCTCATATACCAAGCAAGTGCGAGTTCTGCATTACACTGGATGTTATGAAATGGCGCTAGGATTTCTCCAGTCTTAAAGGCTATGCGGTACTAGCCTATCATAGACAGACTACACCCTTCAAAATGACATGGTGTGTCCAGACGAGAGCAAGTTTGCTTAAACCACCCGTACAAACTGTGATCAGGACAACTGGTGCTAAACCTTCAAGATCGAACGATGACTGGAGCGGAATTTAATAAATTTTACATAGATTTGGCGGAATATTATCTCCATACCACATGTCTGGAAATGGATGGACGTGATTTCTAATAGTATCCCTTAAAGAATATTAGAAAATCAGGCTGTATACTATTACGTTTTTTAAAAGCAATTTTATTCACCTTTGCTACATTTTTTCTGTTAAAGTCAGTACGCGACTTAAGGTTCATAGTAGTTAATAGTTCTAACCTGCTGCAATGTACCTGCGCAAAAAAAAATTCAGCCTTTATAATATGACGTAGGTCTGGCGTTCACAAGTTCTTGTTCCATATATTATACCAAAAATTAAATGATTAATAATAGACAAAACAACAGCATTTTTAATTACTGTCACTTCAAGAGATGGCCCCTGTATTTTATAATATGCTCGTGCGAGTTTTACTGTTACATATATAGGAAACAAATATAACGATTTTTTTACTTCTTTTAGGGAATTTCCTTTTGAGAGTTACAAACTCAGATATAACCATAAACTCTGCAAGGTACAGATTCTGCGACCTAAATGTTAATGTGGTGACAGATCCAGAAGACAGATTGGCGTTTACATTTAGTGTTATGCATAAAAATGTAAGTATAAATCCAAGTTATCATGGAGCCGAAAATATTAACAAATTTATATTTTAGTAGATTAATTTACTTTATTAATTTCTTCAGTCGTAATTTTAAGAACGGTGTGCTAGTTCATATATCGTGGTCGTCTGTAGGTTGTTAGTATTTGTTGACATTAATATTAGAATAAAACTTATATTTAAAAAACTGTATTTTACTTATTAAATTTTAATTCTAAATTACATTTGTTTCTTGTTAGTTTCGATTATAAATTATTTATGTGAGACAATAATATTATTTGTTAGTTGGTAAATTAATTTAATAAACTATTTTCTAATTATTTTATTAATCTTTATTTTACTTGTTTCGTTTGTTGTTGATTAGTTTCTAAATATTTCTTTGTGTATTTTGTTTGTTTCTTTAGCACTTTGTGCTTTTGTAATTTTTTCGACTTTTGTTTCTTAAACCTAATTTTTAGCAAAGTCAATAGTATGCGATAAAAATAATAATAGCAAGTCAATAGTGTTAAGACAAAATATAGTGATCCTCAATCTAACAGAACCAAAATGTTAAGTGAATTTTTCATTATTCTTGTCGACTAAATCACGAAAAACCAAATGTTTATGCAAATGATATTAATTTGCATTTTTTTATTTATTAGTGGATTGTATATTTATTTTGAAACTCACAGAAAAACACGATTTAATATGTAATGACTTTATTTGAATAAGTTGAAAAACACGTGCACAAAATAAAAAATGAATATATAATAATAATTTGTTGCTAATTTAGACTTTTAATTACAACAGAGAGCAACCCTCTGTCCGGATCTTGAAGGATGAAGGGCTGATTCCTTTACTGGTGCGCACCTATCGCGTCATTTCCGTGTCAGCTATCAAAAGAGGACATTATCTTTGTTGTCTACCGACAGTGAGAAAAATAATGCTTTGATGTCTTCATTGGCAACAATGCCTTAAGTTACTGTATTTTGTTGTTTAAGTTAAACAAATTTAGATGGCGTTGATTATCATTTTATATTTAAACCTTAAGTGATGAGGAATTCGCAAACAGCCTAGCGACCATCAAACTTTTCCTATTAATCATATTATTCAAGTTTTATATTATTTAATACCAATATTATTTGAGATCTGAAGATTGCAGGTAACAGACTTTTTGAATAGCCCGTTGATAGGTCCTTCCTGGTGTAATCTTTTTAAGGGTCTAATACTCAGTCAGTGGTCCATTTGTGAGTTGGGGCGTTTTTATCATTTTTAATAGTTTAATAGTTTATTGATAGTTTATAATTGATTCTATTCGAATCAAAACTGTAAATAAATCCTAAAAAGTTACATTTAAATTGTGCATCACACGTCGGACGTGATGCTTGACTAATATTACCGCATCCTCCCATAGACCCCCATGACTCCCATAACGTGGTGATCGTGGAGGTATAAATTTCCAAGCAATTACGCAAAATTCTCCAAGTACATACATTATTTTGAAATGATGTATCTAATAAAAGTTGACCTAATTCCCTCAAATAATTTCTAATACCTACATAATTTGTTCTATTGACAGAAAATACGTGCTATAAATCGTTCAAATGATAACAGGAATACTTGCGTTGTAAGATCCGTTACCAATACAAGATGTACAGATTTAGTGGCAAAACAAACAAACAATGCTATGTATGACTTTAAAAGCTTTGAATTTCTACCGTATCTATTTTTAATCATTACTGGACCAGCAAAATTCACATCTGTCATGTCAAATTATTAAACTGCTGTTATCACCGGAAAATCACCCAATAATTCATAATAAGAAGTGGGGATGTGTTTTTGCGACCTTAAATCTTGTACTTAATATTGAAAAAATAAATTCTATGTTGACAGTGGAGTGACGAGTCACATAGTAAATAAAATTATGTGTTCTCTGAATACTGACAAAAATATTCCTCGTAATGTGGTGACTGCAAATGTCGATTGTGTTAAACCTGTAAGTAAAAGAACGGTTAAGGTTCAACTAATGATTAATGACCGATGGAACAATTTAAGTACAACAGATGTGTGGTACGTCCCTGGTATTAAGAAAAAATTGTTTTCTACTCTTGCTGCTAATGATAAAGAAATTATTAATGAATTTGATTCAAATGTTGCTGTTTGCTTACTACAAATAAATGAGCAGATTGTGTTTTTTGGGAGTTGAAATCTGGTGGCCCAAATAAATTAGATATGAGAATTGTTTTTCCTCAAGTTTTGATAAAATAATACTGTTTTGCAACTATACCATGAAAGGATGGGACATCAAAATAAACGATACGTGAAGGCCACAATTAAAGGTAATCGTGTAAGAGTTATTTTGAGTGGCAATGGGAATACGATAGTAATGTGATAAGAAAAATATTACAAGAGAAGGGGATTACCCAAAAATCAACTATGCCATATACTCTACAGCAAAATCTTTGTGAGAGGGAGAATCGCACTGTCGTAGAGACTGCCCGCGCCATGACGCAGTCAACAAATGATCTACCACAGTCCTTATGTGCAGAACTTGTAAATGCTGACACATTTGTATCGAATAGAACCAAATCTTTTAGTATTTGAGAGAAATCTCCATACGAGTTATGGTTTGGGAAACGGCCATATATAAAACACCTTAGAATAATAGGTTCAGATTGCTATGCTCATGTTCCAGTACAAAAGAGAGATTTTATTATAAAATGTTATAAAATACCTGAATGATCTAGGGCTCATTTAGCTTTATAAGATTTGTTTACTTAAAATACTCTATAACAAGATGTTGCATCATGCCGAAACACTATAACATGATGCTTGATGCCGAAATACCTTCTATAATGCAATGTGTTTGCACACGTGTGTATTTACTAAACGTTACTTGGAACATAAATTTATTCTTTTAATCTGAGTTACGAAAATAACACCAACTGTTATATATTACGAATATCAAACATAATCAATTGAAACAATGTGAACTTATCTCAAGTGGTGTCGCTCAGCTTTCCTCGTGTGCGATTTTCTCGTGGTATTGACACGCTGTTTCGGATCTGTATCATTGTGGACCAAAATGTTAAGAGAATTCTTCATTATTCTTATCGATTAAAACACGAAAAACCAAATGTTTATGCAAATTTAATGTTATTAATTTAGACTTCTTTATTTATTAGTGGATTGTATATTTATTTAGAGACTCACAGAAAAACACAATTTAATATCTAATGACTATATTTGAATAAGTTTAAAAACACTTGTACAAAATAACAAATGAATATATAATAATAATTTGATGCTAATGTAGACTCCTAATTGTAATGTCGGCTTCACACCAAATAGACAGTTTTAGTTTTTTGCAACGTTGCAAAAGTGTTGCAACAAAACGTGTTGCACTTTTTTTGCAACAATTGTGTGTTTTGGCAACAGACTATTTGCATTGAACAGACCTATAATACCGGTTTCATAACAGATAGACAGTTGCATAAAACTGCAACAAAAAGTTGTTTTTTTTTAAATTTGTATCAATGTTTACACCAACTAGACAGTTTTTACAACATTTTTGTCATTTATTGCAGTTGTTTGCAACACAACACAGCCCCATCTGGAGTCGGTAAAGATCAAAAGAAACACGGTTGCGTTGTTTTTATTCTTCTTGGTTTGAACATGCAATTTTATTTTGTGTATACGTTTACGAATTAATGTGTACTTTCTGGAAGCCGAAAAAAATTAAAAAATTAATATTTGCGAGTTTAATTAATTTGCTAATATTTTATATGTCGTGGCTTTGGGAATAAAACAATTATTTTATAAAATGTATTTTATTAAATTCATATATTTGATGTTTTAATTAATACACTAATACTATTTATTATTATTAATTATTATTACAATATTATGTTAATATGGTTTTGTTTCGTTTCTTTTGCAGTTTATTACAGGATGCGCCTATAGCATATAGCATGCAACCCGTAGAGAATTTTAAGATATACATTTTTGGTTTGAGGTTTTTTTTTTTGATAAAACTTACCGTTTTCGAGAAAACGAAAAAAATCCAAAAAACCTCAAATTTTGACCTTTGACCCCGAATAACTTTTGAAGCACACATAGAATCCATGGGGATTTTTAAAACTTTATTTGTAATGGTAAACCCCAGCTCTCCACCATTATTTGGCTCTCCGGCAATTTTTGTTATTTTAAATGTTTATATTGACCGGGCTATAAAAGATTGTAACATAAAACATATGTATATCGTAAACCTAGTTAACTCGTGCTTTGAATTGTAGGCAGATTAACAAGTACAGATGAATAGTAAAGTAATCATGAGTTATAGCAGGAAACATAATTAAAGTGTTAATTTAGTATGTGAACGTGGGAGACTACTCATTATTACGAGTTCAAAGTAAAACCGGAGGCACTGAAGAAAATCCATGTTGTAAAGTTAGAATTGTGACGCAATATTCTTATGCAGTAAAAATAAAGAGAACTAACTTGTTTTTTTTTATTATTATTACTTTTTTTTAACTATTACAATCTAGTCTATCAGACTAATAAATAACTTAACGGTAACATATTATAATTTAAACATTAAAGGTTTTGCTCTTCAGCATACCATATTGTATAATATGAGATATTTAACTTGTTATTGTTCAATTGTACCTATTCCATTGTGCTGTTAATTAATTTTTAATGTTACAGTGCAAGTAATTCTTACATAATTCACTTTATTTTAAATTTAGGTGCTGATAAGTTTCAACTTTCCAGTAGAAGGAAATATGTGGACAATGGATAGCGCAGAGTTCCACTGGTTGCATGAAGGATATACCATATTGAAAGTAGACAAGACCATAGATTTTCCGAAAGCTCCACTCGGGCAATACTACGAATGTGCTGATGAAACTATATTTAAAAATGAAAACATTACTCTTAAATTTGAAGAAATTAAAGTAAGTCTTAAAGTTAAATCATGGTTTTATATTTTTATTAGGTTTTCTTATCTAAGCAATTATTAAAATTGCAATTAGAAATATATTCTTATTAAAAATATTGCGATGTATGTTGAATCAAATTATCGATTTAAAAATAACGAAAAAGAAATAATGTCTAAATATATTACTGAGCAATAGTTTATTTATACTTGCAGAAATATAATTTTTAATCAACACTCTTTGGTATTTAGGTGCAACCGTATCCGCAAGGAAGGACAACTTTTTCAACAGAAGGAGTTTCTTGCCCTCGACCAGTGGCAAATACGCTAAAAGTTTTGGCATTAGTTTTATTTATTGGGTCCATCGGGTATTACATAGGAAAAGCAATACATAAAAGAATCAAATCTAAGCCTCCAGCAAGCATTGTGCAAATTTAAATAAAGTACATCACACATAGTCCCTTCCAACTTGCTATTCTTTCATTGCTTTTAAAAAATAAAATTTAATACAATTTTAATTACTACCAATCAGTACAAATTGAACTATAATTGGCTATTAAATAACTTGTTTGATTTTAATTTATAGATCAAACATATGAGTATGTTATTTATGAAAAACTTAAGTACTAAACGATAAAAGTGTTCACATCAACGCTGTTAGCTCAACTTTATGACAATAAAATATAAAAATAATTAAGACAATATATAAGCATAATTAAGTCAAGAAAATTATAAATCTATTAAAATATTACTGAAAGGATTATATTAAAAATTCGTTCACATTGTTCTAGCACGCAGTGCAGCTGTTTAAGGCACGGTTAGTTTACTGCGGCTATGTTATACAAATGCGTATTTGTATTGTTCTGTTTGATAATACTGTAATGTACGTTTGATTGTTTATAAGAAATGAGTCCACGTGAATGTTTGTTTAATTTTTGATTTATTAAATACTGTAGTAGCTTGTAACAATACTACTAAAAACTAAATGTCAATAAAACTTAAGAATAATAATGATGGTTGCTGCATAAAAACAAATCGCAACTATGTTCGTTGCTTAAGACTTAAGTCGATTACTTGAATCTTACATTAAGAATATGTATTGAGACTTATAATTAAGATGTTGATGACTTAATATAAGAATATGTTAACAAACGAAATCTTGAGCCTATGATGATGTTGCTTTAAAACCTAATATAAGAAAAAGTTTGATGGTTAATATCTTAAAACTAAGATGTTGTTGCTTAAAAACATAGGATATATTTATCCCGTTACCGTGGGACGTGACATAAAAAGTTCTACTGATGCTCTTGTCGTATGTATACAGTTCATCCAAAGAATGATGAATGCTTCTATTTGCGGTTGTTACTAGAAAATGTGCGTGGGCCAACATCATTTGAGTCGTTGATAATACGGACTATTAATGGTACAATATTCTTACCATATCGTGCTGCATGTGAAGAACTCAATTTACTAGCAAACGATACCCATTGGGATACGACAATCATTAAAGCAATTATCTCTACAACTACAAGTCAGATACGCACATTATTTGTTATTATCATTTCGACATGCTTTCCATCGAACCCATCTAACCTGTGGCACAAATACAAGGATAATATGTCAGCAGATATTTTACATCAAATTCGTATCAGTTCAAGAAATCCCGACCTTGAGATGAATAAGGAGATACATACTCAAGCTTTGCTCTTGATCGAAGACATGTGTTACCTCATGTGCGGTAGTTTATTAGTCAGGTTAGGAATGCCAGCGCCAAATCGTGAAATGAATGACGCATTTAATCGAGAATTTGAACGGGAGCGTAAACATGATCACCAAGAATTAGATTTAGTAGTTCAAACGAAAGTACCCCTGTTGAATCCCCAACAAAAGTAAGTTTATGATACATTAATGAAGGCAATTGATGATGTAAATAGTGGTGTTTATTTCCTGGATGCCTCTGGTGGAGCTGGTAAGACATTCCTCATGTCAGTAGTTTTAGCCACTGTTCGGCGAGATCCGACATTGAGGTTGCAGTTGCTTCTTCTGGAATAGCAGCCACATTATTAGAAGAATGCCGTACGGCTCATTCAGCATTAAAATTGCCGTTAAATTTTCTAACTATTAAAGAACCAACATGTAATATTGCAAAACACTCCGTAATGGCCAAAGTTTTATTAGCATCAAAAATCATCATCTTGGACGAATGCACAATGGCGCATAAACGTCCATTGGAAGCACTTAACCGAACATTGAAAGATCTACGCAATGACTAGAGATGTTTTGTAGGCGTAATGGTTTTACAGTCTGGCGATTTCCGCCAAACTCTGCAAGTAATTCTAAGATCAACTGCTGCCGACGAAATAAACGCTTGCCTCAAATCAACGTATCTATGGCGGTATGTAAAGAAACTTTAGCTGAAAACAAACATGAGAGTTGCATTGCTGAACGATACATCTGATGAAGATTTCTCTGAGCAATTGCTGACTATCGGTAATTGTAGAGTACCTGTCGACGAATCGAGCGGATTAATTTCATTTCCTCAGAATTTCTGTAACTTTGTCTCTTTGAAAGACGAACTCATCAACAAAGTATTCTCAAACATCATTACTAACCACAAAAATAATGAATGGTTGAGTGAGCGAGCAATTTTGGCGGCTAAGAATAAAGATGTAAATGACTTAAACTACATAATTCAGTATGAGATTATTGGTACACTACATTCATTCAATTCTATTGACTGTGTTTCCTATATAATTATATATTATTGTAATTGAAATGTAAAAAATTAGAAATAAGTGGAAAAAGCAGCACATATGGGCGGAAGCCTAGGAGGAGCTATTAAACTTAATAAATAAAAAAAAAAAAATAAATGTGTATCTAATGAAGATGATGCCACCAACTATCCAATTGAATATTTAAACTCCTTGAATGTGCCTGATTTACCACCGCACAATTTACGACTAAATGTTGGCTCAGTAGTAATCATGCTTTAAAACATAAACCAACCAAAACTGTGCAACGGAACGCGTTTGTTGGTAAGTAAATTGATAAACAATGTGATTTACGCGACGATAATCAAAGAAAAATTCGAAGGTAAGGAAGTTCTCATTCCGAGGATCCCGATGATCTTAACCGATATGCCGTTTGAGCTTAAACAACTTCAATTTGCGATCAGTCTTGCATTCTCCATGACCATTATCAAATCACAAGGCCAATCCTTGATAGTTTTTGATCTGAATCTAGAAAATCCATGTTTTCCCCATGGTCAATTATATGTGGCAGGTTTACGAGTCGGAAGACCATCTGCGTTATTTGTTCTTCCGCCTGAAAATAACACGAAAAATATCGTCTATCACAAGGTGCTTATCAAAATCTGTTCATTTATTGCCTCTAATTTAAAACAATGCTCGCCGGGTCAGATAGTACAAGTATAAAAAGTCGACAGTATATGCGTTATGTATGTTAAAACAACTTATGCTATGTAGACTTTGATGCACAAAGTTAGTCAAGAGTAAGCCGCGAATTTGCCACGTTACTGTTTTTATATCTATACTCAGTTGTGTTTATTATCTTAGAATATTTTTAAATAACATTTATGCTTTCCATTTATTTAATTTAATTACGTCCATAAACGCTTTAGTAAATATCAAAATTTTTAGTATGACTGTATTTACATTTTAGAAAATATTTGTGTTACAGCTTTCTAAGAAAATAATGACAGTTGTAAGAGCAAGAATCTAAACAAATACTGGAAGTTTAGCATACCGTGTTAAACATGAAAACCAGATGTACTATATTGTATATCGCTTTAACTAAAATGCAATTTTTACACAGTATGACTGTCAAGTATCAAACCCTAAAAAAGAAAAATTAAATTAAATATAAATTAAATAAATAACCAAAAAATAAAATAAAATTCATCAGAGAAAAAAAAAGATATAAATGAAATAATAAAATTGTTTTAAACTGTGTTTATAAACGTATTTACGTTATTTCTGTTTTATCATATAGGTGAAGATTTCATTTTATTTCTGCATTCTTATGGCCTAATTTAAGGTTTTGTTTTGTATAAATTCATTACTTGTAATCACAAACCACATAATAGACATTTGACTGTGAAATTGACTGTGGGTATGAACCTATTATTAGGGGTAAGAGGAAAGCAATCTATCTCATTCTATTAGTTGTCAAGCATTGCGAGTGACCTTTCGGTTTTAAAGACTTGAATTTTTGTTTACACTAACCTACAAAGGTACAAATGTGTATTTGCTTACTGTCAAATCAACTAATAAAATGTTTTGGTTTTAGAAATGCATAATTTTATAATCCGTAGCTGAACATATGAACAACATGACATGTCTTCTACTGCATTACTGGATTTTAAATGTGTAAATAAACTGAATTTTTACCATTCTGTTTGATAAAGAAGTGGAATATTGAAATGAAATGAGGCTTGAAAACATTTTTGCCCCCATCAAACAATTGGTTAGACTGCGTAAGGTTTGATTGCAATATGAAAAACTGTTAAAAATTGATATTAAAATTAGATCACTATCAACATCTATTATATAATTTGTATACCTATTGTTATTTTACCTATAAAAAATTACTTTTTAACTGGCAACCAACGAGTTTTATTAGGTTATGGGACACCTTCCCATATTTTTTACTATAAATAATAGTTTATTGCTAGTTTTTCGTGTTGTGATATTAAGAAAATGAGTTCCAAATTTCTTACGAATCTGCCAAAACTAATAGGTCATGAAAATTACGACGATTGGTCGTTTGCCGTCGAGAATTTGCTGATACTGGAAGCTGATATATCTAAAACAAGAAGTTACGAAAGAAACAATTGCGGCAGATGCTAAAGCACGTGTTAAGCTATTTTGACGATCGATCCATCGTTATTTGTGCATATAAATAAAACAAAGACCACGGAGTAATTGTTAAAAAAATTGAAGAGTTTCGAGGAGGATTACTTTGCTTCGTCATTTGATTTCCATCAGATTAGAAAACTTTAAGTACATGACGAGTTATGTGACGCAAATAGTGGAAACTTCGCAGCGATTAAGCGGGAGAGGTTTTTTGATTAGGTTTACTGTTGCTGGCCGGTTTAGCTGAGCGTTTTATGCCCATTATTATCGCCATCCGGAATCGCTATACTTGCCGATGCGATTAAAACCAAATTACTCGATATGGAATATGTCGAAGTCATTGAAACGGAATGTAATAAAGCATTACTTGCGAAAAGGTTGATAAAACAAGAAAATCAATAAAGGTGGCAGCTCTAATAAATCCATTGTTCGCCTCGTAGAGAAGTACACATAGCACAAAACACATGTTCGAATTGCCTTATTCTCTAAGACTCAAAGGTAAACGGTTCACTTTGTATATAAAAAATCCAGTGTATAACTTTTCTATGTGTATTAAATAAAATGAAATCAAGTGTGTATTTTTTTTTGGTGATCAACTTCTGCAACAAAAATGAATAATAGTTAGATTATCAATAAGGTGTTATTAACGAGTCGTTCGAAACTTCTGCGGGTATGAGCTATTAAAGATTTTAAAACGATCCACATTGTTTTGAGATACCGGTTACCGTCAACAAATCACAAACCACCTACAACAGGTGGTAGACTTCCGTAGATCCCATCTCAGCTAAACATTTTGTTTCTTCGAGCGAAATAATTCATCTTAAGTGAATATACACCAATATCAATGCGCCATTAACTAAAAGCAGAAGCGACGATAAGGAGCAGCCATCTTGAAACATTCTTTATGTTTAATGAAAATACATAAAGCGCTCAGTTGTGGCCAAGGTATTTCCTAAACATTTCTAACATTTTCATGTTTTATATTAATTATTCATTATTGCTTCTTTTTGTAATTTGTTTTTGCATATTTTTACACATAACAAAATTAATACTTAAGATTAGCTTCAATACGTCTTAATCAGATAGATTTTTGATTAGTAATATTTCGTTTTAAATCCTAATAACAAATCTAACACTACTACATTTTATTATTATTACATTCTTCTAGCCTCTTTAATGTTGTGCATAGTCTACAAGTTGGGGCGGTAGACACTTCATCATTAGAAAAATTGATAGCAGGTTCTTGTCTTAATTCTTCTATCGGTGTAACAGCTTCTAGTGGATGTAATGTTACATTTTCTTCGTCTTTTTCATCAGACATTTGAAGATAAGATTTTTCTGACATTATGTCGTTTCCTTGAGGAGCCAAATGGCGAACTGATGTTGTGCTCTCTCTACTAATCCATCTGCTAATTTAACATGAACATACTCTGCAATAGCTACGATTAATTCCACTTTTTCTACCAATGGATCATATTTGCTGTTTCGCACCAAATTTTTCATTAGAACAGTGCCTGGAATAGTTACCCATGTCGGTATAGAAACACCACTTAACGATTTACGCTGATGAATAATAATCATTTTATGGTAAAGTTGGTATGCCATACTTTATACACAATATACACAAGTATATATATCATCATGATGATACAATCATATCATTATGCTGAAATTCTTTAAAATAACATAACATTCTCAGGTATTATACTTTTCAAATAAATTTTTAAACAAATTAATTAATACTTTTGATGTTGCAAAACATTATTTTCGTGTTTAATTTTTGTGAAATAACTACTACAAATAGTTTTACTATTCTATATTATCCTTTTATTAAAAATAAATACAATATATTCTTCATGTTGTTTAAGATGATCATTCAAGTACGATGCAAATTAATGTTATTGTAATTTACAGAGCGAAAAAAGGGCCGTGGCAATAAGAAGTTCAGCAAATTAAAATAAAATAATTTTATTTATTTTAATTGATCTTGTATATTTATAAAATACAACAAAGACACGGCTTACGGGAAATTCATTATGTATTATTCTGATAAACAATTCAATGAAGCAGATATTAGTGCTGCTTATCACATGTACAAACTGTAAATGCATAATTTATTTGATTTGCATTCAGAATATTTTCTTTAATTATTTATTAAGAATGCTTATTTTAGGAGGGGAATAATAAAGTGCTACTATTTAAATGCTAAACCTGGAATAGTAATGAGATAATAATCGCTAACATCACAGAAGACTACTGTCCTACTATCACAGAAGATGTTATATCCACACCGATTAAATCCTGTCGAATATTTGTTCCAATAAGCAATTTTAAAGTAGTAGATACGATAGTAGTAGATACGAATTAAAACAGGGGAAAGAGCAGTAAAATACGAGGAGAAATTGAACAGAGCGGAAAGCAAAATTTTTAAGAAAATAAGAGAGGATAACATAAAGAATGGGGGGGGAGGAGGTCCTAAAAAGAGAAAGGAGTACTTTGAAAGGAATGGATTGGAGATCGAGGAGGCAGAGAAAAGAAGAGAAAGTGGCGCAAGTGTGGAAGAGGAGCTAAGGAGAAGGGATAAGGAGACACAACAGCAGGAAAGAATGGAGAAAATAGAAAAAAGTAACTACAATAAAAGATATAAGAGGTTATGGGAAAATAATGTGCCTCAGTACCTTATAGAAAAAGACATAAAACACATAAGAAGAACAGCAAGGTTTAGATTAGGAAATGAGGAAAAAGGAAACAGATACTGGGAAAAGAGTGAAGAAAGAAAGTGTAGAATGTGTGGAGCGGAGGACGAAACACTGGAGCACATTTAGTTTGAGTGTAAGGAAAAAGTAGCGAGCGAAAGGAATATTGGCCAGCTATTAAAGGGAGGCAGTGAAGGAAAGAGGTGGATGGCGGAAATAGTAAGAAGGAAAGGAAAAACAGGAGAATAAATAAGCTGGTGGAGAATAATAGAGACGGTCAAAAGAAGAAGAAGCAGAAAGCACTTTTGGAAGTAGTAAAAGTCTAGAATATTTTAAGTTTAGTTTTAAGTTTGAATGTATATAGGAATGAAATGCATTAGAAATATAATACTGTAGATTGTAAAGCCGAAAGGCACACACAATTAATATATATAATAATAATATAAGTAGTAGATCATATTATAAGATAAAATACAACATTTTCATTTTAAAATATTTATTTATTTCATGTACGAGTATGATATCTCAAAAATAGCGAAAGTGCTTTCCTAATTTTAATAAGAAAAATTTGAAATGAAAAACGTATCTTCTTACTATAATAATGTTCGTAATATTCCAATTTAACATGAAAAACTCATAAGAACTCATAGATATTTATTTATATATATATATATATATATATATATATATATATATATATATATATATATATTTCCGGTAACAAAATCGTATATGGTATCTTCTAAACGGCGCCTACAAAGTTTTTAAATTTTGATATTATGTAAAGGACGACTTTTTAAGACTTTCTACGTCCCTGAATTTCCCTGGAAAAAATTATTCTGGAAAAACTGGAAAATTCGAAAAAATACTTTTGCAAACATCTGAAGAACTAGAAAAGATAGAAAACTGAAATTTGGTATGTGTATTGAGATCATAATTGCGCATGTTTGCCAATAATTAGATTACCAAAATTTTAATTCAGTAGCGGCGTGATTTTTTGGGGGCAATGTTGCAACAGAGCTTGAACGTTGATATTTGGAATATGGGCCCTATATAGAGTGTCAAAGACAAACTATAGAAAACTGCAACTTTCCAGAGGCGGCGGGCGCTGGGAGCTAAAAACCAGAAATATGAAATGTATAGAGATGAAAGGGTATAGTTTAAAATATATGTTCTTAGATACAAACAAAATAGATACCCGTGCTAAAATTTGACAAACTTGTTCAATAGCGGAGGGATGTAGGGGGTACTAATGCTAAAATATAAATACAAAGCTAAAATTTGGTATGCAGATATAGATTGACATATTAATAACGAAAATATAAAAATAACTACATTTTCTTAAGTGTTACATTAGAGTGTGGGGTGATAAACCAAGTATAATAACAATATTGAGCTACAACGATGATATTTTGCATGTAGAATATTATATATAAATACGATAGTTCTCTATAAGTTAGATAGTCAAATTACATTCAGTAGTAGAATTGGATTGATTTTTGCTGCGTTTGTTGTGCTGCGAAATCGAACAGGAGGTATAGGGGGGGGAAAAAAATAGAAACTATGCGTTTGCATATTTGCGAAAATAAATTTAACCTTAGTAGTGGCGTGAGATTGGGGAAATGAAGGCGAGAAAGGCTTTGCCAAAGAGGTCAATTTTGAAATTCCGATCTTTTATGAAAGTAGAGGTAGATAAAAGTTATAAAAGTAGAAAAAATTGTTACAAGCAAAATAGATTGCTAGGCTTAAAATTTGACAATTTTATTTCAGGAGCGGGGAGTAATGAGGAGTCTAATATTATGTCATAAATATAAATACGAAAATTAGAATGTAAGATTACAGTGCAGTTTTAATTATGTAAATGAATTGCTGTAATATCGAATTGGTAGTGCCTGGTTGGAGGAGAGGGTGGCGCTGGGGTTCAGGACACTAAGTAACGGTCGTGTTAGAAGTAGTGACGATAGATTATAATGGCTCTGAGAGGTAACCATGTTGTAGAATATGTGCTTTGGTGCTGAAAATGTGGGCGGCGGTTCAGGGGATTAAATCGAAAGTACAATAACGGGAATGATAATGCCTAGAGATGAGATTATTACGAGCGAACCGCTAAGCTTTCTTATAAACATAATTTTTTTTCCCCTTTTAATTAATTTACAATCTGTCCGAGGACATTAAGTAAAATTGTATGACATAAATGACATGTGAGGGTGCCTTCCATTGATGACTCCCCCTAACACCTTTCTTCTTTATACTATGTACAATAACTGAGTTTCGTAAATATTTTATTAGTACGATGACATTTCAATTTTAGTTTTCATTTGGGATTAAATTCGCTAAGTCCTTGGGATCTGCTCTTTTCAGTCGTCTTACGGGCCTATGATGGAACAACTTCACTGCTGCTTCATTGGGATGATTCTGCAATCGAAGGTGGTACTTCCTACTGTAGCTTTTGATTTCCTCTTTGACCAGGGGCATTCGAAGATCTTAATGTACTTACCAGTTAGGGACATATCTTGGGACATTTAATATTTGTTTCAATATTTTGTTTTGAAAACGCTGGAGAATTTCTATGTTTGACATGCTAGCGCAGCCCCATAGTTGTATACCATAAGTCCATATTGGCCGAATTATTGTCTTGTATATTAGCAGTTTATTTTCCAGAGACACTTGCGATTTCCAGCCAAGGAGCCAATATAGTTCTCTTCGTTTTTCTTCTAGTTGAAGCCTCTTTTTCCATATGTGGTTTTTCCATGTTAGACGTCTGTCCAAGTGCATGCCTAGATACTTCACTGTCTCTGCCTGAGGAAGTGCAATGTTATTAAGGGTCACTGGGGGACACGTACACCTTTTTAGAGTAAATGTCACGTGCACAGATTTTATTTCATTTACTTTTATCTCCCAGTTGTTTAGCCATTCCTGTATCTTAATCAGGTGTCGTTGCAGTTTTATCAAAGCAGTAGCCTGATCCTTGTGAAGTGCTAACACAGCAGTGTCGTCTGCAAATGTAGCGACTGTAGTTTCGGAGGAGCCGGGAAGATCTGCTGTAAACAGTAGATACAGAATGGGACCGAGTACACTGCCTTGCGGAACACCAGATTCGATTTTGCGCATAGTAGATTGTCCGTCCTGGTACTTTACGACAAACTTTCTATTTGTCAGGTACGATTTCAATATCTGAAAGAAGTCGTTGGGCAATGCTACTTTTAGTTTGTATAGAAATCCAGAATGCCAAACTCTATCAAAGCTTGGCTTATATCTAAAAATACTGCTGAGCAGTATTGCTTTGTGTGTAGCGCTGTGTTGATGGTACAAACAACTCGGTGGATCTGCTCGACTGTAGCATGTTCTTCCCTGAAGCCAAATTGGTAGGTCGGTATCAGTTTGCTAACTTCTACTATAGCTTTGAGCGTCTTGAGCAGTAACTTCTCAAATAGCTTTGACACTATAGGTAATAGGCTGATTGGTCTGTATGAGGTAACCTCCTTTGCATCTTTTCTGGGTTTCGGGATCAGTATTACTTCAGCAATTTTCCACTTTGTCGGAAATATTCCCAGTCTTACCATTGAGTTGAATATTATTGTTAAATATCTCGTTCCTTTTTCCGGCAGTTCTTTCAATATTTTAACTCCTATCCTGTCGTTGCCTGGTGCTTTATTGGATTTTATGTTGAATTTGATCATATTTTGGACTTCAGAAGTACTAAATCGCTTGACAGTTTCACTAGCAGTGGGTGGACTCCTTAGAAACTCGTGTATGTATTTTTCCTCTTCTTCACTGCGGCTTGGAGGAAGTGGCTTGAATACATCTTCGAGGTGTTTCGCGAAAGTTGCAGCTTTTTCATTATTGCTTCTTGATTATTTGCCATCACTAGTTTTAATTGGGGTGTTACATATTTTGGGTTGTTTGAGCTGCTTGTTGGCTTTCCATAAGGAGTAGTTAGTTTTTTCTGTAGCGGTTAACTTCTCTAGGTATTGTTCTAGCTCTTGGTTTTTGATGTCGTGTAAGAGGTTCTTAAGTTCCTTTCAAGCCTTGTTGAATAGCGTTTTACCTCTGGGAGTCCTAGTGTTCTGCCAAATTCGTCTTAACCTTCTTTTCTCAGCAATTTTTTGTTTTGCTAACATAGGGCAGGATACCGTTCTTCTGCGTGGGTTGCTTAGTGGGTTGCCTCTTCAGCTGCATCAATTATAGTTTAATTTAGCCTCTTAACTGCTTAAACGATGTAATTTTCTGTTTTGAGCGGTATGTTGCAGTTAAGGTTAGAATTTATTAAGCTCCGGAATAGTTCCCAGTTGGTGTTCCTGTTTGTAATACTTGTCTTCGGTGGTTGCTCCAGTATTTGTGTACTGTAAGTTAAAATAATTGGCAAGTGGTCTGAGGAAAGGTCTAGACATGACTCCATCTTGAGGTATTTACATAATATACCCTTAATGACACTGAAGTCTATAAGGTCCGGGATTTTTGTCCTGTCCGACGGCCAGTATGTTGGTTTACCAGTAAAGAGTGTAGTTAGGCTGTTCTCTTCTATGGACTTGTACAGCTCGTTTCCTTTGGGGTTTGTGAGCCTAGACCCTCAGTCTGGATGTTTGGCGTTATAGTCACTTCCAGCGATGAACCGTGGTCCTAAACTATTAAAGAACGCTGTAAACTGTTTTTTCTTGATGCTGTATTTTGGCGGACCTCCTCAACCTCTATGCTTGTTGCCTGGAGTGAACGGTCTTGGTGGGTATTTAATTGGTGGTGCTTAATTGATGACTTAATAATGATGGCAGATGGCAGCCACCATGGGCTTTATCGTCTGGGTGTTTTGTGTCGTAGATTCTGTAGTTTGGAATTTTTATGTAGCTTTTTGATGTAAAATAAGTTTTCGATATCAGCATGATGTCTATTTCTTGATTTACTAGAAACCATTTTACTTCTTGGTTATGCTGAGCAAGACCGTTGGAGTTCCAGATCGCAATTTTCAGAACGTTGAACATTGTGGCATTCGTGTGACAAGAGTAGTAAGCAAATTAAGCATTATGCCCATTTGCTCCATAAGACCTTTCATCATTGACTTAAGTTCAGTTATATCACTGGACTGAGAGGGCGTTTGTTCTTGATTTTGAGGCGCATAGTTGGTTTGTTGAGTTTCCCCTGGTTTGTTGAAAGTGGCTTGGGCGAAAGAAGTTCCTGTTCGTATAGACGAAGTTGGTAGAGTAGTTGGTGCTTCCTTAACCAACTTTGGTGGGAGCGGTGAAAATTTGCGTTGTAGAATCTCTTGATACACGGAGCAACCCTTGTAATTTGCTGGATGCTTTTGTCCGCAGAGAACACACTTCACATTTTCGTTCTCCTTATCTTTCCAGGCGCACAAAGTTGTAAGATGATCTCCTGCGCACTTAACACATCTTGCTCTTCTGTGACAGTAGGACATAGTATGGCCGTACCTTTTACAGTTCAAACATTGTGGCACTTCTCTTTTAAAACTAGGTGGTTCAATCTTTACCCTGGAATGACACAGGAACATTACATCGTAGATGGACTTGTTGTTTGGGCCTTGTTCTATTTCTACAAAGAAAAGTGGAAGTGGATTTTTAGACACCCTGTGTTTTATGTTAGTCATTCGAGTCACTTTATTGCCCAGCTTGTTTATTTCGGTTTTCAGATCTCCAATGTCTGTGGTATGATGAAGATCTTTTATTACTACTTTGTAATTCTTGTCGGCTTTCTGCTGATACGTGTGGAACTCCGTTTTCTTTTCTTGTAGTTACTTTATAATTTTTTGGTATAAAAACATAAATGAATTGATGTAATTAGTAGGTTTACATTGAAATGAGTAAAAATTAATTTTATCAAGCATTTATCTAATCGAATATTTATTAAAAAATAATGAACTTCTAAGGATGAAATTTAGTATATAAGTTGCCAGTAAAGTATTAATTTTGAAAACTAATTGTTAAGAGATTAGTACGCAGAGGGTGGAAGCGCAAGGTTATTTAATGATTGCGCTAAAACGGGGGCGATAGGAAAGTGCCCTAATGAGCGATGATGCTCAGGTGGTGTTGCAAATGGGCGCACTGTGGCAGAGGTACAGAGGAATACAATTGAAAGTGCGTGAACGATACAGAGCATGGAGCCAAGAGGTGATGATTGGTGTTTAGCGGCGGAGCAGTGTACATTACAATACTGTGCTTCAATGATAATTTTACGCAGGGAGGAGGAAGCGAAGAATTACTCTAAGAAGAAGAAGTACTCTAAGGACGTACGATGCTCAGGGAAGAAGCGATATAGAGTGCTGGAGTCGCTCCATGGCGAAAGTTTAGAGGAATCAAATTAAAAGTTCGGAAACGTAAGAGAGCATGGAGCCAAGAGGTGATGATTGGGGCTTATGGGCGGGGGCACTGGAGACTGGTCAATACAGTGCTTTATTACTGTAAATGAAAAAAATATATTTGTAGCTCATCCAACCCGCCGATTTACGTCCGAATTCGTCATCGCTTAAATACGGTGCCATACTGAGACAGACCTTACTGACTGACTATCGACGCGATGCTCTGGTTGTTTTATATCAGCGGCTTACGCAGTAGAATACTTCTGGTCTTGACACCTTTGACTTTCCGGAATATTTTTATAATTATCCAAATACGCCGTTTTGACCTTCCGACTATTTCTATGACGTTCTACTCAATACGCAGTACGTTCTACTCAATTTGGTTCTAGAAAGAACGCATGTAAACAAATAACAGATTTACGCGGTATTCAGTTGTTTATCTTTATCTCCAATCAACACGCGTATAAAGATATTCGGCGTTGTTATCGCAATGATGAGATATTTATACAGGGATGCGCAACCTTTTCTTCTGATTCTGAATAATATTTCACAACTGCGATTTTTGTATGCTCAGACGCCCGCAAATTCGTAACAATATATATATTGTTGAATATATATATACATATATTCATATATATTGGATACATGATTCAACGCAGAAAAAGATAAAAGAATAGCGATTTCAGTTCCTAGAAACGATTAGACCAAACAATGTGCGACGAGACATTCCTCTTGAGGAATGACTTAACTGCGTATGGTGATGACGAAACGGTCACGAATATACACACTTAAGAAAAATGCGTTTAACTGCGAACGAAGTCGTATCTCCGCGGACATATGTATAAAATTAATATAGACCGGGTTGTTTGTAAAATACTAATCGTAATTAATGTTTTATAAAATAACATTATTATCTGTTATGAAATAAACAGTGTATTGTGGAATTAATTACTAACTGTACAATGTTTTACTTGTTTTTATACAAAATATAAATTTTTTTAATTTATTTATTTATTTGCCTTGACTTTTATTCGTCATAGCCACCATCAAACATTTTTTATACATATTTCACATTTTATAATTCTATTTTACAAAATTTAAAAATATTTAAATAATTCACTAATTAATTTTAAATCATTTAACAAAAATTTAGTATAAACAGGAAAAGTTTTAATCACATTCAATATTTCACTATTGAATTTTCATAGTGACTAAATTTACTATACTAAACTATACTTTATGTGACTAAACTATAATTTATGCATTCAAATATAATATGATCCAAAGTTCCTTCTTCACCACATTGACATCTATCGTCGGATTTATTATTAATTTTATACGGGTGAGCTGGAGTTTTACAATAATTACTTTTGATTCTGATTATAGTTGATATAATTCTTACTTAAATTTGGATGAAACATATAATAATCTCTTCTTTTGATTATATTAAAAATTTCATATGAAGGTAATTTTACTTTCATCTCAATTTCTAAATTTATTGATTCCTTTGCCTATTTATCCGCAATTTCATTTACTCTTATTCCACAATGTCCTGGTATCCACATTAATTTTATAGTATTATTTTTACTTATTAAGTTGAAATACAGCTCCTTAATTTGGATGTCATGTAAGATATTGACATTGTCATGTCAAAGTATCATTATTTGATTTGTGATCATTAGAATTTAAATTTTTTAAAACACTAAATAAATCCATTATTTTTGCAATATTTTTAATTATTGTTCATATTTTCATTAATTTCCAATGCTTTTAATATAGAAAACTTTGTTTTTTAATTTATATTTAGCATATAATAAATTTATTTGTTCATATATAGCAAATCCTGCATTATTTCTTTCTAAATCAATGGATGCATCTGTATATATTATTTTTGTAAAATTAGTATTAAATTGATGCAATAGATTTAAATAAAATTCATTTATTATCGTAATATTTAATGTTTAAGATAATAATTGTGTATTTATATATATATATTGTTACGGATTTGCGGGCGTCTGAGCATACAAAAATTATAGTTATAAAATAATAATTGGAATTAGCAAAAAAGGTTGCGCATCCCTGTACAAATATCAAGACATTTTGATAACGAAGCTGTTTACTGGTTGGCGCATAACTAATACGCGTGTTCTTGGACATAACATAAACAACTGCATACCATGCACTTGTGTTATTGTTTACAAGTGAACTTTCTAGAATCAAATACTACGCGTATGGTTTAGAACGTCATAGAAATAGTCGGAAGGTCAAACAGCGTATTTGGATAATTATAGGTGGTTGAGTTTGGACCTATGGATCTATATAAGCTTGAGGTTTGCTTATCTGCGATGTTGACGGTTTCCAATTCTCGGATTGCTTGATTGCATCCAACTCCTTTGATAGCTATAGATTGCGCCAAAACTTCTCGAAGGACCTTTTTGTTATTAAATAATTAATAACAATTTTTTATTTTGCTTTAAATCAAATAGCAGCGAAACACTAGTATTTTACATAAAACATTTATTATACAAATACACTTGACGAATTACAATAATTGAAACTTAAATGAATAACTATATGTATCAATGTTACTGTGATACAATTCACTATTAAAATCTTTTATTATAATTAATAAACTGTTGAAAGTTGGAGTTGATAATTTAGATGTTTACTGTTCTAGATGATAGTTAATAATTTAAAGATATTTAGTGATGTTTACTGTATGAAGTTTGAGTTAATAATGAATATTTTAATAGTGATTTAACAGTATATTGGTACAAAAAGGCATTTGGCAGGCCAGCTGGTGTCCTTGGTACGGGCTGGTACGGTCGAATACACAATGCCAGAGTAACAATGACAATAACTTTGTTAGTTGATTCAATAACAAAGAAAGATAAAATATTTGATTAAACAATAGAATTATTACAGAACTTAAGAACTAAAAATATACAAAATTAGATTCTAATGAAATACATTAAAGAATGCGAAATATCTATATAAAAATATAGGTTGTGTATGCGTTCTTTACCAATAGGAATATTCTAGAAAGTCAGAAGTGTCGTGATCAGGGGTAGTCTGCTGCGTAAACCGCTAATATAAAAGGAGCAAAGCATTGCGTCGCGAGTCAGTCAGCGATAGTCAGTTAAGTCAAGTCCGCGATAATAAGTCAGCGATAATAAGTCAGCGAGAATAAGTCAGAAAGTCAGTCAGTGAGTCAACAACAGTCAGTCCGCGAGTATTAAGCAGTCCGCGATAATAAGTCAGCCATGAATAATTAAGTGAAATATGAAACTGTAATAATTATAATGTAGTTGTAATTGTTTTGTGTTAATAAATAAAGTTTGTAAAAGTGTCAATCTTTCTTGTTATTTTAATTGTGGCTATTTCTTAATTTAATAAGTTACAACGCGACTAAGTAGTGTAAACAATTGCTTCCGCTCGACAATCAACTAAAAGAACCCCAGTCGCAGGCGTACTACGGCGTTTATTTAGATGGTTCGAGAATCCTAGTCTCCCTTCCCTTAATCCTCGCTCGCACATACAAAGTTGAACTTTTGGCGTCCTAGAAGGTTTCTGAGCCAGACTTCCTTTATTCCCCTTTTACGCCCTTACAAGTTTGTATCATTTGGGGTTAGAAGCTGAAAAAGATAGTTGCTACGTGCACACAAGCCGTCTCTCGTCGTCGTCTCTCCCATACGCCGCCTAGGAAAATTGTAACAATATATATATATATATATATATATATATATATATATATATATATATATATATATATATATATAATATATATCTAAGTGAGGGAAGAGCGAATCAGACGAATAAATCAGAAGACTGAAGTAGTAGAACACTTCAAGCAACAAATGTTCATAAAGTACGACAATTAGACCTCTGACGCAGTTAACCAATAATGATTACTTGTTTTTCTGGAGAGAGAAGCAAAAGTCGGAATACGAGCTGAAACAGGGAACTGAAGAATGTGCTCATTGAGAAACCGGTTCTTCTGTTGTTGGACTAGTGCAAACAACTATAAGTGCATACAGATGCGAGTATACATGGTATTACAGGGATACTTCACTAAGTTAGTTATGTTATTGCTAGTTAAATAACAATATTTAACTTATTATGTACTTTATTTATATTAATAATTACACTTTCCATATAATTATATATTTATTCTACGAAGATTACCTCCTCGATGGAGAGTAACTAATATACTTAAACAAATGAATTAATTAATTTCTGAAACAAAATTGATTCAAGTCAATGTGATTTATATAAATTATATGGTGACTTAGATAATAAAATATTTATTATGTTTCTTAAACGCTTGATAACTCCTCCATCCTTAGAGAGAAAAATAGAGAAATTTCGTGAAGGTGTCTCGATTTTTCTAGATGTAGTCGTCACTTCTGTTTTCTGATAAGGGTCCTGCAAAATTTGCTTTACATGAACATCTTTGATTTTATTGGTGACTGCATCGGAAATGGCTAATACTTTATTACCTTTAATTGCTGTTACTTTATGTGGTCCTGTTTGTGGATTCGTTATCTTCCCTCTTCTTCTATCATTTCTTCTAATGTATATTTCTTGAATGTGTTTGTTTATATAGTCCCAATAGTATTTTTTTCTGATTATTTCTTCAATCATATTTTCCTCTGGTTTGTTGAAAATTGTTATACTTATATCATTTTGTTTATATGTTGGCTTATCATAGTATTTTTCTTTTCTGTGAACATTTATCCACATAGAGTGTGCCTCTTTTTCTGAATCTTCTAGCTTTTCCAATAAGCACTTAGTTTTGTTTTCCTTTTCAATTTTTCGTTCTATTTTAATTTTTTTAATTTTCTTATTTTCTGCTTTTTCTTGCTTTATACTGTATGACTTTTCTACCTCGGAATATTGCATATTTTGTTTTCCTGGTTCTTCTTGTTTCATGTTTTGTTGTTTCTCTATTTCAATATCTTGTATAGTTTGCTTTTCTGCTATTTGCTTGATTTTTTGTTGATTTTTTACTTTGAAATCTTGAAAGTTTTGATTTTTTGTTTGTTGATTAACCTTTTGTTTATTTGGTATTTCAAAATGTTGTATTTATTGATTCTTTGTTTCTTGTTTGACATTTTGCAGATTTTTTACTTTGAAATCTTGCATGTTCTCATCTTCTGTGGCTTGTTTGACGTTTATTTCAACAATTGAATTTTCATCGGTTTTTATTTTAATAAATGTTTTAACATCTTTTTCGTTTACTTCTGTATTCCAAACTTCATCTGTAGTGTTTTCACTTTGTACTTTGATTTCAGTATTATACAGTTCCAATTTATTTGAATTCTAAAAGTATATCGGTATCACGGTATCATTAATGGTTAATATCTTTTTATCGAGGTTAATATTAGCTCCAAGTTTTGTCAACAAATCCATTTCTAGTAATCCATCATATGTATCACTACATTTAAACAAGTAGACTTTGCAAATGTCTTGACTCTTATATATTGGAAATATGGGGATGTGAGCTACTTTATTTTGGTTTGTGGTACCATGGGCCGTCTGAATACAAAAAGCTTCTTCAGAAATACATTGGGGTAAATTTCTATATATCAAATTGGGGTTAATTATGGTTTTGGATGATCCGGTGTCTATAAGTAATTTTATGTTGAGTTTGTTATCAAATATATAGGGTAGGACATTACTTGATGTTATATTATTAATTGTTATATTTTCTCTGCTTCCAATCTGTGAATTAATTACTGATGTTGTATCTATAGGTGTCCACTGTTTCTTAATAGGTTCATTAGGGTATCGATTCCATAAGTTGCTTTGTTTGGAGACTATTGTATTTGGTGCTTGCTAATTTTGTTGATGGGGTTGTTGAAAATTGCTCTGTCTCCGTGATTGATTAGCATTAAAATTGGATGTTTAGGAATTGCTCTGTCTCCATGATCGTTTATCATTAAAATCGGATGTGTGCGAAATATTAAAGTTTTCCGATTGTTTAGGGTTGTTGAATGTTCTTTGTGTCAGTCTGACTGGTTGTTGTACCAGTTTATTATTCATATTTTCTTGTCTTTGCCAATTCCTGTCGTTCTGTTCTTCTGTTACAATAGAGATCGCTTGTTCCAGTGTAGTGGGTGCTCCGGTTTTCAAGAATGATCCAAAAGGTTCCCTTAAGCCTGCTTTAAAAGATTTTAGAGCCACCTCGTCGTACATTTTTGTCTTCATAGTTCTTTCTTCTATTGCTCCATTGCATTTTTGATTAGAATATAATAAAGCTCTCAATTTTCTACACTTTTCGTAGTATTCAAGGAATGTTTCATTCCTCTGCTTAATTTTCATGAGTTCTCGCAGTAATGACATCACATCTCTAGGATCGCAAAATGCTTGTGTCAATGTCATTTTAATTTCTGCCCAGCTCTGTATGTCCCTTCCTTCTATTAGTAAGGCAGCTTTTCCAGTTAATTTTGCCCGAATCGCTTCTATTAAAGCGACGTTGTCGAAGCAATCTACTTTATTTTCATTGAAAAATTGTCCTAGTAACAATTCGCTTGTTCTAATGTAGTCCGGCAACCCTTCGGATCTACCATCATATTTTTTTATCATTCCCAAATATTGTTGGAAATTATTATTAGTTGGCGTTGTCAATTTTTTTTTTTTTATTTATATTTATTTGTATGAAAAGGTAATTCAATTGATCTACCATATATTAGAGTAGGATAAAAGGAAAATAGGATTATTTTCAAAAATTATAATATTGTTTATATTAATAGATGAACCTTTAATCTTCTTGTAATCCTTTGTCCTTGGTCCTAAGTTATCGGTTCACTTCACTATATTTTACACAGAGTTTATTTTTAATTTTATTTAATTTTCGAATCTTCTTCCCTGGGGTGAGTAGATTAGTTCTTTTCCGTCACGATGCTTTGCTTTTATCTCCGCCGCTAGACGACGACTGCGCCAGTTATGTTATTGCTAGTTAAATAACAATATTTAACTCATTATGTACTTTATTTATATTAATAATTACACTTTCTATATAATTATATATTTATTCTACGAAGATTACCTCCTCGATGGAGAGTAACTAATATACTTAAACAAATGAATTAATTAATTTCTGAAACAAAATTGATTCAAGTCAATGTGATTTATATAAATTATATGGTGACTTAGATAATAAAATATTTATTATGTTTCTAAAACATAATATTAGGGTCGCTTGATAACTAGTTTACTTAGTTCCAGTGTTCCAGTGAACGTAAAACGGTTTACAAATCGATATACACAGTGTTCCTTTGCTTGTAGGATTCAAATATATACTAGTATCTAATATTACTTGACCTAATAATAACAATGTTCATAATTAATTATAATAATCGTATCTTTAAAAATTAATACCCCTACCCACATTCTACCGTTCCTGGCCAGTAAGTTTCCTCAGTTGCTACTATCGTCCTGGCCATGGTTTTATCCAACCCGCTTCTGTGGAAGTCCTTATTGGCCCCTCGCACCATCCTGATTTCTCTACATCATAACGATCGTTACTTTTAATTTTCGTTATTTTGTATGATTCTAAAAATTTAGGTTTATCCTTATCTCCAGTAGAAATTGTGTTCGTTGTTTCGCTACTAAACTATTTAGTGTATGCTTCCTTAGTGCTTTGCGTTCTCTGATGTAGCTAATCCTGTTTTCTTGCTAAATCTTTAAAAATTTTAGCTCACCTTCTTCTCTTAGCTCATCTAGTTTATTTACAAACTCATTTTGTATTTCTTCTGAAATAAAATCAATTATTTCTGTATTTAATTTGGTTTTTATTTTAATTCCAATCATTAATTCAAATGGTGTCATTTAAATACCTCTTTGAAAGGTGCTGCTTGTTTAGTATTAACTGTTGTTTACTGACATGTCAATGTTAGTACATGTTGTATTAGTGCCTGTTGATTTAGTGGAAAACCACTTAGTAAAATAATTTTAAAAGTAAACCTACCTTCGGTATAAAGTTTTAGTATCCTTTAACTTAGCCTATTTTTCTGGTTGTTAGTATACATTCTATGAAAATATCTATACAGTTTTTAATATTTACGGCGAACTAATTGATCCAAAATTCCCTGTTAATTAGATCTTGACATTTACTCAAGTCGCATTGTCCTATGTCGTATGCTTTTTGTTAAATCTCTGATTGCATGTTCCTTGTTATCGCTGACAGCTCTTGATCGTCTTTTAGCATATATAGTAATTCATTTTCTATTATATACTTTCCCGCATAGTTCTTTGCTTTCATTCTTTCTATTTTCTTAATGATGTAGTAATCCTTAAGTTGAGCATTTTGTAATTTAGTTATTACTAATGATTCTATCTAATACATTACTGGATTTTTGCTTAGAGAATCTACATGCCTCATTCTGTAACCTGATCTATGTTTAATGGTATAATTATATTCTACTATTAATAAAATCCACCTTGCTACTCGTGTTACTAAATCTTTTTTCTTAAGTGTCATGTTAAATACATTACAGTCTGTAATTATCTTGCATGGTTGCCCAGTTAAATAAACCGTATATTTTTTAAGAGCTTCCACTATCGCCAATATCTCTTACTTGTACTAATAATAATCCCGTTCAGCTGCAGAGGCTATGCTACTCATGTCACTAACTGGATGAATACTGTCATCAATATTGCATTTTAGTAACAACATATTGCCATAACCATCCTTGCTAGTGTCTGTGAGCAACTCCGTATATACTCCATATCTAAATACATTAAGTATAGGGTTGTTTAATAACAAAACTTTTAAATTGTTAAATGCACTCACTTGTTTATGTCTAAATTCAAAATGATTGTTCTTTTTGAGTAACTCACTCAGTTATCTTGCTACCTTAGCAAATTGCGGTACAAATTTACGGAAATATCGCACTAAACATAAGAAGCTTTGTAATTGCTTGATCTTCTTCTGCATTGGAAAATGCTTGTCTAATTTGACCTTATCCTTAGGGAGACGAAAAGTGCCTTGTTTTATTGCACAACTTAAGTAGTTTATTTCCTGGGCTAGAAATTGACCGTTTTTCCATTTAATTTTTAGTCCATGTTCAGAAGCTATCAGTAACACTAATTCAAAATCATCTAGAGCTTCCTGCAAGCTCGTTGGGAGTATCACAATGTCATCTAGGTACAACACTACTATACCCCTTCGCATTAAGTCTCTAAATATAATATTTACATGTCTCTGAAGCACAGCAGGAGAACTACAAAATTCGATGGGCGCCCTGTTGAATTCAAACTGCGCATTGTTTACAACAAACGAGGTATACTGTCACGTATTGGTACGTAAAAGAAACCATTCTCCATATCCAATGTGGTGAATATACTGCTACCCTGTAATTTGTCGATTTGTTGCTCTGTAATAGGTAGTCCCTACCTTACTTATCCTTCATTACATAGTACATTACGATAGTCGCAACAAATGCATTTTGTTCCGTACTTCTTTGGAGGCAATACTATCTGACTAGCGTAATCAGAATTTCTTGCTCGCATGATACCCTTTTCTAACCAATCATCCAGTTGCTTTTAAATATCTTTACGATCTGCAGGTGGTAGTCAGCATGGCATAGAAAATATAACAGTATTATATTTTAATGTAATTATCAATTCAATTTCAGAGTTGAGTTCATTGTTTACTAGTTCGTGTATTTTGTTATTAACATTTTTATCGCATATATGAGATTAGTTTAATTTACTTTCTTTAACACTATTGTCTATTTTTAGTAAAAATAATTGTTTAATTTTACTTTCAGTGTCATCTTTATCAATATAAAATTTATAAAATTTAACAAAAATATCTTCAATATTTATGCTAATTTAAGCAATAAGTTAGCAACCATGTTCATATGCATAGCCTGTCACGCTAACACTTCAAAATAACTGTGTAATGTTTTTAATCAATTTCTATGTTTAATTCTATTCTACCTAAAGAATTTACTCTAGACTTTGACAAGCCGCGTTTTGTTGTAACAGAGTTAGTTAATTTAATATTCTATAATGTTTTAAACTAGTCTTCGTGTACTGCTAACAAATCACTACCAGTATCTATTTAAGCTTTTACACTACTGCTTTTATTAACATTAATTAATTTTGTCATTTCTGCTTTTATAATATTATGTTCTAACTTAACAATATTTAATTTAGTTTACACTCTGTAGTAAAATGTCCGTGTTTACCACAATTATAGTATTTACAACACTTGTCATTATCTGGCCACAATTAAAATGTGTGTGATGACGAACGACAATTTAAAAATTTATTCTTCTCACCTATTGTATCAGTTTTTGTTTTGGTACCTGACATTTCTCATTGCTTCATGTTGCTCAATCTTGAGCCTTAGCTGTGCAATATTTTCGGCTACATACAGTATTACTTTATTAACAGCATTATCGCGTATGCCCGCTATAATATAATCCATAATAGCCCTTTGTTTGACGTTCGCTTAACGAGCAATATCTATAATATGATAAACATATTGAAGTTTCATCTGGGTTTTTATACCTTTGCATCTTGTGAACTTGCGCACTGGTTAAACTGGTATGGAACTTATGGATCAAATATTATTTAAACGTTTCCGAATTTATTATTGAGGTTTTAAAATTCACAAATTGTTTAACGGTATCAGCTAACAATCGTCTGGTATACAAATATCTGTAGCTTGTATCTTTTTCCGCCTAGTCACAGAAATTAAATTGTTTGATCCATTGTACAAAATAAAACATGCGAGTTAATTTTAATGAATATTTATTGAATATTCAAACTTAAACAATTAAACAATTTTCTTAAACAACTTAACAATTTTCTTAAACTAATGGTAGTGTACTCATGACACAGCAAGAAAAGAATGAATGACGATCTGTCTTGCCATATGCGTGTGGCTTCAACTCCAATATTTAAAATGTTGCCATGTGTGTTGTTTCTACACAAATTGTTGCCACACACACATTTTATGTTCTGTATTGAACATAAGTTGCGGGCCAAAGGAAAAATAGATGATCGCACAACCATTTTCAACAATTATATAAAGTTACATAAAAATATTATAAACTTCTTAATTTAATGGCAATTTACATAATTTTGTGATAGGTCTATTGTATACTTTATCACCAATTTTTACTTCTGCCACTCTCACCTTGTCATCTTTCCCAGAAAAGACCTTTGTAATTCTGGCCATCGGCCAACTTAGTGAAGGTGAGTTTAAATGTTTCACAATAACTAAATCACCTTCTTTTAAGTTTTCATTAGCATATTTCTACTTGGGACGGCTTTGAAGCTGTGTGAGGTAGTCTTTTGACCATGCTTGCCAAAAGTCTTGTTTTAATTTTTTGACAATATTCCAAAACTTAAGACGATTGACTGGTACATCTGTTAAGTTAACATCAGGGTAATCAGTCAAAGCAGTGCCAACTAGAAAATGCCCTGGAGGTAAATATTTATATTCATTTGGGCTAAGTGGAAGCAGTGGTCGAGAGTTCAACACTCCTTCAATTTGGATAACAACAGAATTTAATTCCTCATAAGTTAAGGTCAAATTTCCAACTACTCTCTTAAGGTGGTGCTTTACACTTTTCACCCCTGCTTCCCATATACCACCAAATTTAGGAGCATAACTAGATATAAACATAAATTTAATATATATATTATTACAAAAGTTTATAACAGTGTCTCTATGAGACATATTGCTCTGTAGATTATACAATTCCTTTAATTCATTAGCGGCACCCTTAAAGGTTTTAGCATTATCACAGTAAATTTTAGTGGGCATGCCGCGTCTAGAAATGAAACGATTAAGACATGCCAAAAATGTTTCAGTTTTTAAATCAGAAACTACTTCCATGTGTATGGCCTTTGTTGAAAAACAAACAAACAAATAAATGTAGCCTTTTGTAATCAATGGTTTGCGTATGCGAGCTATCTTCATATTAAAAGGTCCACAAAAATCTATACCTACATGCTAAAATGGTCTTGTGGCTGTAACTCTGTCAAGTGATAGAGAACCCATCAATTGTTTAGCAGATTCAGCCTTCAATCGCGAACATATAACACATTTGTGAACTACCTTTTTGACCTCACGTATGCCATTGATAATCCAGAACCTTTGTGACAAGGAGCTGAGTACTAATCTAGCACCAGCATGGAGCAAGCGTAAGTGCTCATTTTTAATTATCATAAAGGTAATATTGTTAGCCTTTGGCAGTATGACTGGGTGCATTTTGTCTTTTGCAATGCCTGCATTTTGCAACCTGCCAACACGAATCAAGCCAGAGCTGTCTATGAAAGGATAGAGACTACCTATACCAGATTTAATATTTGTGTCACTTAAGAGGAATTTTATTTCTTTAAAAAATATTTGTTCTTGGACTGAACGAATGATAACTAATAGGGAATCATAAAGTTCTTTTGGAGATAAATGTCCATTTAATTTGTCACTGTTATTCTTCTTACAGTTATTAAAAAATCTGTACACGTAAGCTAAGACGCGCTGTAGTTTATTGATGTTAGAAAATTTTTCAAGTAAGTCCAGCAGTAAAGGTGCTTATTCTATCTCAATGTTACAAGCATTACAGTTAATACCTTCAGCTTGTGATGGAAGTACTGTATTTAAATCATAAAAACGATCATGTTTAAAATCACAATCTGATAAATATTGAGGACCATGCCACCAAAGAGACTGATCCTTTAAATATTGTGGTTCTACACCACGAGAAATTAAGTCAGCCGGGTTATCACCTGACCTTACATAATACCATGAATTTTTATCAGTAAGTTGTGTAATTTGCTTTACCCTGTTATTGACATAGGTATTAGCCTTTATTTATTTAGTTTGAATCCAAGCAAGGACTATTTGGGAATCACTATACAAGAAAACTTTATGTTCAAATCTAGGCGCAAGTATTTTACTGACTCTAGATGAGAGCTGCGCCAGCAAGACTGCGCTATTAAGTTCTAGTTGGGGTATTGTAAGTACCTTATTTAATAAAGCCACACGAGACTTGGAGCAAATTAATTTGGTTTTTATTTTGCCATTTGCTGTAACAGTTCTCAAGTAAAGGCAGCACCCGTACGCTTTCATGGATGCGTCTGCATAGCCTATCGTCTGCATAACTCTGCACTTACAAAATTTTCTCTCTTTATAAGTCGATCAACTAAAATACTGTCTGCTGTCTTAAGACCATTGAGGAACCTTTCCCAAATCTAAAGTTGTTTGGCAGGCAGCAATGCATCCCAATCTATTTTTAAAAACCAAAGTTCTTGCATAATTAACTTGGCTACTACTATGATAGGACCAATTAAGCCTAATGGATCAAATAGAGTTCCAATAAAACTAAGTACTTTCCTTTTAGTATTCAAACTATCACCATTGGTGTCAGGACACTTAAAAGTAAATGTGTCTGAAATAATATTGTATTTCAAACCTAATGTCTTAATAATGTTTGTCTTATTTAAATCCAATTCTGCAATATATCTTTTATCACTAGAGATGTCATCGAGTACTGAGGGATGATTGAAAGACCATTTGTGCAATTTAAAATTACCTAAGTGCAATAAATCAATTAATTGAGACTCTAATTCAAATAATTGTTCCACATCATCACACCCACCTATGACATCATCAACATACGTATTGTAGAGCATTGCTCTTGCAGCAAGAGGAAATTTATCTTTGTAGCGATGGGCAAGTTCTATGAGGCACCGTGTGGCCAAAAATGTAGAAGACTTTTAGTCCGTATGTTACTGTCTGTAATTGCAAACAAATGATGGGCTTACCTGGATCGTCTCTTCATAAGATATTTTGTAACACCTTGTAAGTATCATTTATTAGGACACAGCGGAACATTTTTTCTATGTCACAGATTATTGTAAACACATAAGTTCTAAATAATATGAGAATATCCAAAAGCTCACCCTGAACCACAGGACCATTCAGCATGACATCGTTAAGCGAAACTTTGTTTTTAGAATGCATACTTCCATCAAAGACCACACGCAATTTAGTAGTTTTGCTGTCATTATTGGTTACTGCATGATGCGCTAGAAAGTAATTAGGAGCATTATAAACATCACTAGCGCTTCGCCCCGTCGCAATGCAACGTGTATATAATATTTGTAAATAATAAAAAGTTATTTGCTAAATTGAAAATAATGCAAAATATTATTTTTAAGTAATTTTCGTTAAAATATATCATCTTTTAAATTTATGTTTCCTTATTTTATTATAATTCTTTCATTTATAGTAATAAAGCACTGTATTGACTCCAGTCTCCAGTGCCCCCGCACATAAGCCACAATTATCACCTCTTGGCTCCATGCTCTCTTACGTTTCCGAACTTTTAATTTGATTCCTCTAAACTTCCGCCATGGATCGCCTCCTTCCTTCAGCACTCTGTATCGCTTCTCCTGAGCATCGTCGGTCCTTAGAGTACTTTCACAGCGCCCCCGCTATAGCGCTATAAATAAATAATCCTTCGCTTCCTCCTCCCTGCGTAAAATTATCCAATTTACCCTAATGAAGCACAGTATTGAACAATGTCCACTGCCCCGCCCCTAAACACCAATCATCACCTTTTGGCTCCATGCTCTGTATCGTTCTCGCACTTTAAATTGTATTCCTCTGCACCTCTGCCACAATGCGCCCACTTGCAACACCACAGCCCACCTGAGCATCATCGCTCAAAAAGGCACTTTCCTATCACCCCCGTTTTCGCCCAATCATTAAATAATCCTGCGTTTCCACCCCCTGAGTAATAATCTCTTAGCAATTAGTTTCAAAAATTAATACTTTACTGGCAACCTGCATACTAAATTTCATTCTTAGAAGTACATTATTTTTTATTAATTATTCGATAAGATAAATGCTTGATAAAAATAATTTCCACTCATTTCAATGTAAACCTACTAATTACATCAATTCATTTATGTTTTTAGGGCCTAGCGGTTCGTTCCTAATAATCTCATCTCTAGCCCTTATTCTTCCCGTTATTGCACTTTCGATTTAATCCCCACGCACCGCCGGCCACACTTTCATCACCAAAGCACATATTCTGCAACACGGTTGCCTCCCAGAGCAATTATAATCTACCGTCGCTACTTCTAACACCCCCGTTACTTACTGAACCCCAGCGCCACCCTCGCCTCCAATCATGCACTACCAATTCGATATTACTGCAATTCATTTACATTATTAAAACAGCACTATAATTTTATGTTTTAATTTTGGGGCTGTTAACTATTTCCCCCCTATCCCTCTCACTCCTGTTCGTTTTCGCAGCACAACAAACGCACAAAAATCAATCCAATTCTACTACTGAATTTAATTTGACTATCTAACTTATAGAGAACTATTATGCTTCTATTTAATATTTTACATGCAAAATATCATCGTTGTACCTCTATATTGTTCTTATACTCGGTTTATCACCACCCACTCTAATGTTACACTTAAGAAAATATAGTTTTTTTTATATTTTCGTTATTAATATATCAATTTATATCTGCATTCTAAATTTCAGCTTTGTATTTATATTTGAGCATTAGCCCTCCCACATACCTGCGCTACTGAACAAGTTTGTTTAATTTTAACACAGGGATCTATTTCATTTGTATTTAAAAACATATATTCTAAACTATAGCCTTTCTTCTCTATATATTTCATATTTCTGGTTTTTGGCCCCCAGCGCGCGCCGCCTCTGGAAAGTTGCAGTTTTCTATAGTTTGTCTTTAATGACACTCTATATAGGGCCCACGTTCCAAATATTAACGTTCTAGATCTGTTGCAACATTGCCCCCAAAAAATCACGCCGCTACTGAATTAAAATTTTGGTAATCCAATTATTGGCAAACATGCGCAATTAGTGTCTCAATACATACCCTAAGTTTTAATACTACTTTTTCAATATTTCTGTCTTTTACTGTCTCAACTCCCGCCGCCACTGGAAATTTAGGGCTGTTTATTTTTTTTCATTAATAACTGTCTACAGCGAGCCTACTTATTAAATTTAAACGTCCTAACTCTATTCTAACATTGCCCCCGGAAATTCGCGCCGCTACTGAACTCAAATTTCAAGTGTCCAACTATTGGCAAATGTAAACAATTATGATCTTAATACACACACTAAATTTCAGTTTTCTATCTTTTCTAGTTCGTCAGATATTTGCAAAAGTATTTTTTCGAATTTTCCAATTTTTCCAAAATTACGGTTTTCCAGGAAATTCAGGGAAAATTTCAGGGACGTAGAAAGTCTTAGAAATTCGTTCTTTATATAATATTAAAATTTAAAGAACTTTGTAGGCGCCGTTTAGAAGATACCATATACGATTTTGTTACCGGATATCTTATATTATAATGTCCGAGGTGTATGTTTGTTTTCTTATCATCATCATATATTATAATGTCCGAGGTGTATGTTTATTTTCTTATCATATATTATAATGTCCGAGGTGTATGTTTATTTTCTTATATGTTTATATTCTTATATTCTTATATTCTTATATGTTTACGCGATTCGTATGGTAGCTCCTAAAACGGCTCCGTCAATGTTTCTGAAAAATTCCTATTTCGTAGAGAAAAAAATTCTAAGACTTTTGGCGTCCCCGAATTTTTCCCTGAATTTCCTGGAAACCCGTAATTTTGGAAAAACTGGAAAAAAAGTGATCCCTTTTTTACTGTATTACTTTCAAGTCGTAAAAGATAGAAAGTTGAAATTTTGCAAGTGTATTAAAGTATTCAATGCTGACATTTCTCAAAAATTAGAAATTCAAAAATTGACAAAGGGGGGGCTGAAGAAATTCGGGGGCCCGGTAGGAAACTTTGGAGATAGTTCATATTTTGGATTCTAAAATAATTAAGTATATTGTTAATAAAAAAAAATTCAAAATTTCAAAATTTTATTGGGGGGCACGGGGGCAGTATTTGCCGAGAGTAAAAATTGTGCTAGAAAGTTGAAATTTTGTATATAGGCTAACCTTGGTAACTTATTTACGAAACGAAAAAAAAAATCTCAAATTTTGAAAAAAAGTTGGTCAAATAACGCATAAATTGAAAATAGTTTTTATTTTGATAAAAAAAATATTTTTTTTTAGTCAATTTATATGTCATGTATATGTGCGCGAGTTTATTTATTATTTCAATTTAAACATAGAATTTTTACATGAAGTTCAAGCCACACACAAAAGACAGACGTCGCTTGCGACGGGGGTAAAAGCTAGTATATTATAATGTTCCAAGTGTATATTTATATGTTTGTTTGTTGCTGAAATTCGTATGGTAGAAAGAAAACGGCTCCGTCAATGTTTTTGAAAGTTTGCTATTTCGTAGAGAAAAAAATTCTAAGACTTTTGGCGTCCCCGGATTTTTCCCTGAATTTCCTGGAAACCCGTAATTTTGGAAAAACTGGAAAATTTGAAAAAATACTTTTGCAAATATCTGACGAACTAGAAAAGATGAAAAACTGAAATTTAGTATGTGTATTGAGATCATAATTGTGCACATTTACCGATAGTTGGAAATTTTAAATTTGAGTTCAGTAGCGGCGCAAATTTCCGGGGGCAATGTTAGAATAGAGTTAGGATGTTTAAATTTAATATGTAGGCTCGCTGTAGACAGTAATTAATGAAAAAAAATAAACAGCCCTAAATTTCCAGTGGCGGCGGGAGTTGAGACAGTAAAAGCTGGAAATATTGAAAAAGTAGTATTTAAACTTAGGGTATGTATTAAAACACTAATTGCGCATGTTTGCCAATAATTGGATTACCAAAATTTTAATTCAGTAGCGGCGTGATTTTTTGGGGGCAATGTCGCAATAGAGCTAGAACGTTGAAATTTGGAACATGGGCCCTATATAGATAGTAATTAAAGAAAAATTAAGCAAAATTGCAAATTTCCAGTGGCGGCGGGCGCTGGGGGCCAAAAACCAGAAATATAAAATATATAGAGATGAAAGGCTATAGTTTAGAATATATGTTCTTAGATACAAACAAAACAGATTCCCGTGCTAAAATTTGACCAACTCGTTCAGTAGCGGAGGTTTGTGGGGGGTACTAATGCTAAAATATAAATAAAAACCTGAAATTTAGTATGCAGATATCTGCATCTGCGTCAATCTGCAGATTGACATATTTATTACGAAAATATAAAAAAAAATACATTTTCTTAAGTGCAACATTAGAGTGGGGGGTGATAAACCGAGTATAAGAACAATATAGAGGTACAACGATTGAAAAAAAGTTGGTCCAATAACAAATAAATTGAAAATATTTTATATTTTGAATTAAAAAATATATTTTCTTAGTCAGTTTGTATGAAAAATTAATTGTTATTAAATGTTAAATCAATATAGGACGAGTTTATTTATTATTTCAATTTAAAAATGGAATTAAATTTTGACTTGAAATTCAAGCCACTTACAAAAAACAAACGTCGCTTGCGACGGGGGTAAAAGCTAGTATTCTTATATGTTTATATTCTTATATTCTTATATGTTTACGCGATTCGTATGGTAGCTCGAAAACGGCTCCATGGAAGTTTTTAAAAATTTCCTATTTCGTAGAGAAAAAAATTTTAAGACTTTTGGCGTCCTCGGATTTTTCCCTGAATTTCCTGGAAACCCGTAATTTTGGAAAAACTGTAAAAAAAGTGAGCCCTTTTTTGCTGTATTACTTTTCATTCGTAAAAGTCAGAAAGTTGAAATTTTGCATGTGTATTAAGGTATTCAATGCTGACATTTCTCAAAAATTAAAAATTCAAAAATTGAAAAAGGGGGGGTTGAAGAAATTCGGGGGCCCGGTAGAGAACTTTGGAGAAACTTCATATTCTGGATTCTAAAATAATTAAATATATTATTAATAAAAAAAAATTCAAAATTTCAAAGTTTTATTTGGGGGCACGGGGGAAGTATTTGCCGAGAGTATAAAGTGTGCCAGAAAGTTGAAATTTTGTATATAGGCTAATCTTGGTAACTTATTTACGAATCGAAAAAAAAAATTCCAAATTTAAAAAAAAAGTTGGTCAAATAACGCATAAATTGAAAATATTTTTTATTTTGTTAAAAAAAATATTTATTTTTAGTCAATTTATATGTCATGTATATGCGAGTTTATTTATTATTTTAATTTAAACATAGAATTAAATATGAAATGTAATTACTTAAATTATTTTATTGGTTTCAAATCATACACGCCAAAAAGACTTCGCTTTGCGCCGGGGGTAAACGTTACTGGAATTTAAATTTTTATATGAAGTTCAAGCCACACACAAAAGACACGTCGCTTGCGACGGGGGTAAAAGCTAGTATAATATAATATGGATTAACATTATATGAATAGTACAATATAACTAGAGTTTGCCCGCGATGCACAACGACGTCTTTTTAGTGTGATTTAAATCCAACAAAATAATTCGAAATTTCATTTCAAATTTTAATTCTATTTTCAAATAGAAATAATAAAATAAAATATAATAAAATATTTTAATTAATATTTAATAATATATATTTAAAATATTTATTAATTAATAAAATAAATTGTTCGATAATAAAATATTTTTATTATTGAACAATTATTTATTATTAAAAAATGACTAAAAAACTGACTAATTAATCAACAATAGCCGAACGTCGAGTACTTTATCACCAGGTATTGATAAAACAATATTTTGCACTCATAAGTATAATTAAAATATTAGGATCAACATAATTATTGTGTATGATGTTTGCAGGCTAATTTTCAAAAATGCGATAAATTGAAAAACGACAAAGAAGAAAGAGGTTCCAGTAAAGTACATAATTAAAAATGAAAATACCAGTTACTTATTATTATTAACCGAAATATTGCTATTAATGACTAAAAAAAATACTTAGGATAAAATTGTTTATATTAGAAACCCACCCATTTACTTAAAAATGTTTACGAAACATAATATTAAATATAACTCATACACAAATTTGAAAGAAACAAAACAAACAGAAAGAAAACAAAACGACCTTTTAAAACAATATATAGATAGATACGAAATATTTTTCAATCGGGGAATCCTATATTATAATGTCCCAGGTGTATATTTATATTCTTATGATCTTATCATCATCATCATCATCATCATATATTATAATGTCCCAGGTGTTTGAATCTATTCTTATGATCTTATATGTTTGGTACTGAATTTTGTATGGCAGCGCGAAAACGGCTCCATCAATGTTTTTGAAAATTTCCTATTTCGTAGAGAAAAAAATTCTAAGACTTTTGGCGTCCCCGGATTTTTCCCTGAATTTCCTGGAAACCCGTAATTTTGGAAAAACTGAAAAATTCGAAAAAATAATTTTGCTAATATCTGACGAACTAGAAAAGATAGAAAACTGAAATTTGGTATGAGTATTGAGATCATTATTGTGCACATTTTCCGATAGTTGGAAATTTGAAATTTGCGTTCAGTAGCGGCGCGAAATTCTGGGAGCAAAGTTAGAATAGAGTTAGGACGTTCAAATTTAATATGTAGGCTCGCTGTAGACAGTAATTAATGAAAAGAAATAAACAGCCCTAAATTTCCAGTGGCGGCGGGAGTTGAGACAATAAAAGCCAGAAATATTGAAAAAGAAGTATTAAAACTTTGGGTATGTATTAAGACACTAATTGTGCATGTTTGCCAATAATTGGATTGCATATATAGAGTGTCATTAAAGACACACTATAGAAATTTGCAACTTTCTAGAGGCGGCGGGCGCTGGGGGCCAAAAACAGGATATTTGAAATATATGGAAATGAAAGGCTATAGTTTAGAATATATATTCTTAGATACAAATAAAATAGATCCTCGTTCTAAAATTTAACAAACTTGTTCAGTAGCGGTGGTATGTGGGGGGTACTAATGCTAAAATTTAAATACAAAGCTGAAATTTAGTATGCAGATATAGATTGACATATTTATTACGAAAATATAAAAAGAACTACATTTTCTTATGTGCAACATTAAAGTGGGGGGGGGGGGTGATAAACCGAGTATAAGAACAATATAGAGGTACAACGATGATATTTTGCATGTAGAATATTAAATAGAAGCTAAATAGTTCTCTATAAGTCAGATATTCAAATTACATTTAGTAGTAGAATTGGATTGATTTTTGGTGCGTTTGTTGTGCTGTGAAATCGAACAGAAGTGAGAGGTATAGGGGGAAATAGTTAACAGTCCCAAATATAAAAAAATAAAAAAAGTGAAAAAATAGAAACTTGTTATTATACGTAAAAATAGTATCAGACGAGTTTATTTTTTATTTCAATTTAAAAATGGAATTAAATTTTGACATGAAATTCAAGCCACACACAAAAACCAGACGTCGCTTGCGACGGGGGTAAAAGCTAGTATATTATAATGTCCCAGGTGTATATTTATATTCTTATCATCATATATTATAATGTCCCAGGTGTATATTTATATTCTTATCATCATCATATATTATAATGTCCCAGGTGTATATTTATGATCTTATATTCTTATATGTTTGGTTCGAATTTTGTATGGCATCTCGAAAACGGCTCCAGGGAAGTTTTTAAAAATTTACTATTTCGTAGAGAAAAAAATTCTAAGACTTTTGGCGTCCCTGGATTTTTCCCTGAATTTCCTGGAAACCCGTAATTTTGGAAAAACTGGAAAAAAAGTGATCCCTTTTTTGCTCTATTACTTTTAAGTCGGAAAAGATAAAAAGTTGAAATTTTGCATGTGTATTAAGCTATTTAAGGCTGATATTTCTCATAAATTAGAAATTCAAAAATTTAAAAAGGGGGGGTTAAAGAAGTTCGGGGGCCCGGTAGGAAACTTTGGAGAAAGTTCATATTCTGAATTCTAGAATAATTAAGTATATTATTATCAAAAAAAAATTCAAAATTTCAAAATTTTATTTGGGGGCGCGGGGGCAGTATTTTCCGAGAGTAAAAATTGTGCTAGAAAGTTGAAATTTTGTATATAGGCTAACCTTGATAACTTATTTACGAATCGAAAAAAAAAATTCCAAATTTTGAAAAAAAGTTGGTCAAATAACGCATAAATTGAAAATTTTTTTATTTTGATAAAAAAAATATATTTTTTAGTCAATTTATTTGTGTGAATGTATATGTGCGAGTTTATTTATTATTTCAATTTAAAAATAGAACAGTTATATATGAAATTTAATTACGAATTATTTTATTGGATTCAAATGATACACGCCAAAAAGACGTCGCATTGAGACGGGGGTAAACTCAAGTATATTATAATGTCCCAGGTGTATATTTATATTCTTATATGTTTATGTGTTTATATGTTTGGTTCGAATTTTGTATGGCATCTCGAAAACGGCTCCAGGGAAGTTTTTAAAAATTTCCTATTTCGTAGAGAAAAAAATTCTAAGACTTTTGGCGTCCCCGGATTTTAACCTGAATTTCCTGGAAACCCGTAATTTTGGAAAAACTGGAAAAAAAGTGATCCCTTTTTTGCTATATTACTTTTAATTCGTAAAAGATAAAAAGTTGAAATTTTGCATGTGTTTTAAGGTTAAAAATTAGAAATTCAAAAATTGAAAAAGGGGGGGTTAGAGAAATTCGGGGGCCGGGTGGGAACTTTTGAGAAAGTTCATATTCTGGATTCTAGAATAATTAAGTATATTATTAATAAAAAAAAATTCAAAATTTCAAAATTTTATTTGGGGGCAGTATTTGCCGATGGTAAAAATTGTGCTAGAAAGTTAAAATTTTGTATATAGGCTAACCTTGATAACTTATTTACTAATCGAAAGAAAAAATTCAAAATTTTAAAAAAATCTGGTCAAATAACGCATAAATTGAAAACATTTTTTATCCTATATTATAATGTTCCAACTGTTTGTTTATATTCTTATATGTTTATATTCTTATATTCTTATATGTTTGGTACTGAATTTTGTATGGCAGCGCGAAAACGGCTCCAGGGAAGTTTTTAAAAATTTCCTATTTCGTAGAGATAAAAATTCTAAGACTTTTGGCGTCCCCGGATTTTTCCCTGAATTTCCTGGAAACCCGTAATTTTGGAATAACTGGAAAAAAAGTGATCCCTTTTTTGCTGTATTACATTCAAGTCGTAAAAGATAGAAAGTTGAAATTTTGCATGTGTATTAAGCTATTTAATGCTGACATTTCTCAAAAATTAGAATTTCAAAAATAGAAAAAGGGGGGGTTGAAGAAATTCGGGGGCCCCGTAGGGAACTTTGGAGAAAGTTTATATTCTGGATTGTAGAATAATTAAGTATATTATTAATAAAAGAAAATTCAAAATTTCAAAATTTTATTTGGGGGCACCGGGGCAGTATTTTCCGAGAGTAAAAATTGTGCTAGAAAGTTGAAATTTTGTATATAGGCTAACCTTGGTAACTTATTTACGAATTAAAAAAAAAATCCCAAATTTTGAAAAAAAGTTGGTCAAATAACGCATAAATTGAAAATATTTTTTTCTTTTTTAATAAAAAAAAAATATTTTTTTAGTCAATTTATATGTGTGTATATGTGCGCGAGTTTATTTAATATTTCAATTTAAAAATAGAACAGTTAAACATAAAATTTAATTACGAATTATTTTATTGGATTCAAATGATACACGCCAAAAAGACGTCGCATTGCGACGGGGGTAAACTAAAGTATATTATAATGTCCCAGGTGTATATTTATATTCTTATATGTTTATGTGTTTATATGTTTGGTTCGAATTTTGTATGGCATCTCGAAAACGGCTCCAGGGAAGTTTTTAAAAATTTCCTATTTCGTAGAGAAATAAATTCTAAGACTTTTGGCGTCCCCGGATTTTTCCCTGAATTTCCTGGAAACCCGTAATTTTGGAAAAACTGGAAAAAAAGTGATCCCTTTTTTGCTGTATTACTTTTAATTCGTATAAGATAGAAAGTTGAAATTTTGCATGTGTATTAAGGTATTCAATGCTGACATTTCTCAAAAATTAGAAATTCAAAAATTGAAAAAGGGGGGGTTAAAGAAATTCGGGGGCCCGGTAGGGAACTTTGGAGAAAATTCATTTTCTGGATTCTAAAATAATTAAGTATATTATTAATAAAAAAAAATTCAAAATTTTAAAATTTTATTGGGGGGCACGGGGGCAGTATTTGCCGAGAGTAAAAATTGTGCTAGAAAGTTGAAATTTTGTATATAGCCTAACCTTGGCAACTTATTTACGAATCGAAAAAAAAATCCCAAATTTTGAAAAAAAAAGTTGTTCAAATATCGCATAAATTGAAAATATTTTTTATTTTAATATAAAAAATGTATTTTCTTAGTCAATTTGTATGAAAAATTAATTGTTATTAAATGTTAAATCAATATAGGACGAGTTTATTTATGATTTCAATTTAAAAATTAAATTTTGACTTGAAATTCAAGCCACTCACAAAAAACAAACGTCGCTTGCGACGGGGGTAAAAGCTAGTATATTATAATGTCCCAGGTGTATATTTATATTCTTATATTCTTATATGTTTGGTTCGAATTTTGTATGGCATCTCGAAAACGACTCCAGGGAAGTTTTTAAAAACTTCCTATTTCGTAGAGAAAAAAATTCTAAGACTTTTGGCGTCCCCGGATTTTTCCCTGAATTTCCTGGAAACCCGTAATTTTGGAAATCTGGAAAAAAAGTGATCCCTTTTTTGCTGTATTACTTTCAAGTCGTAAAAGATAGAAAGTTGAAATTTTGCATGTGTATTAAGCTATTTAATGCTAACATTTCTCAAAAATTAGAATTTCAAAAATTAAAAAAGGGGGGGTTGAAGAAATTCGGGGGCCCGGTAGGGAACTTTGGAGAAAGTTCATATTCTGGATTGTAGAATAATTAAGTATATTATTAATAAAAAAAAATTCAAAATTTCAAAATTTTATTTGGGGGCACGGGGGCAGTATTTTCCGAGAGTAAAAATTGTGCTAGAAAGTTGAAATTTTGTATATACGCTAGCCTTGGTAACTTATTTACGAATCAAAAAAAAATTCCAAATTTTGAAAAAAAGTTGGTCAAATAACGCATACATTGAAAATATTTTTTATTTTGATAAAAAAAATATATTTTTTTAGTCAATTTATATGTGTTAATGTATATGTTCGCGAGTTTATTTATTATTTCAATTTAAAAATAGAACAGTTAAATATGAAATTTAATTACGAATTATTTTATTGGATTCAAATGATACTCGCCAAAAAGACGTCGCTTTGCGACGGGGGTAAACTATAGTAGAGTTAAATATGAATTGTAATTACGAATTATTTTATTGGATTCAAATATACACGCCAAAAAGACGCCTTACGACGGGGGTAAACTCTGGTGGAATTAAAATTTTTACATGAAGTTCAAGCCACACACAAAAGACAGACGTCGCTTGCGACGGGGGTAAAAGCTATATATATATAAATATCTATGAGTTCTTATGGGTTTTCCATGTTAAATTGGAAAATTACGAACATTATAAATAGTAGATAAGAACCTATATCAATTTTTATGGCATGTCCCATCTCTACATATTGATCAATAAATTTCTTATAGACCTCCAATAGTGAAGGATTTCGTTTAAATCTCTTTTCTAACACATAAAATCTTTGTAAGGCAACTGAGAAAGAATCCCCCTATTCCAGTTCATTTACTGGGCTAACTAATGGCAAATCAACATTAAAAGTATTGTTTTTAAGTACTACTGAATTTTGAAAAATATTTTCAGCTTTTAAATATTCCTAAAAACACCTATCTTTATGCTCTGGGACTTTCTCAGTCGTCCAAAATTGTTCCATAACATTTTCAAGTTTTTTGTGGTCACAAATAGCAAAATTAGATACAATATTATCATATGAATTATTACTTTGATTTTGCAATTTGCCTGCAACCACATATCCAAATATAGTGTTTTGTAAGACTGACCCATTATTTAACTTAATACAGCTACCTAATAGAATGGCAAAGTATACATCAGCTCCCAATAGCAATGATATTTTTGACGGTACATTGTACTGCTCATCAGCTAGTGTAATGTTTTTGGGAAGAATAACCTTAGATGTATCAATCAAAAATTGAGGCAAAGTAGTGGTGATAGACCCAACTACATGACAGTTCACATTGTATTTAATATTGTTGTTATGATAGGACTGTATGTTCAAAATTGGTGACTGGTATATTTTTGTGGCTTTATTACCTATACCAATAATGTTACTACATTGAGTAGTTGTGTGTAAACCCAATTTTTCTAAAAGTTCAGTATTCACAAATGACGATTGGCTTCCACTGTCGAGCAATGCACGAACTAGGAACTCGCGCTCAAATTTGTCAACGATTTTTACCTTTATAGTAGGCAGCAATATGGTACCACCCAAATTATTATTGCTAGAGCACATTACAACTGGAGTTTCAGTTTTATCACATAACAAAATGTTATGTAGACCTTTACAAGTTTTACATTTCAATTTAAAGGGACACTTAAAGCCCACTAATTATGGGCTTTCAAACATAGCGAACATAATTTATGTTCTTCAATAAAGGATTTGCGAGTCTCTATAGGGATCATTTTGAATTTTAGACATTTAAAAATTTGATGTTCCATATCACAATACCTACATGCTACATTGGAGCGAGTAGTGACATTGGAAACCTTTGAGTGTGAATTTTCTTTATAATTTTTGTCATATGACATATTTTTATAAGGTGAACTATCTTCAAGTGCAACTGCACGTTTTTCTAAAAAGGAAATAAATTCTGCCATGGTAGGCAGTTTTTCCAAATTTCTTTCCATATGGAATGTGCGGCTAGTATACAGATCTAACTTCCTGCCTAAAATTGATATTAAAATCATGTCCCATTTATCAACAGGCTCATCAAGATTTTTTAAAGCTTGCAATTGCTGTTTAACTTTACATAAAAAGGTCCTTATAGCGACTGCAGTACCTTTTTGCATGTGTGGAATATCAAGTAGTATGTTAATATGATTAGAGATTAAGCGTGCTTTATTATCATAGCGCGTTATTAATAAATCAAGTGCCTCTTTATATGAGCTGTTCACAAGCGGCAGATTTATAATTATTGAAAGAGCTTCATCAAGGAGATACTTTTTAAAATAAAAGAGCTTTTGCACATCTGACAGTGAAGTATTATTATGAACAACTGCTTGGAAAAGCTCATAAAAGGGCTTAAATTTAGTTATATCCTTGCCATCAAAGGTTGGAATTTCCACTGCTGGAAGTTTCGATGCAACTAAGCTAGGACAAGTAGGCTTATTAATTTCTTTTAATTTAGTTATACTAGCATTTAACTTGGCTAGACTATTAAAGTATTTTTCTTCAACTTCATCTATATCTTCATCATCCTGCTCATCAATCTCTAAAATACTTGACTGCGTGAGCTCATACGATTGATATGTAGTCCTCAACTTTTCTTTTTTGGCCTCTAACAACTCCACAGTACCGGATTCGAGAGCTCTTGAGTCGTTAACGTAGTTGTCTATCCTAGATATTGAACCTATCGCTGTTGTTCGTGCAGTTTTAAGCTTTCTCAGTCCCTCCATTATTCTTACGTGATAATACCGTACTAATAATTTTACGTACTTTCACGTATAAGCCTTTTAACACTGATTTGATAAAAAAAAAATTGTACCTTGCTGCGTAAAAGAATATTTTACCCTGTTCCAGCGTCCTTGTATGCCCTTTCCAAGCTGATATTGCACTTTTTTTCTTGAAATGTAAGTATGTACTATCCAAACTATGGGTTAAATAGGTTTCAGCGGCCAAATGGTATGTACTATCCAAACAATGGGTTGAATAGGTTTCAGCGGCCAAAAGGTATGCGCAGGTAATGACGCCGAATAGCAGCCCATGCGCTTTCCTTTGATGAATCGTCTGTGATCCGTTTAAATAAAGCGTTATATCACCCAATCAATGGATGAATTGGATGACTTCCCGAGCCGTCAAGGGCTAACTCAAAACGCCGATACACGTATCGGTTACAATATGGATGTAACTCTAAAACACAACGAATACACTCGCGGTTACTTTACGGATGAAGGACCAACTTCGCATGTACAAAATAAAACATGCGAGTAAATTTTAATGAATATTTATTGAATATTCAAACTTAAACAATTTAACAATTTTCTTAAACAACTTAACAATTTTCTTAAACTAATGGTAGTGTACTCATGACACAGCAAGAAAAGAATGAATGACGATCTGTCTTGCCATATGCGTGTGGCTTCAACTCTAATATTTAAAATGTTGCCATGTGTGTTGTTCCTACACAAATATTGAAATGTTGCCACACACACATTTTATGTTCTGTATTGAACACCATAATTTGGCATTTTTAAGTCCATCATATTTAGGTAAAGCCAATTAAAACCTAAAGGCCGTATAATTAGTTTTATTGACTGTTTTATTGGGTACATATCTGCTATTCTGTTCTCCAATTGTGCTATTGTACGAGTTTATTCTCATCAACAATTTAGCACGATTTCCACGCTGACATAATGCAAGCAAACTTAATTCTTGCATTCTGATTCTGATCTTAATTCTTCTGTTGCATAATTCGTCCATGACTTTTTTTATTTCACTGCTACAAAAAAATGGAAAATGATATCAGCCGTACAACAGAATCTACAATATTAAAAAAAAATTCCCGAAAGTATGGGTAAAGATGTGACGTAGTTCTAGTACACGTCACGTTTTGCGACATCTTTTGTTGTTCTGTATTACTTTTTAATAATTTTTGTTATGTTTCAAATTATGATGGCAATCGGATTCATGCAACTGTAACCCCTAAGACAGGAGTATAGAGAGGCAAAGAATCGTGTCGGCTCTCGAGCTAGGCTCGGGACGAGGACTCGAGTAGTATACTCCGAGTAGTGAAACAGTGAAAAATACATAAAGAATTAGTTTTGGTATAATTGTTTAAAAATATATCTGTGGATTAACAAGGGTTAATTATATTGTTTATTGGGTAAGAAAAAATATTCTTTTCCGTACTTGAATTGTTTTCTAATTGTTGGTGTATTGAAAAAACACCATGAGTCCGCGATGTGTAAGTCGGACCAATGATTATGAGTCATATATTTTATAACTATGGAATTCATTGTTTTGGATGGGACATTGGCTTGCAGTTTGTTAACGGCCGCCATTTTTTGATAACTTGTAAATCCAGTATAAGAGATATAATATAAATATTCAGTGAAAGTGAATCTTACTGTGTGTATAATTATAACCCCCGTAATATTACGGATATATTTCTCGTGTGCCTTTGGTTAAATTTTTAGGGAACCAGGAGTATGATTTAAGTTGAAATTCAGTGGATTGATAAAATATCAACTTGATATAGTAGAAGAATGCACGCTCAAAGTATCATGTGGATGGCAATCCAAAGTCAAGATAATTATCCGAATCATGTCAATTAAATACGTTATATCATTTTATTTTTACTCATCTTTAAAGATTATTATTATTTCAATATAAATAATTTTGTACTCTTAATAGTAATAGTACTATTTAATATTCTGTACTCGTATTTTTTTTTTTGGACGGTACCTCATGTGGGTTCCATGTTCACCGCATTATAATACGCAATTATCATTATCAGTGTTACTTACACATTTTTTAATTTTTTCTTTTGCTTAGATATTTTATTGCTCGATATTTATTTAAGCATCGACCATTTAATTGCACCTACTTGGAATTAATCCTTAATCAAATATTGTTGAAATATTATAATGTCACAAATATGTATATTTCAGAATGTTACGAATTAACTAATTGTTGGTATATATTGCTATATATATATATATATATATATATATATATATATATATATATATATAAATTTTTAGATCATTATTTTGTTATCTTAAGCAATCGATCAAATTAATATAAATCTGAGATTGAAAACAAATTCTTCGAGTTTTTAATTTTATTATCATTTAATCTGATTTGTTATTAAATTTAGTAATAATTATATGGGCTGATTTGATGGAGTCATAACTATTAAAATATTAGTCTTTGCTACAGCCCCCAATATACTAATTTTATATTTGTTGTTTTATTTTTAGTAACGTTCCCTCTCACCCCCTGTATTTTGATCCAGGGTTTTAGTACGTTACAAAGATAAACCCAATAATAGAAATCTAAATATTAAAATATACAAAAAGGATCGTGGTCCTAAGAAGCCCGTGAAGTATAAAAAAGTATATAAAATGAAGTATATAAAAAAAAAAAATATACAAAATTAACATCAATGAAAATATATACAAAAACAGTTTTAATTGTTCTATACAACACTTAAACAATAAAGAAAGGAATGTAATAAATAAATTAATAGTTAAATATAATACAATATTTACAATAAATAAATACAATATTGGTACAGTCAATGGATATGAAGCCAGAATAGATTTAGTAATAGATAAATATTATAGTAATAGATAGTATTATAGTAAAAGACGAACGTACTATAGCAGACAAAAATGAAATAAAACAACAAATAACGGAACTATTAAAGAAGAAGTTAGTAGAAGAAGCATACAGTCCTTTTACAGCTACAGTGACCCTAGCATATAAAGAAGAAGAAAGAAAAAAATTAAGATTATGCATAGATTTTAGAGATTTACATGAACTTGAACTAACTAGATTAAGATTAACATATTGTTTATATACTATTTTATTATCTCTAAAGTGCAAACACTGATACATATATTAAAAGAATGCCCAGACTACTATGAAGCGAGAGTGAAATTTCAAGATAGAATAAAAGTTAGAGAAATTGGAAGTCTAGAGTATCTAGTAAATAAAGAGATTAGGTATCGATACTATAATGGGTATGCGAAGGAGATTTTTGAGACTAGGAAAATGCTATTGAAGAATGATGAAGTAAGAAGAAGAAAAGATGCAGAGACAATAATAGGAAGTGAAGGAGAGGAATTAGAGCAAGGGAATTGAGATTATTCAATACAGAACATAATAACATAAGGCGCCAGAAACATAATAACAAAAAATATATTTCTGGCCCGGGGATTGAACCCGGGAACACAGCCGTCTAACATGTTATTTCGTCTAACATTGTCAGAAGCAAGCATCCACGCTCTCGGCTATCATTGTGTTTTACTATACTATAGAAATTATATTTTTTGTTATTCTGTTTCTGGCGCCTTTTATTATTATGTTCTGTATTGAACATAAATTGCGCCATTTTTTTCTTTTTTTTAGCACTCAATCTTCCGTCCCAATCAATATTTGGGTAGCGGGGATAAGGTTCTTCCGGCCCAATTAATATTTGGGTAGCGGGGATAAGGTTCTTCCGGCCCAATTAATATTTGGGTAGCGGGGATAAGGTTCTTCCGGCCCAATTAATATTTGGGTAGCGGGGATAAGGTTCTTCCGGCCCAATTAATATTTGGGTAGCGGGGTTAAGGTTCTTCCGGCCCAATTAATATTTAGGTAGCGGGGATAAGGTTCTTCCGGCCCAATTAATTATTAATTATTAATTGGGCCGGAAGACGGCACAGTTAGCCGAGAGCGTTGAGGCTTGACTCTGACAGTTTACAGGTCTGGCTGCTGTGTTCCTGGGTTCGATCCTCGGGCTAGAAAAATATATCTTCTGAGTTTGGAAGTTTCTGGGTCTAGGTAACCTTATCCCCGCTACCCAAATATTGATTGGGCCGGTAGAACCTTATCCCCGCTACCCAAATATTAATTGGGCCGGAAGAACCTTATCCCCGCTACCCAAATATTAATTGTGCCGGAAGAACCTTATCCCCGCTACCTAAATATTAATTAGGCCGGAAGAACCTTATCCCCGCTACCCAAATATTGATTGGGACGGAAGATTAAGTGCTAAAGAGAAAAAGGCGCAATTTATGTTCAATACAGAACATAATAACAAAAGGCACCAGAAACATAATAACAAATTATGTTAACAGTTTATGTACACGGCAGACGGCACAGTTAGCCGAGAGCGTTGATGCTTGATGTCTGGCTGCTGTGTTTCTGGGTTCGATCCCCGGGCCAGAAAATATATCTTCTGAGTTTGGAAGTTTCTTGGTCTAGGTAACCTTATCCCCGCTACCCAAATATTAATTGGGCCGGGAGAACCTTATCCCCGCTACCCAAATATTGATTGGGCCGGAAGAACCTTATCCCCGCTACCCAAATATTGATTGGGTCGGCAGAACCTTATCCCCGCTACCCAAATATTGATTGGGACGGAAGATTGAGTGCTAAAGAAAAGGCGCAATTTATGTTCAATACAGAACATAATAACAAAAGGCGCCAGAACATAATAACAAAAAATATAATTTCTGAAGTATAGTAAAACACAAGATAGCCGAGAGCGTGGATGCTTGCTTCTGACAATGTTAGACGAAATAACATGTTAGACGGCTGTGTTCCCAGGTTCGATTCCCGGGCCAGAAATATATTTTTTGTTATTATGTTTCTGGCGCCTTTTGTTATTATGTTCTGTATTGAACATAAACTGTTAACATAATTTCTTATTATGTTTCTGGCGCCTTTTGTTATTATGTTCTGTATTGAACAGGGATAATTTCACAGTGGATGAGATTGAACAGAAAATGAGATAAAATGAGTTATAGTAAGTTACTTTGTACATATTTTATTTGTTCCTATAAACATATATTAATGTAATTGAAATGTAACATTAAGGGGGATAGAATAAGTGGAAAAAGCAGCACATATGGGCAGAAGCCTAGGAGGTGCTATTAAATTTAATAAATGAAAATAAAAAATGAAATAAAAAAATCTCTAAAGTGCATGGTCAGCAAAGATACTAAAGAGACATTGTTAGTTTGTGGTCGTCTGGAATGTGAGTTATAACACCTCTTCTCTAAGATAAAATCTTATTCTTCTAATGTAGCAAAAGGTTTTTGAAACTCTTCAATATTTTTGCTATTTATTTCTTGTGAATTTTAATTTTTTATTATTTTTATTTTTCTAAAATATTTGATTAACTTATATACTACAATAGTAATTATTATGAATAATATAGGTAATAATGTATAATTAATTATGTGAACATGGTCTGAGATTCTTCTGTCATCGAAGTCTTCAGGTAGTAGGGCTAGGGTGGTCTGTAGCTTGTCTACGTTGCCCAGGTCCAGGTGTTTTAGGTTGGTCACGGTAGATATGTTTAGGTGTTTGTTTTGGATCTCTGGTATTTTTGGCAGGAAATGGTGTTCCAAGCTTCAACTTTCTCTTCTATATCTATGTACTGAAGAGTATTATCTGAAACAGAAAATTGACAATCTCGTGCAAGGTGTATTATATATGTTCCTTGTAGACGTATGTCACGTTGGCTGCTGCATGTTAAGGTGCCACTGGTTTCGTCATTTGTGATTAACATCCAGGTATTGAATTCGATGTTGTGGATCTTAATGCCGGTTAGAGAAATCACTAAGGGTTGACATTTGCTGGTTGACTGGTTTTGAATTAGTTTATTATCAAATGTCTCCAGGGCTAAATTTATACGCTCGCCGTCGTCAGTGTCTAGGTTTCCACCGATTGCTTTCCAAATAGTACCTAAGCCATCTATGAAGCCTCTTTTTTCTCTTCGAGTTGGGAGAATTTGTTTAAATTTTCTACTTATTTCCATATCCAGGATGTCCATTACAGCAGTGCTGTGCCCATAGGTTGTAAATTTCTTTTTTTTTTAATTTCTTTTTAATATCTTCTCTAGTCAGGTGTACGTTGTTATAATATTTTATTAAGGGGTCCAAATCTATTTTCTTGACTAAAGTCCAATATTCCTTGATGTTTTGGGCTGTTCCTAGTTGCACAGGATATAATCCTGGGTTATCAGTGATTTTAATAATTCGGCATTCATTTATATCGCTGGTGTTAATTGCGGTGATGATCCTGCAACAATCAGGATTTCTTAGTACTTGATCGTGTTTTAATATATTTATTTATAAGTAATTAATAAATAAATAATTCATTTGTATTTCATGATTTGAGTGCATAATGTATTTGTGCTTTGTTGGCCCATGTCGTTTAAATACTTCTAGGACCTCTTCTTTTGTTCTATTAAAAAGTCCTTGTGCTATAGGGGGCATTCGTATTATTAATTCGGTTGATGAATTTTCAAATTTTTTAAGAAATTCGGCAAGCTTGTCAAGGCAGTTTTGTTGATTGCAGACAAGATTTATTGTGTGTCCAAATGTTCTGCCTCGCGTGAGTTTGTATTGGCCCTCTATGAGGTTATTAGTTCTTTTAGCTTTATTTAATATGTATTCGAAATTCGGTGTGTCTTTTGCTATTAACTTTGCGAATCCGTTGAAGTATCTTTGTTTTTCGTCTCTGGGTTTAAATTTGTCGTGAACTAGGTGTAAAATATAATCTGTCTTAGATTTATCGACAGGTAGTGTAGTGCGTTCGAATAGGACGTTAATTCTTTTCTAAATAAACTCGTTTGGAGTTGGGTTTTTTATTTTGGTTTTTTCTATGTTATCTACAGGTAGTGTAGTGCATTCGAATAGTACATTACTTCCTTCGTTAAGTTCGTTTGAAGTTGGGTTTTTCATTTTGGTTTTCACTAGGTTTTTTAAATCTTCTATTTTAGCTATATAAGTATCGGATACTTCTTTTACTTTAAAGGGTCCTGTGTTCTTTATTCGGCTTTTGCCCTGTTTTGATTTAGTGTTGAGGTATACGATATCTCCATGTTTTACGTTTGGGTCTTTAACGGTAGCATTTCTCTATTATTAACCTGTTCTTTACGATTTGCATATATTTCTTTAATTTTTTAGTATAGGGTTGAGATTTTAATTTTATGATTTTGGGTTGTACACGATGATGTTCGTGATTTTTGAAGCACAGAGATTTTAGTTGACTCTGATTCGATTTAAATGGACTGAATATTTTAATAAACTATAATAATATTAGATTTGAATAATGTAATCTAATCTCTGGTTACTATTTATATAACTCAAGAAATAATTAGGTTTTCTTAATATTAAGGTAAATACCATGTTTACAATAACAAAGTACGAATGGTTATTAATCCAATAATAAATGTGAGAATGTTTAGGTTTCACTAAACCAAAATATAACTTGATACAATTATGAAAATTGGTTCATTTTAACAATGAATATGCGATGTTTATGGGTTTTAATAACCAATATTTTATTTAATGCAAATACGAAAATTGTTTTATTTGCACAAGGAATATGCGAAATTTAAATTTTCATTCGCCAATATTTTACTTAATGTAAGTACGAAAATTAGTTTATTTCAAACATTGAATATGAGATTTTGTGGTTGTCATTAACCAATATTTTACTTAATGTAAGTACGAAAGTTGTTCTATTTCAAACATTGAATATGAGATTTTGTGGTTGTCATTAACCAATATTTTACTTAATGTAAGTACGAAATTTGTTTGATTTTCAAACATTGAATATGAGATTTTGTGGTTGTCATTAACCAATATTTTACTTAATGTAAGTACTAAATTTGTTTGATTTTCAAACATTGAATATGAGATTTTGTGGTTGTCATTAACTAATATTTTACTTAATGTAAGTACGAAAATTGTTCTATTTCAAACACTGAATATGAGATTTTGTGGTTGTCATTAACCAATATTTTACTTAATGTAAGTACGAAATTTGTTTGATTTTCAAACATTGAATATGAGATTTTGTGGTGGTCATTACCCATATTTTACTTAATGTAAGTACGAAAATTTGTTTGATTTTCAAACATTGAATATGAGATTTTGTGGTTGTCATTAACCAATATTTTACTTAATGTAAGCACGAAAATTGTTCTATTTCAAACATTAAATATGAGATTTTGTGGTTGTCATTAACCAATATTTTACTTAATGTAAGTACGAAATTTGTTTGATTTTCAAACATTGAATATGAGATTTTGTGGTTGTCATTATCCAATATTTTACTAAATGTAAGTACGAAAATTGTTCTATTTTACACATTAAATATGAGATTTTGTGGTTGTCATTAACCAATATTTTACTTGATGCAATTATGAAAATTGTTTTATGTCAACAATAAATATGCGATTCTTTAGCTCTCATTATACTAAGACTTTCCTTAATATTTTAACAATAAATATGCGAATTTTTAGCTCTCACTAAACCAAGATTTTACTTAATACAAATATGACAATTGTTTTATTTCAACAATAAATATGCGATTCTTTAGCTCTCATTATACCAAGACTTTACTTAATATTTTAACAATAAGTATGCGAGTTTTTAGCTCTTATTGAACCAAGATTTTACTTAATAATTTAAAAATTAATATGCGAGTTTTTAGCTCTCAATAAACTAAGATTTAACCTAATACAAATATGAAAATTGTTTTATTTCAACAATAAATATGCGATTCTTTAGCTCTCATTTTACTAAGACTTTACTTAATATTTTAACAATAAATATGCGAGTTTTTAGCTCTCACTAAACCAAGATTTTACTTAATACAAATATGACAATTGTTTTATTTCAGCAATAAATATGCGATTCTTTAGCTCTCATTATACCAAGACTTTACTTAATATTTTAACAATAAGTATGCGAGTTTTTAGCTCTTATTGAACCAAGATTTTACTTAATAATTTAAAAATTAATATGCGAGTTTTTAGCTCTCATTAAACTAAGATTTAACCTAATACAAATATGAAAATTGTTTTATTTCAACAATAAATATGCGATTCTTTAGCTCTCATTTTACTAAGACTTTACTTAATATTTTAACAATAAATATGCGAGTTTTTAGCTTACACTAAACCAAGATTTTACTTAATACAAATATGAAAATTGTTTTATTTCAACAATAAATATGCCATTCTTTAGCTCTCATTATACTAAGGCTTTACTTAATATTTTAACAATAAATATGCGAGTTTTTAGCTCTCACTAAACCAAGCTTTACCTAATACAAATATGAAAATTGTTTTTTTTTCAACAGTAAATATGCGATTCTTTAGCTCTCATTATACCAAGACTTTACTTAATATTTTAACAATAAGTATGCGAGTTTTTAGCTCTCATTAAACGAAGACTTTACTTAATATTGTAACAATAAATATGCGAGTTTTTAGCTCTCATTAAACCAAGATTTTACTTAATATTTTAACAATAAATATGTGAGTTTTTAGCTTTCATTAAACAAAGATTTTACTTAATACAAATACGAGAATTGTTTTAATTCAACAATAAATATGCGATTCTTTAGCTCTCACTAAACCAAGACTTTACTAAATATTTTAACAGTAAATATGCGAGTTTTTAGCTCTCATTAAAGAAAGACTTTACTTAATATTTTAACAATAAATATGCGAGTTTTTAGCTCTCATTAAACCAAGATTTTACTTAATATTTTAACAATAAATATGCGAGTTTTTAGCTCTCATTAAACAAAGATTTTACTTAATATTTTAACAATAAATATGCGAGTTTTAAGCTCTCAATAAACCAAGACTTTACCTAATATTGTAACAATAAATATGCGAGTTTTTAGCTCTCATTAAACCAAGATTTTACTTAATATTTTAACAATAAATATGTAAGTTTTTAGCTCTCATTAAACCAAGATTTTATTTAATACAAATACGAGAATTGTTTTAATTCAACAATAAATATGCGATTCTTTAGCTCTCACTAAACCAAGACTTTACTAAATATTTTAACAGTAAATATGCGAGTTTTTAGCTCTCATTAAACAAAGACTTTACTTAATATTTTAACAATAAATATGCGAGTTTTTATCTTCTATTAAACCAAGATTTTACTTAATATTTCAACAATAAATATGCGAGTTTTTAGCTCTCATTAAACAAAGATTTTACTTAATATTTTAACAATAAATATGCGATTTTTTAGCTTTCAATAAACCAAGACTTTACTTAATATTGTAACAATAAATATGCGAGTTTTTAGCTCTCATTAAACCAAGATTTTACTTAATATTTTAACAATAAATATGTGAGTTTTTAGCTCTCAAGAAACCAAGATTTTATTTAATACAAATACGAGAATTGTTTTAATTCAACAATAAATATGCGATTCTTTAGCTCTCACTAAACCAAGACTTTACTAAATATTTTAACAGTAAATATGCGAGTTTTTAGCTCTCATTTAACAAAGACTTTACTTAATATTTTAACAATAAATATGCGAGTTTTTAGCTCTCATTAAACCAAGATTTTACTTAATATTTCAACAATAAATATGCGAGTTTTTAGCTCTCATTAAACCAAGATTTTTCTTAATATTTTAACAATAAATATTTGCGAGTTTTTAGCTCTCATTAAACCAAGACTTTACTTAATATTTTAACAATAAATATGCGAGTTTTTAGCTCTCATTAAACCAAGATTTTACTTAATATTTTAACAATAAATATGCGAGTTTTTAGCTCTCAATAAACCAAGATTTTACTTAATATTTTAACAATAAATATGCGAGTTTTTAGCTCTCATTAAACCAAGATTTTACTTAATATTTTAACAATAAATATGTGAGTTTTTTAGATCTCAATAAACCAAGATTTTACTTAAAACAAATACGAGAATTTTTAATTCAACAATAAATATGCGATTCTTTAGCTCTCACTAAACCAAGACTTTACTAAATATGTTAACAATAAATATGCGAGTTTGTAGCTCTCATTAAACCAAGATTTTACTTAATATTTTAACAATAAATATGTGAGATTTTTAGCTCTCATTAAACCAAGATTTTAATTAATACAAATATGAAAATTCTTTTATTTCAACAATAAATATGCGATTCTTTAGCTCTCATTATACTAAGACTTTACTTAATATTTTAACAATAAATATGCGAGTTTTTAGCTCTTACTAAACCAAGATTTTACTTACTACAAATATGAAAATTGTTTTATTTCAACAATAAATATGCGATTCTTTAGCTCTCATTATACTAAGACTTTACTTAATATTTTAACAATAAATATGCGAGTTTTTAGCTCTCATTAGACCAAGATTTTACTTAATATAAATACGAGAATTTTTAATTCAACAATAAATATGCGATTCTTTAGCTCTCACTAAACCAAGACTTTACTAAATATTTTAACAATAAATATGCGAGTTTTAATTCAACAATAAATACACAAAACAAGTAATACGCTGGCATTAATACGAAGACTCAAAACAATCATATAACAATAAACATAAAACCATCAAATTTCAACAATCTATATTTTTAATAAAATAGAAGGGGAAATATAATTTGAATATAGTTAATATATACAAATGACCGAATATTCTGTTTGTGAGACTTATTAATGAAAAATTCTATTCAAGAATTTGAAATAATTAAATTATTGAATATGTTTTTTCTTTGTGAAAAAATAATTGATTATTTTATCTTTTTTTTTCCGGTATTTCGGGTTTGATACTTAACGGTGTATAAGTCCATGAGTGTTTTGTCATAATCCATAAGCAATACTGACTTGGATTGTAAGTTTACAATTATTATTTCAAAAGGTTTGTAGTTGTACTGGAATGTGGGGTTTCGTTATATCCTATAATAGCATATTTCATAATTGTTTCGGGTGTAAGATCATGTTTATGTTTCACTATACGATATAGTACTAGTATCGTGGAATGTGCTCGTTCTATTGGAGAATTACTTTCGTGTCTGTATGGTGTTGTTATATGAATTTCAATTTTATGTAATTCTAGTAATTCTTTGATGAGATTATTTGAGAATTCAGTTCCTCCATCCATCGTAATATGATTAGGTATGTTGTGGTGTGAGAAATACGTTATTAGGTTATCGGCAATTTCTGTGGATGACCTATTGGTTATTTTGTATGCCTGTGTGTATTTTGAAAATACATCTATTATAGTAAGGAATTGGGTATTGTCTATACCAAACGTATCTATATGTAATTTCTCAAAAGGTCTCTCAGGTGTTTCGGTATTATTTAGCGGTGCTCTAATTGGTTTTCTGTTATATTTGCACTGTTTACATGTGTTTCAGTTATTGATGAAATTTTCAACATCCTTTCGTAGACTAGATTACGTATATCTTTCGCAAATTAATTTATATGTTGCATCTATTCCTCGGTGCTGAGTCTTTCCCTCATGATATGGTTGAATTATGTATTTTTGATCGTCGGGATCCGTTTCAATGCTAACTCTTTTTATACAACGTATTAGCTTGTATTTATCGAAGGTATTAATTTTTAGATCATTATAAATTTTGTATATATTATCATCACAATGTATATAATAGGTTTTATTTGGATTAAGGTTGGTTAGTGTGAATATTAATAAGTCGTGTTTTTCTTGATTTCCTTGAATACTTAATTTAATTTGTTCTTTACCGTCGATTTTAGTGTTTTTACATTGCTTCAGTTTTTTCATTTTGGTTCAGAGATAATTATTATTTGGTTTTTTTTAGTTTCTAATGGGTCCTCGCTGATCGTAATGCCTGGTGTTGAATCTTCTTTTGAATGCATGGTGTTTAAATCTTCTGAGCTTTCCTCACTTGGTATTAGGATTACAGGAGGGTGCTCTGTTATTGAGTTAGGTCTTTTATTTGCTACTATTTCCGGTAAGGAATCTAAAGCTGCTATGTTTATTTCACTTCTCTCTGTATCGTCAGGGTTATAGTACAGGCTAGAGCTATCGCTATCTAGCGCGTCCGCTGCCGTCATGAAGTCGTCTAGAGCTGTTATAACTTCCGGATTGTTAAATATACTGTCAAAATCCTCATTTTCAAGTGCATTTATTTTGATTCTACTCAGTACATCTGCATTCGTATTTTTCTTTCTCTTTTTGTATTCTACAGTATAGTCGTAGTCAGACAATTTAGTTTTTTAACTTATCATTTTCATGTTTGGGTCTTTTAATGAATCCAGCCACACAAGTGGTTTATGGTCAGTGACCATGCTGAATTTTCTTCCATATAAGTAGGGTCTAAAGTATTTTGTTGCCCAAATGGGTTTGTCGGATCCTATAGGTCCTTGCGAAAGTATCGCTCCTAGGGCATAATTGGACGTATCTGTAGTCAATACAAATGGTTTTTGAAAATCAGGGTATTGTAACAAAGGGGAATTGCACAATATTTCCTTCATTGTGTTGAATGGTTTGATGTATTCTTCGTCGTGTTTTATTACTACGTTTTTTTTTAAATATCTAGTCATAGGCTTCGTTATTCTGGCGAAATCTTTTATGAATTTCCTATAATACCCCACTAATTCCAGAAATGACTTTATTTCTGTTACGGTTTTTGGTATAGGAAATTTTCTGATTGCCTCAATTTTTTTTTGGGTTTGGTCTAACTCCTTCTGGGGTTATTACGTGACCCAAAAATTCAGTTTCTTTTTTTAAGAATTCGCATTTGTCTATCTGCACCTTAATATTTGCACTTCTCAGTTTGTTCAATACTAATTTTAGTTTTGCTATGTGTTCTTGTAGCGATGTCGAGTATATTAGTATATCGTCCAAATAGTCTAAGCAGGTGTGGGGTATTAGATCTCTGAGGATGTTATCCATCACTCTTTGAAAAGTGGCAGGGGCGTTCTTTAACCCGAATGGCATACGGCTAAATTCGTAATGCGTATTCTTGACGTTAAACGCAGTTTTGGGAATATCAGATTTCTTCATTTCTATCTGATGAAACCCACTATCAAGATCTAATGTCGTAAAATATTGACTTTTACCTAGTTTGTCCAGTATGTCAGCGATGTTGGGTATTGGATACCTGTCATACAATAGTTTTCTTATTTAGGTTACGGTAGTCTATAACCATTCTAAATTTCTTTCTTTAACTTGCGTTGTCCTTTTTGGGTACCATCAATACAGGTGATGACCACGGTGAGTTTGACGGTTGAATGATTTTGTCGTGGAGTAGTTTATTTATTTCCTCCTTATAAATATAAGGATATCTATAAGTTTTTGTGTATATGGGTTCGTCATTATTAGTTTTAATTTCGTGTTTGATCTTATTTGTAAAACTAAGTTGCTCTTCTTCTTCTCTAAATAGATCGGCATAATCGTTTAGTAGTTTTTGTAAATTAAATTTTTCTTCCTCATTAAGGTGATTATGTCGAATCTCTATTTTGTTTAACTGAGCTTTCGTTATACATTGATAATGAATAGGAATTACCGCATTTTCGGTCGTCAATTTATGATTAATAAAGTCTAAGTTAACGTTTCCTAATAGCTCCATACCGAGTAGTCCATCGTATTTTTTGTTAAATTTGAATAGATATAATTTTAACGTTTCTTCTGAAAAATTAAAAATCGGAAATAATGGTACTCGTGCAACTTCGTTGTGCTTGCTGGTACTATGGGCTGTTTTTATAACAAAAGGCTCGTTACTTATAGTTTCAGGTAAATATTTAAATATAATTTCGGCGTTAATTAATGAGCGATTGCTTCCTGTGTCTATTAATAGTTTTATATTTAAAATAGGATCTATAATGTATGGTAACGCATTATAGTCTATGTTATTAAGGATTATTTGTTCTCTGTAATACTGCTGTCCACGTGAAAATTTACGTTTTCTTCCTGTGGCTCTTCTTCGGGTTGATATTCAGTATATTGCGAAAAATCATATTCTTGGTATTCTTCTTCTTGTTGTTGATCCTCCTGTTCTTCAGTAAAGTTCAACTCTTCAGCAATATAATTTTGTCCTGGTCTTAAAAATTGGGGTCTCCAGTTACTCTGTACTCTGTAACCAGAGTTAGTATCCATTGGCGTCCAATGGCGTCTTATTGGTTGGTTTGGTTTTTTGTTCCAAACTTTAGTTTGGACTGATGTTTTTGGTTGCGGAGGATTGTTAGGTGGGTTGGTTGGGTTACGGTATGTTGATGTGTTTTGGGAATTATATTTTGGTATATGGTTTTGAAATACAGGGTTAATTTTCGGCTTATCGAAGTTAGGATAGAAGTTTTTTTGTGGGAATTGTTGAGGTGTTTTGATTGGTTTAATGTCTGGTCTCATTAATTTATTTTGTTGCATTCTACTAGTTTACAATGTGTCTTCTCGGACTATTAGTATTAGGGCGTCCTCCATCTAGCTTAATCTTTGTAGCCGTAGCTGACATCCTTGAGGGTCATTTAGTCCAGTTAGGAAACTTTCTAAGGTTAGATTAGCGTATGTTTCCATTTTCGCATATAGTACAGTAACAGTTGGTTTACTAATACGAATATTATTAATTAAATCGTTTTGTATTTTTATGCAGCGATCATAAAATGATAAAACAGTTTCCTTCATATTTTGCTTAAGTAGCATTAAATCTCTAATTAGCGATGTTTTGCTTTTGTGGTTTTCGAAGTGAGTGATTAATATTTCTTTTAATTCATCCCAATCGTCAATATTTCTGTTTTCTAGTGTAGCTGCGGCTTTACCAACAATCTTAGATTTTATTCCCATGAGTATTAGGGCATTGTGCTTTTTAGCTTGCAATCGGTCCTCATCTTCAGTGGGGAATTGGCCAAAATTTTGTATAATAATTTGGCAGTGTTTTATAAATTCTGCCAACGAATTCTCTCCATTAAATTCTTTTATATATTTTAAATAACCCGTAAAATTCGCCATTTTGTTTGATAGGGTAATTTTATTTTTAAAAATTATTATTTTAATTAATATTTGATTATTTTATTACGTTGCGAAATTTATATTTTATTTTAATATTATTTTTAATATTTGGTAGGCCTGTATAAACGATTTATACTCCTTTTTAAACAGGATATATTATTGTAAAAATAATAATAATTTTTGTTTTTGGGAAGTGTGAATATAGAAAGGAAATATGAATGAGTACTCACATTACGATTATCACCGCGATGCCTTGCGAGATCTTCATGTCCATATGCTGCTGCTAGTGGGTCGATGCGCACTTCAACTTCTGTTTCTATTTCACTTCACTATTTATTAAGTTTACTTTATTCTTTAACTTTATTTTTATAGGTTTCGAAATATTAAGTTAACCATAAAAATGGAAAAATTTACAGCTATTGTAATTCCTCAATATCCCACCGACTGCGCCAATTAAAGTTTGAGTAATTTAGACTTTAATAAAAAAAACAATTTATTTTAGTTTTACTTAAATAATATTTATTTTAGCTAATAATCACTGCGCGATGCAGCTTATGCCTAGTCTCAAATAATGAGCCAGTTAAGTTTTGAGAGCAATACTTAACACAAAAAAAATACTTAATTTATTTTGAATACAAATTATTTATTTGATTATAACAATAATACAATGGGTAAATAGTTTGTTGTAACAGAGTAGCCGAGTTACGTTGTCAGAGTTCTAATAAGACTCATCCCCTCTTCTTTAGTTCATACAGTTTATATACTGTTTTCTTATCGATGTTCTAAGGTGACATCTATTACTTTAATACGTATTTATTCAAAGGTGACATCTAATAGTTGATGACTATTAGTTGTTGTCGTGTGTTTTTCACTGGAAGTATATTTCGTGAATAATATTTATATTTTAAATAGTATCAGTTTACTTTATCTTTCAAAGGTGACATCTAATAGTTTATGACTATTAGTTGTTGTCGTGTGTTTTTCACTGGAAATATATTTCGTGAATAATATTTATATTTTAAATAGTAACAGTTTACTTTATCTATTGTGTAATATGATGCAATAATGATGATGTAGTAATTAGGGTATAGTTAACTAGCCAGCCAATTACTATCTGCGCGATGCAGATTATATATGAACTTAAACTAACTAGATTAAGATTAACATATTGTTTATATACTATTTTATTATCTCTAAAGTGCATGGTCAGCAAAGATACTGAAGAGACATTGTTAGTTTGTAATCCTATGGAATGTGAGTTATAACAATATACATACTATATCAATTCCTACCACATTTATTTCATCAATATTCTCTTCAAATGCTACCACTACAATAAGATATTCACTTTAATATTTTTCCTCTTACACATTATAAATATATAAGCTATAATACTCATATGCTACATTATAAAATATTAATTATGTAGTAATATTAATTACTACATTTGGTTCATCATATGTTCTTTAAATAGCATTACTACAAAAAGATATTACCCCCCCATATTTATTCCATCAAGATGTTCTTCAAATATCCTTACCACAAAAAGACATTTTCGTTTGCTACTGTAAAATTTTAAATGCTACCTCTACCACAAGTTATTATAAAACGAGCTTAGCTTAACTCCTTTTAACAATAAAAAAAATTAATCGTATGTTTCAATTCACAGTAAACAATTTGGATTCCATTCAAAATTTTATTTAATAAAATTTATACATTTTTTAAATAATCCAAATCTACTTATGAATTAAATATTAGCACACTTCTAGTCGTTTGCTAGAATCATAGTTATCGAAAATGTTAGTCAATTAAAGTTAAGCCACATTTATCATTCAGCCGATCATGTATCAAGTACAGGTAACTGGCCATCGTAATAAATTTCTCAATAACTATGTGCTCAGCAACCAGTCATTAAACTGTTAGTGCACTCGATATAATTTTCATTAGGTTTGGACTTATTTAGCATTCTTACCCTAAAATAATAGCTACTTAAAGTTACTTATAAATACAAATAAAATTTGTATTACATATCAGTAGTTGTACAAGGCGGGTTCTAGGACAGTTTGGAGTGGTGATGCATTTAGGTCACGGTATGCAGAGGGGGCGTGGCTAGACTTGGAAGAATGTAAAAGGGGGTAAGGGTGGGGTGGGGAGTGAGGTGGCGTGGCTAGACAATGTTGGGGATAATAGTGGGGTAATATGAAAGAGTGAGATAGCGATATTAATTATTACGTGTGTAATAATTAATATCTAATGGTAAAGAGTGAGATACCGATATTAATTCTTATGTTAGATTTGTTATTGGTTATAAGATTATGACAGTGTTAAATTATTTATAACAGTGTATTTATAACGCATTCCTTCGAATGTAACTTGAAGCACACGTGTTAGCCGGCGTCCGCAAAATGATAATAATTTCAAACATGTCGTATATATTAGAAGAAATATCAAAACTATTGTAATTACTTAATTTATAATATATAAAAATTTAAAATGTATATAATTCTTTTATTTATTTAGTTATTATTAATATTAATTGATAATATAAGTAAGATATATTTAAACATAATATATATACCAAATAAATTTAATTTAGGCATTGATTTAAAGTTAAATTGTGGATTACAGTGTCATTTGTTAATAGATTTAAATATGTTTAATCAATTTAAATTCTTTGATGAAATTATAATCAATCAGAATAATTTCTGTGAAACTTTTAGAGCCGGGTTACTTTTTATATCTGAATTTGGAGACCCTGGATATGAGAGCCAAGACTCACTTGATTGGATTCTTAATGATTAATTTTAGTGCACTAATTACTAATAGATTGTAAATTTTGTTGTACATAGAAAATATATCCAAATAAGGATAATTCATAAAGTATAAGGGTGCTAATTCATCCATTGAATTTACATGACTTGAACAATATGAATACAAAATTGCATGACTTAACCAAGATGTAGGGCCGGATTGGGTATTGTTTTATTAGATTATTTATTTAAGTATACTAAAAGTTATAATATACGTACATTAAATCATTGATGATTGTCAAAGCATACAGTTATTTTTTTATGTGTTGTAATAATCATAAAGTCTTATAAGTCAGACAATGGTGTTGTTTTACATATATGAGGTTATAACACCACAGTAACTGTTAAAATAGTAGGAGGATATTTTATTATACAAATTTATTAGGTAGCGGTTTGATCCATATGTATGAGGCTATATAGGTTGTGGATAATAGTAGAATCACAATTAGCTAAACCAAAAGCTCTAACTTAAGTTGAAACAAACTTTTTAAAATAAAACTGCTCGAAGGGTCGGGGCCCCCGAGAATTTTATTTATTTTGAATGCGCGGGGATCATAGAATTAAGAATTGATAGTCTGATGGTAAATATATTATAGTATTAAATAAGTAAAGTGCTACCCTGTTAAATTTAGAAACCAACATCAGCCCGAGAGACATCATTGACGTTGTAAAAGCATTGATTGTTATCAAGTTTTGTTGTATTGCTACCCACATCGCAAATTGAACATAGCTCGGGGTATTTGTGTTCATAAATTATTCTTATGCAAAGCGGGGAACTACTGTATTCAAAATATAAGTTCTGATGATGAGTGCAGTGATTTTGAAAGTGATATTACTGGGTCCAACGATGAAATAGAGTTTATAAATGGTACAGTACTGAAGAAACTGTGTGTAGTTATATTTCAGACTCTGTCTGTGAAGAAATCGCCATTGGTCATGAGGAAATTTATATATCTAACTGTGAAAATATTTCAAATTTAGATTCAGATTGTGAATTGATTGAAGAAACTGTTGATATATCTGACGATAACAACGAAATCATAGAAATCGTTGACTCTGAAGAAGAAGGTTAGTCAGTGATTATAGAAAAGTACTAAAATTGGAAGTGATTGATTGTATTAAGATTAAGTTAAGCGTATTTTTATGAAAATGTATATTAAAAATTTTTCTCCACGTTTATTATTTGAAATAAATGAAGGTGAACATATGTTTATTTTACCTAGACTATTAAATATTGAAGTAAATTTTAATTTATTTTTAGATAGAAAAGAATTGTTATTATTGATATTAATTGATAATATAAGTAAGATATATTTAAACATAATATATATACCAAATAAATTTAATTTAGGCATTGATTTAAAGTTAAATTGTGGATTACAGTGTCATTTGTTAATAGATTTAAATATGTTTAATCAATTTAAATTCTTTGATGAAATTATAATCAATCAGAATAATTTCTGTGAAACTTTTAGAGCCGGGTTACTTTTTATATCTGAATTTGGAGACCCTGGATATGAGAGCCAAGACTCACTTGATTGGATTCTTAATGATTAATTAACCTTTTTTGCTAAACACTTTTTGTTTCTAATACATTACTCTACATCATATACAATGTTGAGATGTCAATATTCTATAGATTCTCTGCATAGTGTACTGTAGTGTACAATCTTTTGCTTTAGACACTTATATAAAAGAGATAGTAAAATAACAAATATATAATGAATTTTTATAAATTATTGAAATAGTTACGATAGATGTGTAAATATCTCTTATTGTATTGCAATATATTAAAAAATAACTAAATATTTGAGGTTCTGGTAGCCAACTTTATAAACATACTTTTACAGAAATGAGGCTCCTATTTTCTAACTGTTTACCGGACGTCTATATATTTTCTAAATTAAGCTATGTAAGTTAAGACAAAACTATCAGAAGACATTAAATAAAAAGCAACACGGATCCTATACCTTGGAACTGGTATGAGTAGCGTAATTTGTAAAATATAGGCCTTTGAAAAATTGTTAGAAGTTATCAGCTGTCAGGTAGGCAGTTACAAAATAGGAGCCTTTTAAGTCATGGTTATCAAATATAACCTTTAGTGTCAGCAAGTGAGATGACATCCTGCAGAAATAATAAAATCCACTATACATTGTTAATGAACGCAGTCTTTAAAGTGTTTCTAGTTTAGATAAAAAGAAAATCGAAATATTATTTTGTGTAATTGTTTATTTTTGAAATTCATGTTCATATACAGCAAAAGTATAATAATACCTAATAATTAACATTCTTTTGTCAGTTAAAGATAAAAAGGCTATAGTAAATGTAGTAAATAATGATCAAGCTTGCTTTATGTAGGCTATAACTTCAGCATTGTATCCAGCATCAAAAAGTATGGATAGAGTTACATCATATCCACATTATTCAAAAGTACTTAATTCAAATGGCATAGAATTACCGATGAAATTAAAAGATATTAGAACATTTGAGAAGAATAATGATATAAGTGTGAATGTTTATGGACTTGAAAATAATTTCATTGTGGGACCGTTGCATTATACATCTAAAAAGAAGAAACAACATGTTAATTTATTGTATATTGAAGATTTGAGTAATGGACATTATTGTTGGATTAAAAATATATCAAGATTAATAAGAAGTCAATTTACTAAGCATACTAGTAAACAATTTTTGTGTGATGGATGCTTTTCATTTTTTAACACAGAAGATCAGTTAAATAGACATTTAGAATATGATTGCAATAAGATATATACAATCCTTCCTTCTAAGTATAACGCTAAAGATAAATTGGGTAATATGATATCTCAAAACATTTTAAAATTCGATAATCATAAGAATCAATTACGCGTTCCATTTGTGATATATGGAGATTTTGAAACATTATTAAAACCCATTAGTACTTGTTATCCTGAAACTAATACATCATTTTCAAATAATATTCAAATTCATGAACCATATTAAATGTTCCTTTAATGATTCCTTAAGTAAGTTTGTTACGTACAGAGGTATTAATTGCGTTAAAGTATTTATTGAAACAATAACTGAATACGCTAAACAAATTTATAAAGTCTTAAATAAAGTGAAGCCTTTAAATAAATTATCTGATTGGCAAAAACAGGAATATGATGAAGCTTCTATTTGTCATATTTGTGAAGGTATCCTCAATGGTGATAAAGTGTTAGATTATTGTCATTTAACTGGTAATTACTGAGGAGCTGCTCATAATCATTGCAATTTAAAATTTACAATTCCAAAGTTTATACCTGTAATATTCCATAACTTAAGTAATTGTAACCATATAATTGTAAAAGAATTAGGTAATGATAGTAGAAAAATTGAAGTTATTCCAGAAAATAAGGAAAAGTATATATCTTTTACGAAACATATTTTGGTGGAATCAAAAGCCGATAAAAATGATAAAGTTCATAACTGCTATATTAAACTTAGATTTATTGATTCTTTACGATTTATGCATTCTAGTTTAGAAACACTTGCAAAAAATTTATTATCAGAACAATTTTTCGAATTTAAAAAATTCTATCAGAATGAAAATCATTTCAATTTATTAAAACGTAAAGGTGTATTTCCTTATGAATATGTAAATAGTAGGGATATGCTTAATGAATCTGACTTGCTATCTCAAAATAATTTTTATAGCTCACTTAATGGCTGTAATATATCTGACGATGATTACAATCATGCCAAAATGATTTGGTATGCATTTGAAATGAAAACATTAGGGGAATATTCAGACTTATATTTAAAGATCAATGTTCTGTTGTTAACAGATATTTTTGAAAATTTTCGAGATGTGTGCTATAAAACATATAATTTAGATCCCTGTCAATATTATACAGCACCAGGACTTTCTTGGGATGCTATGTTAAATTATACATGTATTGAATTAGAACTTTTAACAGATATTGATATGTTACATTTTATTAAAAAAGGTATAAGAGGTGGAATATCACAATGCTCTCACAGACATGGAATTGCAAATAATAAATATATGTCCAATTATGATTCAAATAAAGATTCTCAATATTTAATGTATTGGGATTCAAATAACTAAAGCTATTGAAGATAACTCAGATGTTGGTTATATATTAGAAGTCGATTTAAGATATCCTAATTATTTGCACGATGAACACAATGATCTACCTTTCTGTGCCGAAAATATTAAACCACCTTGCATTAAAACAAATGACGTTAAATTAATACCAAATCTAAATAACAAGTATAATTATGTGCTTCACAATAGATCGTTAAAGCAATGTCTTAAAAATAATCTGAAAATATCAAAAGCCGATAAAAATGATAAAGTTCATAACTGCTATATTAAACTTAGATTTATTGATTCTTTACGATTTATGCATTCTAGTTTAGAAACACTTGCAAAAAATTTATTATCAGAACAATTTTTCGAATTTAAAAAATTCTATCCGAATGAAAATCATTTCAATTTATTAAAACGTAAAGGTGTATTTCCTTATGAATATGTAAATAGTAGGGATATGCTTAATGAATCTGACTTGCCATCTCAAAATAATTTTTATAGCTCACTTAATGGCTGTAATATATCTGACGATGATTACAATCATGCCAAAATGGTTTGGTATGCATTTCAAATGAAAACATTAGGGGAATATTCAGACTTATATTTAAAGATCGATGTTCTGTTGTTAACAGATATTTTTGAAAATTTTCGAGATGTGTGCTATAAAACATATAATTTAGATCCCTGTCAATATTATACAGCACCAGGACTTTCTTGGGATGCTATGTTAAATTATACATGTATTGAATTAGAACTTTTAACAGATATTAATATGTTACATTTTATTAAAAAAGGTATAAGAGGTGGAATATCACAATGCTCTCACAGACATGGAATTGCAAATAATAAATATATGTCCAATTATGATTCAAATAAAGATTCTCAATATTTAATGTATTGGGATGCAAATAACTAAAGCTATTGAAGATAACTCAGATGTTGGTTATATATTAGAAGTCGATTTAAGATATCCTAATTATTTGCACGATGAACACAATGATCTACCTTTCTGTGCCGAAAATATTAAACCACCTTGCATTAAAACAAATGACGTTAAATTAATACCAAATCTAAATAACAAGTATAATTATGTGCTTCACAATAGATCGTTAAAGCAATGTCTTAAAATAGATAAAATTCATAGAATTTTGGAATTTAAACAGTCTGATTGGTTAAAAAGTTATATTGATCTAAATACATTAAAAAGAAAGAACTCTGCAAATACATTTGAGAAAAAACTTTTTTAAATTAATGAATAATTCAGTTTATGGTAAAACAATGGAAAATGTAGATAAACGTGTTGATGTAAAGTTAATAACTCATTGGGATAATATAGGAAAAACAATGAGTGCTAATACACTTATAAGTAAACCAAACTATCATAGTTGTTCTATATTTCATGAAAACTTAGTTGCTATTCAAATGCAAAAACTTAAAGTTTTTTATAATAAACCATTGTATTTAGGATTAAGTGTACTTGATATATCAAAAAACTTTAATATACGATTTTCATTATGATTTCATCAAAAAAAATCTATAAAGGTAATGCTAAATTGTTGTATACAGATACAGATTCATTAATATATCAAATTAAAACAGATGATATATATGACGATATTAAGTGTAATCTAGATAAATTTGATACATCTAATTATCCATTTAATAATGAATTTTCATTACCTTTAATGAACAAAGCTAAATTAGGCTTAATGAAAGATGAATGCGCGAGTAGTATAATTTGGGAGTTTGTTAGTTTAAGGTCAAAAATGTATGCAATTGATATTGAGGGTTCATGCACAGCTAAAGCAAAAGGAATTAAGAAAAATATTGTAAACAAATTCAATATTAAAGATTATGTAAATTGTTTATCTCAGGATAACATATTATTGATCACAATGAATACCTTTAAATCTATTAAGCATACAATTTATACTCAAATGATAAGTAAAGTAGGTCTTAGTGGAAATGATAATAAAAGTTATGTATTAACTGATGGTATAAGTACTTTAGCACATGGACATTATAAAATTTAGTACTAATTTTAAGTTAAGTTTAAGTTTTGTATAAATTTATATCTGTTTTAGTTAAGATAATTAAAATGTATATTTATATAACAATTGAAAAATAGCATATTTATAAATAAATAATAATATATAAACACAAACCATTGAGTTTTATTATTATTATAAGATTTAATGTTTTAATACATCCATATAAAATAAGATACACATATTTTATTAGTAATGTTTTGTTATATATAATCTTAATATATATAAATTATGTGTCACTGTGTTGTCCCCTATGGACTCCTAAACTACTTAACCGATTTTAATGAAATTTGTACACCGTGTGCAGTTTGACCCAACTTGAAAGATAGGATAGCTTACATCTCAATTTATTTATCTTATTGCTAATTATTTGTCTATTAATTATCTGTATATGACATATGATATCGGGCGACGATGATGACGACATCTGTTGACTAGATTGAGTAAATATTCTGTTGAGTAAATCGAAATCTGTTGACTAGATTGAGTAAATATTCAATAGATGGCGCTATGTAATGTAATATGACAAAAACGTTAGGCACAGCAACGCGTGGCCGGGGCAGCTAGTTCTTATATAATTAACACTGGTCATAAGAGCTCTAATATATATATATATATATATATATATATATATATATATATATATATGCATAGACATATTATTGTATAAGTATGCGTACATAAAGTGGATAACAATTGTATACGTTATATGCAGGAGCAGTACCCAACTTGAACGTAATGGGAACGTAACTTGCATGAACGTACTGGGAACTACGTTCCCATTACGTTTAAGTTACGTTGAATTTTTATATATATGCATAGACATATTAATGTATGAGTATGCATACATAAAGTGGATGACAATTGTATACGTTATATGCAGGAGCAGTACCCAACTTGAACGTACTGGGAACGTAACTTGAACGTACTAGGAACGTAACTTGCATGAACGTACTGGGAACTACGTTCCCATTACGTTTAAGTTACGTTCCCAGTACGTTCAAAAATGCTTGATGACAATTGTATACGTTATATGCAGGAGCAGTACCCAACTTGAACGTACTGGGAACGTAACTTGAACGTACTAGGAACGTAACTTGCATGAACGTACTGGGAACTACGTTCCCATTACGTTTAAGTTACGTTGAATTTTTATATATATATATATATGCATAGACATATTAATGTATGAGTATGCATACATAAAGTGGATGACAATTGTATACGTTATATGCAGGAGCAGTACCCAACTTGAACGTACTGGGAACGTAACTTGAACGTACTAGGAACGTAACTTGCATGAACGTACTGGGAACTACGTTCCCATTACGTTTTAGTTACGTTCCCAGTACGTTTAAAAATGCTTGATGACAATTGTATACGTTATATGCAGGAGCAGTACCCAACTTGAACGTACTGGGAACGTAACTTGAACGTACTGGGAACGTAACTTGAACGTAATGGGAACGTAACTTGAACGTAATGGGAACGTAAGAACGTAATTCAACGTAAGCTTACGTTAAGTTACGTTCCCAGTACGTTCAAGTTGGGTACTGCTCCTGCATATAACGTATACAATTGTCATCAAGCATTTTTGAACGTACTGGGAACGTAACTTAAACGTAATGGGAACGTAGTTCCCAGTACGTTCATGCAAGTTACGTTCCTAGTACGTTCAAGTTACGTTCCCAGTACGTTCAAGTTGGGTACTGCTCCTGCATATAACGTATACAATTGTCATCCACTTTATGTATGCATACTCATACATTAATATGTCTATGCATATATATAAAAATTCAACGTAACTTAAACGTAATGGGAACGTAGTTCCCAGTACGTTCATGCAAGTTACGTTCCCATTACGTTCAAGTTGGGTACTGCTCCTGCATATAACGTATACAATTGTTATCCACTTTATGTACGCATACTCATACATTAATATGTCTATGCATATATATATATATATATATATATATATATATATATATATATTAGAGCTCTTATGACCAGTGTTAATTATATAAGAACTAGCTGCCCCGGCCACGCGTTGCTGTGCCTAACGTTTTTGTCATATTACATTACATAGCGCCATCTATTGAATATTTACTCAATCTAGTCAACAGATTTCGATTTACTCAACAGAATATTTACTCAATCTAGTCAACAGATGTCGTCATCATCGTCGCCCGATGTCATATGTCATATACAGATAATTAATAGACAAATAATTAGCAATAAGATAAATAAATTGAGATGTAAGCTATCCTATCTTTCAAGTTGGGTCAAACTGCACACGGTGTACAAATTTCATTAAAATCGGTTAAGTAGTTTAGGAGTCCATAGGGGACAACACAGTGACACATAATTTATATATATTAAGATTATATATAACAAAACATTACTAATAAAATATGTGTATCTTATTTTATATGGATGTATTAAAACATTAAATCTTATAATAATAATAAAACTCAATGGTTTGTGTTTATATATTATTATTTATTTATAAATATGCTATTTTTTAATTGTTATATAAATATACATTTTAATTATCTTAACTAAAACAGATATAAATTTATACAAAACTTAAACTTAACTTAAAATTAGTACTAAATTTTATAATGTCCATGTGCTAAAGTACTTATACCATCAGTTAATACATAACTTTTATTATCATTTCCACTAAGACCTACTTTACTTATCATTTGAGTATAAATTGTATGCTTAATAGATTTAAAGGTATTCATTGTGATCAATAATATGTTATCCTGAGATAAACAATTTACATAATCTTTAATATTGAATTTGTTTACAATATTTTTCTTAATTCCTTTTGCTTTAGCTGTGCATGAACCCTCAATATCAATTGCATACATTTTTGACCTTAAACTAACAAACTCCCAAATTATACTACTCGCGCATTCATCTTTCATTAAGCCTAATTTAGCTTTGTTCATTAAAGGTAATGAAAATTCATTATTAAATGGATAATTAGATGTATCAAATTTATCTAGATTACACTTAATATCGTCATATATATCATCTGTTTTAATTTGATATATTAATGAATCTGTATCTGTATACAACAATTTAGCATTACCTTTATAGATTTTTTTTGATGAAATCATAATGAAAATCGTATATTAAAGTTTTTTGATATATCAAGTACACTTAATCCTAAATACAATGGTTTATTATAAAAAACTTTAAGTTTTTGCATTTGAATAGCAACTAAGTTTTCATGAAATATAGAACAACTATGATAGTTTGGTTTACTTATAAGTGTATTAGCACTCATTGTTTTTCCTATATTATCCCAATGAGTTATTAACTTTACATCAACACGTTTATCTACATTTTCCATTGTTTTACCATAAACTGAATTATTCATTAATTTAAAAAAGTTTTTTCTCAAATGTATTTGCAGAGTTCTTTCTTTTTAATGTATTTAGATCAATATAACTTTTTAACCAATCAGACTGTTTAAATTCCAAAATTCTATGAATTTTATCTATTTTAAGACATTGCTTTAACGATCTATTGTGAAGCACATAATTATACTTGTTATTTAGATTTGGTATTAATTTAACGTCATTTGTTTTAATGCAAGGTGGTTTAATATTTTCGGCACAGAAAGGTAGATCATTGTGTTCATCGTGCAAATAATTAGGATATCTTAAATCGACTTCTAATATATAACCAACATCTGAGTTATCTTCAATAGCTTTAGTTATTTGCATCCCAATACATTAAATATTGAGAATCTTTATTTGAATCATAATTGGACATATATTTATTATTTGCAATTCCATGTCTGTGAGAGCATTGTGATATTCCACCTCTTATACCTTTTTTAATAAAATGTAACATATTAATATCTGTTAAAAGTTCTAATTCAATACATGTATAATTTAACATAGCATCCCAAGAAAGTCCTGGTGCTGTATAATATTGACAGGGATCTAAATTATATGTTTTATAGCACACATCTCGAAAATTTTCAAAAATATCTGTTAACAACAGAACATCGATCTTTAAATATAAGTCTGAATATTCCCCTAATGTTTTCATTTGAAATGCATACCAAACCATTTTGGCATGATTGTAATCATCGTCAGATATATTACAGCCATTAAGTGAGCTATAAAAATTATTTTGAGATGGCAAGTCAGATTCATTAAGCATATCCCTACTATTTACATATTCATAAGGAAATACACCTTTACGTTTTAATAAATTGAAATGATTTTCATTCGGATAGAATTTTTTAAATTCGAAAAATTGTTCTGATAATAAATTTTTTGCAAGTGTTTCTAAACTAGAATGCATAAATCGTAAAGAATCAATAAATCTAAGTTTAATATAGCAGTTATGAACTTTATCATTTTTATCGGCTTTTGATATTTTCAGATTATTTTTAAGACATTGCTTTAACGATCTATTGTGAAGCACATAATTATACTTGTTATTTAGATTTGGTATTAATTTAACGTCATTTGTTTTAATGCAAGGTGGTTTAATATTTTCGGCACAGAAAGGTAGATCATTGTGTTCATCGTGCAAATAATTAGGATATCTTAAATCGACTTCTAATATATAACCAACATCTGAGTTATCTTCAATAGCTTTAGTTATTTGAATCCCAATACATTAAATATTGAGAATCTTTATTTGAATCATAATTGGACATATATTTATTATTTGCAATTCCATGTCTGTGAGAGCATTGTGATATTCCACCTCTTATACCTTTTTTAATAAAATGTAACATATCAATATCTGTTAAAAGTTCTAATTCAATACATGTATAATTTAACATAGCATCCCAAGAAAGTCCTGGTGCTGTATAATATTGACAGGGATCTAAATTATATGTTTTATAGCACACATCTCGAAAATTTTCAAAAATATCTGTTAACAACAGAACATTGATCTTTAAATATAAGTCTGAATATTCCCCTAATGTTTTCATTTCAAATGCATACCAAATCATTTTGGCATGATTGTAATCATCGTCAGATATATTACAGCCATTAAGTGAGCTATAAAAATTATTTTGAGATAGCAAGTCAGATTCATTAAGCATATCCCTACTATTTACATATTCATAAGGAAATACACCTTTACGTTTTAATAAATTGAAATGATTTTCATTCTGATAGAATTTTTTAAATTCGAAAAATTGTTCTGATAATAAATTTTTTGCAAGTGTTTCTAAACTAGAATGCATAAATCGTAAAGAATCAATAAATCTAAGTTTAATATAGCAGTTATGAACTTTATCATTTTTATCGGCTTTTGATTCCACCAAAATATGTTTCGTAAAAGATATATACTTTTCCTTATTTTCTGGAATAACTTCAATTTTTCTACTATCATTACCTAATTCTTTTACAATTATATGGTTACAATTACTTAAGTTATGGAATATTACAGGTATAAACTTTGGAATTGTAAATTTTAAATTGCAATGATTATGAGCAGCTCCTCAGTAATTACCAGTTAAATGACAATAATCTAACACTTTATCACCATTGAGGATACCTTCACAAATATGACAAATAGAAGCTTCATCATATTCCTGTTTTTGCCAATCAGATAATTTATTTAAAGGCTTCACTTTATTTAAGACTTTATAAATTTGTTTAGCGTATTCAGTTATTGTTTCAATAAATACTTTAACGCAATTAATACCTCTGTACGTAACAAACTTACTTAAGGAATCATTAAAGGAACATTTAATATGGTTCATGAATTTGAATATTATTTGAAAATGATGTATTAGTTTCAGGATAACAAGTACTAATGGGTTTTAATAATGTTTCAAAATCTCCATATATCACAAATGGAACGCGTAATTGATTCTTATGATTATCGAATTTTAAAATGTTTTGAGATATCATATTACCCAATTTATCTTTAGCGTTATACTTAGAAGGAAGGATTGTATATATCTTATTGCAATCATATTCTAAATGTCTATTTAACTGATCTTCTGTGTTAAAAAATGAAAAGCATCCATCACACAAAAATTGTTTACTAGTATGCTTAGTAAATTGACTTCTTATTAATCTTGATATATTTTTAATCCAACAATAATGTCCATTACTCAAATCTTCAATATACAATAAATTAACATGTTGTTTCTTCTTTTTAGATGTATAATGCAACGGTCCCACAATGAAATTATTTTCAAGTCCATAAACATTCACACTTATATCATTATTCTTCTCAAATGTTCTAATATCTTTTAATTTCATCGGTAATTCTATGCCATTTGAATTAAGTACTTTTGAATAATGTGGATATGATGTAACTCTATCCATACTTTTTGATGCTGGATACAATGCTGAAGTTATAGCCTACATAAAGCAAGCTTGATCATTATTTACTACATTTACTATAGCCTTTTTATCTTTAACTGACAAAAGAATGTTAATTATTAGGTATTATTATACTTTTGCTGTATATGAACATGAATTTCAAAAATAAACAATTACACAAAATAATATTTCGATTTTCTTTTTATCTAAACTAGAAACACTTTAAAGACTGCGTTCATTAACAATGTATAGTGGATTTTATTATTTCTGCAGGATGTCATCTCACTTGCTGACACTAAAGGTTATATTTGATAACCATGACTTAAAAGGCTCCTATTTTGTAACTGCCTACCTGACAGCTGATAACTTCTAACAATTTTTCAAAGGCCTATATTTTACAAATTACGCTACTCATACCAGTTCCAAGGTATAGGATCCGTGTTGCTTTTTATTTAATGTCTTCTGATAGTTTTGTCTTAACTTACATAGCTTAATTTAGAAAATATATAGACGTCCGGTAAACAGTTAGAAAATAGGAGCCTCATTTCTGTAAAAGTATGTTTATAAAGTTGGCTACCAGAACCTCAAATATTTAGTTATTTTTTAATATATTGCAATACAATAAGAGATATTTACACATCTATCGTAACTATTTCAATAATTTATAAAAATTCATTATATATTTGTTATTTTACTATCTCTTTTATATAAGTGTCTAAAGCAAAAGATTGTACACTACAGTACACTATGCAGAGAATCTATAGAATATTGACATCTCAACATTGTATATGATGTAGAGTAATGTATTAGAAACAAAAAGTGTTTAGCAAAAAAGGTTAATTAATCATTAAGAATCCAATCAAGTGAGTCTTGGCTCTCATATCCAGGGTCTCCAAATTCAGATATAAAAAGTAACCCGGCTCTAAAAGTTTCACAGAAATTATTCTGATTGATTATAATTTCATCAAAGAATTTAAATTGATTAAACATATTTAAATCTATTAACAAATGACACTGTAATCCACAATTTAACTTTAAATCAATGCCTAAATTAAATTTATTTGGTATATATATTATGTTTAAATATATCTTACTTATATTATCAATTAATATCAATAATAACAATTCTTTTCTATCTAAAAATAAATTAAAATTTACTTCAATATTTAATAGTCTAGGTAAAATAAACATATGTTCACCTTCATTTATTTCAAATAATAAACGTGGAGAAAAATTTTTAATATACATTTTCATAAAAATACGCTTAACTTAATCTTAATACAATCAATCACTTCCAATTTTAGTACTTTTCTATAATCACTGACTAACCTTCTTCTTCAGAGTCAACGATTTCTATGATTTCGTTGTTATCGTCAGATATATCAACAGTTTCTTCAATCAATTCACAATCTGAATCTAAATTTGAAATATTTTCACAGTTAGATATATAAATTTCCTCATGACCAATGGCGATTTCTTCACAGACAGAGTCTGAAATATAACTACACACAGTTTCTTCAGTACTGTACCATTTATAAACTCTATTTCATCGTTGGACCCAGTAATATCACTTTCAAAATCACTGCACTCATCATCAGAACTTATATTTTGAATACAGTAGTTCCCCGCTTTGCATAAGAATAATTTATGAACACAAATACCCCGAGCTATGTTCAATTTGCGATGTGGGTAGCAATACAACAAAACTTGATAACAATCAATGCTTTTACAACGTCAATGATGTCTCTCGGGCTGATGTTGGTTTCTAAATTTAACAGGGTAGCACTTTACTTATTTAATACTATAATATATTTACCATCAGACTATCAATTCTTAATTCTATGATCCCCGCGCATTCAAAATAAATAAAATTCTCGGGGGCCCCGACCCTTCGAGCAGTTTTATTTTAAAAAGTTTGTTTCAACTTAAGTTAGAGCTTTTGGTTTAGCTAATTGTGATTCTACTATTATCCACAACCTATATAGCCTCATACATATGGATCAAACCGCTACCTAATAAATTTGTATAATAAAATATCCTCCTACTATTTTAACAGTTACTGTGGTGTTATAACCTCATATATGTAAAACAACACCATTGTCTGACTTATAAGACTTTATGATTATTACAACACATAAAAAAATAACTGTATGCTTTGACAATCATCAATGATTTAATGTACGTATATTATAACTTTTAGTATACTTAAATAAATAATCTAATAAAACAATACCCAATCCGGCCCTACATCTTGGTTAAGTCATGCAATTTTGTATTCATATTGTTCAAGTCATGTAAATTCAATGGATGAATTAGCACCCTTATACTTTATGAATTATCCTTATTTGGATATATTTTCTATGTACAACAAAATTTACAATCTATTAGTAATTAGTGCAATAAAATTAATCATTAAGAATCCAATCAAGTGAGTCTTGGCTCTCATATCCAGGGTCTCCAAATTCAGATATAAAAAGTAACCCGGCTCTAAAAGTTTCACAGAAATTATTCTGATTGATTATAATTTCATCAAAGAATTTAAATTGATTAAACATATTTAAATCTATTAACAAATGACACTGTAATCCACAATTTAACTTTAAATCAATGCCTAAATTAAATTTATTTGGTATATATATTATGTTTAAATATATCTTACTTATATTATCAATTAATATTAATAATAACTAAATAAATAAAAGAATTATATACATTTTAAATTTTTATATATTATAAATTAAGTAATTACAATAGTTTTGATATTTCTTCTAATATATACGACATGTTTGAAATTATTATCATTTTGCTGACGCCGGCTAACACGTGTGCTTCAAGTTACATTCGAAGGAATGCGTTATAAATACACTGTTATAAATAATTTAACACTGTCATAATCTTATAACCAATAACAAATCAAACATAAGAATTAATATCGGTATCTCACTCTTTACCATTAGATATTAATTATTACACACGTAATAATTAATATCGCTATCTCACTCTTTCATATTACCCCACTATTATCCCCAACATTGTCTAGCCACGCCACCTCACTCCCCACCCCACCCTTACCCCCTTTTACATTCTTCCAAGTCTAGCCACGCCCCCTCTGCATACCGTGACCTAAATGCATCACCACTCCAAACTGTCCTAGAACCCGCCTTGTACAACTACTCATATCAAAATTAAAATTTATTTATGTACTAAATAAAAACATTCAATTATTTTTACAAATCCAACATCATAGATTAATATAATTGTCTCAAAGATAAATTGTTAATAATATGTTATAAAAATTGTTGTAATAGATTATAATTATATATTCTGATAGGTACATACACATAAAAATATTTATATTAAATTTATAAGACTCATCATATTAGATTTTGAATATAGGCTTGTAAATTTTTTTCTTGGTGTCGTTCTTTTTTTAATTTTTGATTGAAACAAATTTTATTATATGTTTATTGAAGTTTTTATTTTTTACATATTCTAAAGTTGACGAAGTTATAGCTATATCAAATATAAATTACAGTTTTGCCGCATGTTTTAGGTATGCATAATACATCACAGAAGAAACAAGTAATCAAGATTGTTTTTCCTTTTTCAGAATCTTCGCAATATAATAGTTCATGGAATACACATCTCAGCTAATAAGAAATGACGTTACAACAAAATGACACTGACACACGTCACGTCACATTGTACACGTCGTATGCTTCTCTGTTGTACAAAAGAGATTTTAAGGAAAACTAATAGTGTTATCTATAAATAAATATTATTTATTTAACAACATTTAGTAGTTATTCACACAAATAACACTTTAATTAAAAATTACATGTAATTAAATGCCAAATGCGTTATTAATTTCTGTAATACTGTAACTAATAAATTATAAAATAATTAAATATTGGCTATCCTAATAATTTTATTTTGTCGTTTACTCCGTTTTTAAACGACTTTTGTTTGTATATGTAATTCAAACCTAAAAAATAATTAATTATTTTAATCTGAATTTTAATTTCATTTTCAAATTAAAATATTTAACTTAATTATTAAATTATAATTTTTGTATATGAGTGTACTATTCACAATCTTAATTATATCTCTTTTATTTAAATAGGAAAATAAAAATATCATTTTAAATATTTAAAATGTATGTGTAATTTGACTAACTTTATTTTAATATTTTATATTTTTTTAATTGTTTAATAAATTAGATACCAAACTTTTCCTACATATCAAAGTTTTAGCATAATAATACTTTATAAAAATTATTTTTTCTTTTCATTATTTGAATTGTGAATAGATTTTTTGGGTGAAGTTTTCTTAATTCTTTATGGAAATATTGGTTAATAAACGTATATTGACGTTTTTACTTAATTAAATAATAAAAAATTGACGAATATATATATATATATATTGTTACGAATTTGCGGGCGTCTGAGTATGCAAAAATTATAGTTATGAAATATTAACCAGAATTAGCGAAAAAGGTTGCACATCCCTCTATAAAGACCTCGGCGACATGAAATAAACAAAAGGCTGTATATTGAATGAGTCATAACCTGTTTACGCGCAGTTCTCGAATTTAACACAATAAAGAATGCGTAAACAATAGCATACCGCGCATATATGTATTTACGTATTAGTGCGATCTTTCTAGAACTAAATACTACGCGTGTTAAGTGGGACGTCATAGAAATAGTCAGAAGGTCAAACAGCGTTATGCATGATTGCATATAGAATTATTCTCGAACGTCAAAGATGTCGAGGGCAGAGATATTCTACTGCGTAAGCCGCTGACATAAAAGAACCAGAGCATCGCGTCGCAAGTCAGTCCGCGATAGAGAGTCGGTCCGTAAGCAAAAGCAGTTCAGTCAACAACAGTCAGTCAGCAAAACTAATAAGTGAATTAATAAACAGTTAAATAACAGAATAAATAAGGTCTGTAAAAGTGTTAAACCTTCTTATTATTATTAATTGTATCTATTTCCTAATTTTATAACTTACAACGCGACTAAAAGTAAAGCTCGGTGATTAATTGAACCCACAGTAGCAGGCGTGATACGGCGTATATTTAGAAGGTTCGAGAATCCTAATCTCCCTTCCCTTAATCCTCGCTCGCACATACAAATTTGTACCTTTGGCGTCATAGAAGGTTCCAGAGCCAGAATCCCTTCATCCCCCTTTCACGCCCTTACAAGTTTGTAACATTTGGTGTAAGAAGCTGTAGATGATAGTTGCATACGTGCCTGCACACACATGTCGTCGCGCGCAGTATAATTGTAACATTTGGTGTTAGAAGCTGAAGAGGATAGTTGCATACGTGCACACACACGTCGTCGCGCTCAGTATATTGTAACAATATCTATTTATAAATTGAACTTTGTATTACCACGTAATACACCTGTTGTTATCATACTAATGGATGACGTCAACTAGTCAATAGATCATAATAAGTATCAATTTTATTTGTTGTTTTATATCGCAACATTATATTGAAACATTTTGGGTCGATGCATCAACTACTATAGCCGTTATGTTTAATACTCCATCTCTTTTGCACTTCTTTTGTTTAGAAGTATTAGTAAAGGGTGGTAGTGAGGCAGGAATAACATTTACTAGTCAATCATTTTTTATAAATTTTTACCCATTTAATTATTATATAACTATTTCAATCGTTAATCCTATATTATAATGTTCAAACTGAAAGTTTATATGTTTGTTTAAAAGGGACCGCGATTTGTATGGTGACATGAAAACGGCTCCGTGGCTTTTCTTGAAAATTGGCTATTTCGTAAAGAAAAGAATTTTAAACTATTGGCATTCACGGATTTTTCCCTAAATATTTTGGAAACCCGTAGTTTTAGAACAACTAAAAAATAATTCACTTTTTGCTCTATAACTTTTAATTCGTAAAAGATAGAAAGTTAAAATTTGGTATGTATATTACGGTGTTCAATGCTAACTTTTTTTATAAATTAGAAATTAAAAAATTGGAAAAGGTGGCCCGGCCCGGTAGGAAACTTTGGAGAAAACTAAAATTTCGGATTACTTCATAATAAAATATGTTATTACAAAAAAAAAATTCAAAATTTAAATAGTTTATTTGGTAGCTCGGGGGCGGTTTTTGTCGAGATGAAAAATAAGGTCAGAAAGTTGAAATTTTATATATAAGCTAACTTTAGTAACCAAATTTACTATTCAATAAAAAAAACCCAAATTTTGAAAAAAAGTTGGTCAAATAACGAATAAATTGAAAATATTTTATAAAAAAAAAAATTTTTTTTTGGTCGATTAATATAAATTTTTTTTTTAATATTGACAATTAACGAGTTAAATGTTTTAATTTGAAAAAAGAATTGAAATTTTAAATGAAATTTGAAATTATTTTGTTGGCTCAAATCATACACACCAAAAAATCGAGGGGTAAACTGTAGTACCTTCCATAATATTGCGAATTCCATCAAAATATTTTGATATTTGGGGTTTTGATATCCAACTTTATCGATATACATTACAGTTTTATATAAATTCAGTTATGTTTTACAACCCAATTTCAAATTTTACCTTTGCTCAAAGATTCCTTCCTGGTCTCCCAATTTACTCTTCGCTCCTGTTTTCAATTCTTTAGTTTATAAATTATGAATCATTTTTACAGTCAATAGCGAAATTATAGTTTTATATTTATAAACGGATTAAACGTTTTACAGCCAAAAGAGCCTAATTATATTTTCTATGCCTATTTAGTTATTGAGTTGCATAGACAAAGCTATGACTTAAGAAAAGATATCTGTATTTGAAAACATAAATCTATTAATCAAGCGTTCAATTGCCATTAAAGTTAGTCGAACTATTATCGCAAAATAATAAATAAGAATTTCTGTTAGAAAGCATAATAAACTAATACAACAACCAGCAATCAAAACCATAAAACCACCTTCTAAATGCTTAAGAGATAACTTAGTATTGTGCTCCTGTGTATTATTCAATTTTTTAAATTCTAACAATTTGCCAACATTGTATATATATTTTTTGTCAGTTCGTATCTTCGATAAAATTCCACAAGAACCTGCAATTAAAATTGCTCTATTAAGCTCTTCTTTAATTATACGGTTAGTAACGCAATAGTTAATATAGTTTGCTTCAGTGGAATCGATTAATTCAAACCATGAAGCGGCACTTTTACTATATATTAAGTCGTCCCGAATACAAGGAATAGCAACTATAGAAATAACCCCCATTTCGTAATATTCTAGTAAATTGTTACATGGACCATGTTCATGTAAACATTCTATTAGTGTTATATTTGCTGCTGTCATATCCGCAAGTGTTTTGATTTGTTGATAATTTATTGGAATGGTTAAAATATTTACCCAGTTTGAGAGATATATTGTAGTTAAATGCATCGTATATAGTGCAACTAGTGTAAAAAATAATTTAGGTACTGAATGAACGGGACGATAATGACAACTGGATCCTAAAATCAAACACACGTTGGTAATAAAACTATCAACTAAAGTTTAATATCCGGGATTCTCGTTATAGAACATCAACATTACAAGCCATATTACTATACAAATAAGAAACAGAAAAAAAATCAATCTTAATTGATCAGATTTGTTTAAAACGTTTTCTTCACTAGCACCTGTTACACTTACTATATGATCTCTCCCGTAATATTCAAGATGCTCTTTGGCATAAATAGTTAAATCCATTGTTATTACAAGAGTGCAGTTGTTTATTTCTTGTATTAATTCATCATGGCGGTAGCGTATGACGTAAAGGGACCACCTGTCTTCTTTGCTTATTGCTGGTAATAGTTCTTTGAAATATTCATAACCAGAAATTGATTGATCATGCAGGAACACAATAACTGAGTAGCATCTTGTGAAATAGAGTCTTATTACAGTAACAACACATGATACATCCGGATAAATTTTATCCTGGATGTGTGCTTCTTCAAATTTAGATATAATTTTACAATGGTATAGCTGCAGCAGTATCAAGAAAATGCAAAACTTATTTATCTTCATTATTAGCTAATTTGTTCCTAAAGTTTACGAAATTACAAGCAACCTGTTTGAAAACTGGAACAAAAAATATGAATTAGTATAACAATTATGACTTGTTTCATATGGTACATATGTAATCAAAAGCGTAAATTCTATTTTAAATTTTACGTCATCGGGGATTATATTCCTTCTTTCTATGTATTATAATAATAATAATTTTATGTAGTATTGTACGCCAGTAGTGAATAACTAAATTTGCTAATTTGAACCTCCTCTGAATTTTTCAATGTCAATTTGACCTCTGAACAACTTTTACTGTCTAAGAATTTCTTTTGGTTTGTTTAGTTTGGTGATGGATAAATATTAGTGTTTGGAATCAAATGGCTTTGCAGATGTCAAATCCCATTATTAACGTTGAGTGTCATTTTTTAAACATAACGTACTTTTGTTTCGGTAGCTGTTGGAAACGGGCACGTTGGAAAAACTCAATACCGATCGCCGATTAAATAATTATCTTTGGGATGGCAAAACGAATATGAAAGTGAAGAAATATTTGAAGTCATTTATGGGGACCTTTCAACTTTGATGACAATTATCAGACATTGGTTCACTGAATGTAATCGTTGTAATACGTACATTCTTAATGAAGAGCATCTAGATCTTCTAACTAAGGTGGCTACAGATAAAATGATCAATAAAATTCATAATATTGTATTAGCAGACTGGTTAGTAAACACATTTTACTCCGCCACATGAGCCCTCGTGCAAAATAAAAAGCAAAAATAATAAATATTTATTACGAAATACATCAAAACCGATTATTTAATACTGAAAAGCAAAACAATAAAATAGATTACTTAATACGTTATTCGAGCTCTAACAGTTGACAAGAAAAGACGTGATTTTATTATTGTGTTAAAGTTACTGTATTTTAAATGCTATTTTAAACTGAAATGATAAACTATTGTTTCAAAACAATTTTAATTTAAATTAGTTTAACATGCAAATGTTAAAAAGCATTAGCAAAATACAAAAATAGAAATACTCAAAACTAAGACATAGTGCAAAAGTAGCGTTTTATAAGTAGCAAAATATGAAAACGGTACTGATTAAGTAACTGCCATCTTTTCTTTGTTTTCATATAACAAACTAAATTTATTGGGTATATTGCAAGTACTTGTTAAATAAACAACATTAGCCATGTGCAAATGTTTCGTGCTGATAGACGATACAGGGTAAAATATGTGTTTCGGAAACGATCCGCTTGCAGAAACGACATGAATATGAATATGATTTTGGATAATGAATGAAAATGATTTTGATTGAACTTATGACGACTTATGACGACTAATGCGACGATTGGATACGAGAAATAAAATGCCCGGGGTGAGCCAAAACTGGCAATAATGAATATGATAGGTACTGTTTTGTTGTAGATGTTTAATTTGATAAAAAAAAATACCTTCGCTGAACTAGGATGTTTTGGATTTAGTAAAAGTACTTGTTTTTATTTTCTAACACTTATAAAACACACACAAATGAATGCAGTCAATACAATTAATTCAATTTGCCCTTGTTGATGGCTTGAGAGCTGTAGATAAAGTGATTTGAAAACAAAGGAGCAAATCGAAATTACATTAAATAATAAAAAATATAATAATAGCATAAAAGAAATTAACAAATAATCAAAATAATACAATATATCTTTTAAACTAAAAAATACAAAAAATACATTACATTAAAGGGGGATTTTGCTTTACCATAACTCCCGGGTTGGAATTCCATGGTAATTTCTAAATTTCTTAATATCCATGTTAAGGTAAATTACAAAATTGCTCCCTTAATTTGAGATGAGAAAGTCTGGACGGCTGCAACACGCTGCTGTTGATCTGGTCCAGTCAAGATTTTCGGAATACAACATATGTGATGAATCTTCTTTTATCAATCCTTGCCAATTAAACCTCGTTTGAAGCTTCGTAGAAGTTTTTAGTCTAGCTCTGGGCGGACGACTTTTGACTGAAGTATTCTGTAGACCATAATTAAGGCGAGGCGGCTGGATCATATCTCTAGTACTTAAATGAAGATCCTGGGCAATAGTTGGTAAGGAGGTCAATGAAATAGTGACCTGGAGGTTGAAAATTAGAAGGACTTTTGGACATGGTATAAAAAGTTTGGAACTCAAATTCATTTTCACTTGTACTAGAAAAGCACATGCATCATTGTATGTGCTATTGGAACTTCTTATAAACATTTTTTAATGAGTTTTAGAACCTTTTATAATTGATTCTTAAAAATAAATGAAATTAGGTGATCTCGTAGTGAGGAATAGTATTAAGTTTTCGCATAGTGGAAATGACACTGGAGGGCGTGTATGAAATATTTTTTTATATTTGGAACTCTTAATCATTTTGGTTAACGCATGATCACAAGCTTAAACCGCAGGGTATTTTATGAGATATTTTTATTGTGGGGGCTAAACGAGGGATTAAATATATTTAGTTCTGATTCAGCTTTGGCGCTGATATGATTCTTTAATATTTTAACTTTGTCAGATATAAATATATTATTGAAGTTGTAATCTACAAAAATTAATTTAGACAAAATAGGTTTTTTAAGGTCATTCGTAAGTAGTTGGGATTCGTTTAATATTGGTGAAGGTTCCTTGAATGGTATGGTAAAGATTTTTAGGTTGTTGTTTGAATCTACGGTTGTGACTGGGGTGGATTGCCAAAAAAAGGATTGTAAATGATAAGGGATGACTGGAGGCTTCTTATCATATTTATTTATTAGAAGTTACCACGCTGTGTTATAATTTTTGGGCATTACTTCTAAAGACGTGATAATATCTAGGGCATCATCCGTTAATAAATCTATTAGGTGAGAAAATTTAATGGCACAGTCATAGCTTTCTTTGGAATGTACCAATTTAGTAAACAAAGATTTGAATTGCGGCCATTCGGCAATATCTCCACTAAAGATTTTAATGTTAGTTTGGAATAAATTGTCTAAATTATTTTGTCTACCACAAATTGATAAATTAATTTCTTTATTGGATTCTTCTGAATACTCAATAGCTTCGTTCATTAACGCCATAAGTTCAATATATTTTACTATAAACTCTTTGTCCTCAGCATCTATCTGACTTATTTCTGGGTCGTCTTCAGAATTGTATAATAATTGTCTGTCTAAGGCGGTTTCTTTAAATTGAGCTAAAAGCGGAGTGACTAAGGAAGGTCGGAATTTGACTTCATTTAACTGATATGTGGTTGGATCATATGAAATAAGTGACTGAGATTGCTGAATATAAATGTCTAGTTTCTTCATTATGGATGCGCTTTGAAATTTCAATCTCTTAGCTAGTGACATTGTAAAACGGGTAAACATAAATTATCTTAAGCAAACTATTGTAAAATATGGAAATAAAATTTAAAAGAAAATTTCATAATTTGCTACAATGGCTTTAGAAATATTCAAAACGAATTATAATTTGTACAAAAGATATGAAAACAAATAGCGCTGAATGTAGGAAACAAGAATTCTTTACCAACAGAAATTTAAAGTTTTCTAAACATTTATTAAAACAAAAGATTGAATATAAATTCCAAATAAAACGTCGCATGAAGGTCACATAAACTATGATGGTTGTATCTGAATTAGAAACTAGTAATTTTATAATCAACAATAAATCTAATTATCAAAATAAATATTATTTTCGGCAACATGTAAATGACTGTGAATTATTTATAACAATTTGCGTAAATTTAAATTTAAATAAGGAAATAAAGGTACAAACTTTGATCAGGAAGTAACTGTTATATTTCGCAATAATAAATGTCTGCATGGATTAGTTTTGAAAAGGGTTTTAAAACCATGTGCAATTTTAAATAAAAAAATTTTGACAAATGTTTCCAATATAAAAATAAACGTGACCTTTGGTCTGGCTGCGGAGATTGATTAACTATAAATTGCTTATAGATTCTAGGTACGACCTTATATCTATTTTCACAATTTTAAATACTTAAGGGATTGGTTTGATAGGCGTTCAAACCAACGGTAAAGGTAATTTTTGACAAAATATTTGCCAAGTTAAAATAATGTGACCAATTTGGTCTGGCCATGGGGATTAATTATTTTTAAAATTAATAATAGATTAAACGTATGACTTTGGATCTATTTTAACATTAGGAAAAATACTTCAGGATTTGTTTGATAGGCGTTCAAACCAACGGTATAGGAAAATTTTGACAAAATGTTTGTCAAGTTAAATATTATGTGACCAATTTGGTCTGGCCACATGGGTTGATTATTTATAAATTGCTCATAGATTCTAGGTACGACCTTATATTTATTTTCACAATTATAAATACTTAGGGATTGGTTTAAAAGGATGCAAAACCAACGGAAATTAAACAACATGGAAATTCTTGATAAATCGTTTGTCAAGAAAAAATAGGTGTGATAAATTTGGTTTGGTCACAATGGTTGACTCATCATAACGAATACGTACGACGTAAAACTCATCAAAACCAATTAATGGAAAATTCCAAAACAACATAAATGGTACAATTTATAAGGATAAAGTGTTATGGAATAAATATAAGGGAAGCATATAAACGAAAATTCCAGGTCACTTACTAATTTGAACGCTCGATCCATGACGAGACTTCCTCGTGGTGATAGTAGAACGCTGGATGCGGATGTAAGGCGACGATGTAGCTTGCTTGTATGGATGATGTTTTCCAAGTTCTTAAAGATAATTTTCTTTCGAATAACTCAGTGGAAGTTTTCCGTTTGTAAGACGTTGAATTAATCCGACGCTCGAAAGACCATGTTTTTGTTGTAGATGTTTAATTTGATAAAAAAAAATATTTTGGTTTTAGTAAAAGTACTTGTTTTTATTTTTTAACACTTATAATACACACGCACAATTGAATACATACAAAACAATTAATTCAATTTGCCCTTGTTGATGGCTTGAGAGCTGTAGATAGAGTGATTTGAAAACAAAGAAGCAAATCGAAATTACATTAAATAATAAAAAATATAATAATAGCATAAAAGAAATGAACAAATAATCAAAATAATACAATATATCTTTTAAACTAAAAAATACAAAAAATACATTACAATAATGGGGGATTTTGCTTTACCAGGTACATTTTATATAAAAACAGGTACTGATCAGAGGCTAGGAACCTCAGATCCGGCAAGCAGTAAAGGTGCTAGAACAGGCCCTCGCGAGGCAATAACCAGCGACTTTGGCAAAATATTGATGAAGGAAATCCTTTTAGGAGACGAGATAAAATACAAAAATCACCAACCAGACCTCAAGTTTTGTTAAGTGGGAAGGAAGAACACAAAATAGAGGTAGGCAAATGTCAAGATGTATTTGAAGAGAATTATGCCACAAAACGAAAACCAACTTAACAACTCTTGCATAATCAATGGAAAAAAGCAGAGCAAGAAAGTAATATGAGGGACGATAGCATACGTTAACTCCAAATAAAGAATATTATTATTTAGCAAAAATATGCTGTACTAGAAGAGAAAATGAAACCCCTAGAACTCAGAGAAAAAATAAGTGATAGTGAATACCAAACGGACGAACTCCTGGATATATCTCTATCACCTACAAAATGAAAAAGTAGCACAAGGATAGAAGTGCAACAGAAAGGTGTAAAAGTACTTCTGCATCCCCCGGTAGTAGCACAAGGTAATAAAAATTGTAATGAAATTCATGAACAACTTTGCAATATGAATTGTAAAGCACAGATCAAAATATTTATTGATGCATTAAAATAAATGTGAAAGATGGAGAATCGTACAGAGCCCTTACCACTATACTGAGTAATAAAAACTCGTATGAAAATAAGCAAAATAGACCAATAAAGGTGATTGCTCACAAATGGCATTATTCCTGCATTCCAGAAATAAGTTAAAATGGAAAAATAAAACAGCCGTTAAATATGTGTATGTATAGTATTTAGTCATGGTGAAGATATAAATAGAATCTTTAAAATACCGGCATAAGAGTTGAAATTCCACTATGCAAATCTAATATGGTCGCACAATGTAAGAGGTGCCAAGCATGCGAACATACACAGATGTACGGCTCCAGGAATAAACGATGAGTTAAATGTGTGGGTAAACAATTAACTAAGTTTTGTACAAAATCGGCAAACACACTAATAAAATGCGTACGCTGTGGCGAAAGTCATCCAGCAAAGATAGAGGATGTCTGAGACAACCGGTAAACCATAAATCCGGAAAGGAAACAAAAAATGTATTAGAAAGTCAACCACATGAATTTAATAAGGTTTTACAGCCAAGCTGTAACACCCAAACCAAAAAATAACGAAAATAGTTCAAGTGATTAGATTTTGCAATTAACATATTAAGCAAACTGAACAATCAAGAACATCTGTTCTCAAAACTGGACGAGCGACCAACCAAATTATAATATAGCATTAGAAGAGCTGTACCAAAGCAAAAAAAAATGAACAGGGAGCTCAGAATTATGGTGTGGAATGCCAATAGGCTATTCCAACATGAGCATGAGCTACATATTGTGCTATATATAAAAAAAATTGATGTGTATCTAATATCGGAGACATATTTCACACAAGAATCTTACATAAAATTTAGGATATAAGGTTTATTACATTACCCACCCGGAAAATACTCCCAAAGGAGGAAGTGTTGTAATATTTACAGATAATTAATCACACCATGAAGGAATGGAACATAAAGCTGATGAAATCCAAGTTACCACGGTTAGTGTTACGACTAACAAATGTCCATTTGACATAAGTGCAATTTATTGTTCACCAAAACATCTTTTTAAGAAAGAACGGTATCTCGAACTCTTAGGAAATGAAAGTAGAAGATAAATTACAGGAGGTGACTTTAATGCTAAGAACACACACTGGGGCTCACGACTAACAACAACAAAAGGAAAAGAACTTCTATCGGCGGTTAGAGAAGCTGGTTGTGAAACAATATCTACAGAAAAATTGACTTACCGACCAACTGATTTTAATAAAATTTCAGATTTAATAGACTTCTTTATTATAAAAAAACATAATTGCCAATTATATACAGATAGAAGAGAGGTGGGAAATGAATTCGGATCACTTACTAATAGTACTAACTCTTTGCGACAATATTATAAAGAAAAAGTTTAATCCAAGCAAAAATAAATAAAACCACTGACTGGAAAGGGTTCAAGCAAACAGAGCAGCAGTTAGAAAAAGAATTGAAGGTATTTCTAAACGATACTTAACAGATGGTATGGAAAAATACAAGATGTTTTCCTAAAAAGATGTTTTGGTGGAGGAGCCTAAAAGAAAACCAGAAGGAAAATAGGAAATAATTAGCCGAAAGAAATTAGAGATTTAATTAAAGATAAAAAAAACTATGACGGTAATGGCTACAAACTAGAGCCCTACATGACAAGACAAAACTAAAGAACGCCAGTCAACAGTTTAAAAGATACATTCAACAACTGAAAAATGATTCATCTAGCGGTTTTCTTTGAAACTTAACTGATGATACATTAAGACAATAAAACGGAAAATGAGCCAAAAACAACGTAAAAAAAGCAGATAGATTCGCAAACCATCTCGAGGAGACATTCCACCCAATTGAAGTAGAGCAGGATGAACCAGACTAGAGTGGAACAATAAAAGAAAAGAATATCAGACCTACTACACCCATACACAAAAATTGTTGTAGTAAGAAAGCACCGACGTTTGACTTAGTTACTGGAGAAATGTTAAAATATTTTCCAAGGAAGGCTATAGTAAAATTAATTAATTTAATAAATGCGGCATTTTGGCATTTAACTATAGAAAGTTGCTAAAGTCACAATATCAAAACCAGAGAAACCACCTCATGAAGTGAAATCTTACAGTTTAATATTTTTTTTACCAATAATAGTCTAATTATTTGAAAAAATATTATTTAAAAGTATAGCCAATAATTGAAAAAGGTTTGATTCCATTCCATCAATTTGGTTTCAGATATCGAAACTCAACGACAGATCAAGTCCGTAGAATAGCCAACATAATTGAAGGTGCATTGGAAGAAAAAATGGTTTACTCTGACATTTTTTTTAACGTAGCGCAAGCTTTTAATAAAGTATGACATGAAGGCTTAATCAATAAATTAAATACTTTCCTACCTAAGCAACACTCACAAATATTGTGCTCATATATAACTGACAGATACTTTCGAGTAGAACAAGAAGAAGCTTTTTAAGATTTAAAACAAATAAAAAAAAAAGCGGTTCCACAGGGAAATGCTTTGGGTCCGGTACTGTATCTGTTATATACTGAAGATATTCCTACACTTGATAATAGTACAATGGCTTTTTCTGATAATACCGCCATAGTAGCAGTTAGTATAAATAGTGAAGAATCTACAAAAAAGCTGGAAAATTAAATTAAATGAATCTAAATCGGTCCGTATAAACTTTAGAAATTGAAAGACCGAGAATGTCTAAATATATATGAACAATTATGTAGTTCCTTACTCAAACATTTGGGTACCTGGGCTTCACACTAGATGCTAAACTGCTCTGGAAAGAACATGTAAAGAAGAAAAAGAACATCTTAATATAAAATACAGGATATTGTACTATCTGATTGGAAAGGATGTCACTCTGTCAGTACAAAATAATTTATTGTTATACAAACAGATTCTTAAACCAGTGTGGGCTTATGGTATCCAGCTATGGAGTTGTACTAGTCGTAGAAACACGAATATAATCCAAAGGTTTTAGAAAAAAGTGCTAAGAAACATCTTAAAAGTACCCTGATATATTAGAAACCGTAATCTTTACCGGGATTTAAAGATGGAAACTGTGGACACTACAATAAGAAAATTTGCCAAGAGTCACCAGGAAAGACTCCAACAACATGTTAATGTGGAGGTAATACACTTTCTGAACAACGATAGAGAAACAAAGAGAATACTGAAAACGGTAAGCCTTTTGAGTTAGTTTAATTAAACTAATTGTAATAAAATGCAACCGTGCAAAACGTAATACATATTTATGTTAAATATTTCATATCATACAATAAGGTATGCCGAAGAGAAAAAGCTTTATTATTTTTATTATATTATGTTAACGTCAAGTTGATTATTAGCCTAATAAACTACATTGTAATAGATAAAAAATACAAAAAATTGAAAAATAAAAAAACTTAATACGTAATACCTAAAAAAAAAAAAACCGAAAAAACCAAAAGAACAGTAAACATATTGCATATGATTAAATGGAATTTAAAACGCTATTTTAGAAAACTTTCGAAGACTAGTGGTTGATTATAATGCAATTGTAATATCTTTACCTGGCACATATTTTAAACAATCATAAATAACAGAAATACAATATATTCCGAAAAGATAGTGTGTTTGCGAATTATTCTGCATTTAAAGGTTTAAATATCAGAAAGCTAACAACCCCATCCGGGTGGTGCATTAATGCAATTTTCTTACTGACGGTAGATAAAACAACTAATTCCCCATTTTGGCTACCGACACGGCAAAATACAGGCAGTGACCCTTCAGAACATTGATCATCTTTTATTACATCAGGCTTCTAAACTCGAGTTGCTCTCTTTCACTTAGCAAAGAGTCTAAAGTAGCAACAAATTATTATTCATAATTATTGTACACGTGTGTTCAAGTTACCAAAATTGTTATATTTAGCAGAAATAAACTATTATTTTATATTAATCAGGTTTATTTTATTAACAAAATGTACACTTGCATTAGGATGTCACAGAGTATAGAATTACATAGTACAGTATTACAGAGTACAGTATTATCTTCAGTATTACCGAGTGTAAAAAGAAAGATAGAAGAGTAGTAGTGTCAATCCCGAGAGGGCGCTAAATTTAAATCCAACACTCCCTCTAAATTTAGACATTCTAACAACAAATCATAATTAATTGAGTGTCAAAAAACATGAAAATATTAATCAAGTTATACTACAAGATATTCTAACATATCACTTAACAAAAGAGTTTTAGTTAAACATACCAAGTTTAGATCTTAAGAATTGAAATTTATCTTTTGACAATGCTTTAGTTAATATATCTGCATATTGATCAGCAGTGCTTACAGATTTAAGATCTATAATCTTTTGAGAATATTGTGATACTTAATATCAATATGTTTACATCTTTTATGAAAATTTATATTCTTGATTACACTGATGGCACTTTGATTGTCCAAATGTAAACACATAGTGTCTTGTTTATATTCACCAATATCACATAACACTTGCTTTATCCACATAGCTTCTCTGTATGGATAGTTTTTCTCTGGTTCTCCATCTCCCTTTTGTAGCTTGACATGGGGGTCCACTGGAACAGTGTTCGGGTTAGCATCAGTCATGTTAAACTTCTCTAACAGTTGTTCAACATACTTGGTCTGATGTATAAAAATACCGTTGCTAAATATCTCAATTTGCATGCCCACAAAATTACTTGGTGTGTTCAATATTATTACTTCCAGTACAGATTGTAGTTCTTTGGTTATTTCTTTCAGGGTGGATTCAGTTTTAGAAAATAGTAGGCCATCATCCACATACAGGCAAAGATAACATTTCTCATTATTGACATGACCAACATACACACATTGATCAGCATTGCTGTTGATGAAGCCAAATTTTTTTAATATTGAGTCAAATTTCTTATTCCAGCTTCTGGGGGCTTGCTTTAAACCATACAGCGACATGTTGAGCCTGCACACCATGTTGTTTTCACAGGATAGACCTTCAGGCGGAGACATAAATATGGTCTCTTTAGGTTACCATATAAAAATGCAGTTTTTACATCAAGTTGTAATATTTTTAGTTTATTTTAAACAGCCATGGAAAGCAATAAACGTATTGAATCATACCTTACAGTCGGAGCGAAGGTTTCTGTGTAGTCAATACCTGCAGTTTGTGCAAATCCCTTAGCACAAAGTCTCGATTTGAATCGTGAACCCGTTGACTCTTCCTTTATTCGGAACACCCATTTACTGCCGATCACTTTGGCATTCGAAGGTTTTTCTATCAATGTCCAGGTTTCATTTTTCTTATGAGCATCAAGTTCTTCATTGATTGACTTTATCTATTCATTTTTATTTGTTGAATGTACTGCTTCTTTATATGTTACAGGAACACAGGATGAGAATAAACACAGATGAGTATGTTCTTCAGTACATGGACAGTTGAAATTCTTATTTTTTTGTTTTATTTCTTGGTCTCAATGTCACATTACTGACAGGAGGAGAATCAATACTGGTGTTAGGTAAGTATTCACTGTCGGATGTTGACCTGTTTCCTTTCTCTGTCTCATATGAACTTTCTGAATTTGTGTTATTGTCAATCAAGCTGTCCTCTTCCGTTTTTCCTTTTTCTGTTACATCTTTTTTTTTTGTATTTATTTTTTCATTTTTAGTTTCTGTCTCATACAATTCTACCGAAACAAAGTCTCTTTTCACTGAGGATTCAAGAAATGTAGCATCTCTGCTCTTTATTACCTTTCTGGTATTTGGTAATGTGAATCTGTATTCTTTTGTATGGTCGCAGTATCCGATGAAAATCATTCTGTGAGCCTTTGAGTCCCATTTTCTGCGTTTTTCTTTAGGTAGATGAACCATTGCCTCGCAGCCAAATATACGCATATGATTAACATTTGGTTTGCGTCCAGACCACATTTCCATAGGAGTCTTAAAAGCTAAGGATCTGGTTGGGGAACGATTGATGATGTAAGCAGCAGTGTGTATTGCATCTGCCCAATACAACTTCGTCAGACCAGCGTTAAGTAGCATGCACTTCGCTTTTTCAACCAGTGTCCGATTCATGCGTTCCGCAGTCCCATTCTGTTCAAGCGTGTATGGTGTGGTGGTTTGATGGATGATTCCGGCACTTTTTAGGTAATCAGAGAAGGCTTTGTTATCGTTTTCAAGTCAGTTGTCTGTACGAAAAACCTTTATATGAGCATCCGATTGATTTTCAACTTCTTGCTTGAATTCTTTGAATTTACTGAGCACTTCAGACTTGTTGTGAAGAAAGTATACTGAAATCTTCTTGGAATATTCATCTAGGAAGGTTAAAAAATATCTGCTCCCACCGAGAGACTGGGTTTCCATTGGTCCACATACGTCAGAATGAACCAGTTCCAGGAGTTTGGTGACTCTTAATCCATCACTTTTAAAAGGTAACCGTGTCTGCTTTCCTTCTTTCCTTTCCTTCCTGAGAAAGTTAAATGCTCTGTGTTATCAGACAATTTTTTCAAACATTGGAAATTAAGATGTTCCATCCTCTGGTGCCAGCAAAAAGCATCTTGTTCGTGTTCAACACTGGACATGTGCGCAACGCTTTCAGGCATGTTCAGCCGGTACATGTTATTTACAATGCTCGCAGTTGCTATTATTTGATTCTTGCTGTTTATGATCACACAGCCTGAGATATCAAATTTAACTTGGCCTCCATTTTTAATAATTTGGCTTACAGATATCAGATTAGTTGCCAATTCAGGAACATATAAGACATTTGTGAACAGAATCTTATTCTCTTGCCCGTTTTGGTCATAAATATTTAAGCTGACATCTCCTGAGCTTTGCACAGATAACACTTTGTTATCAGCAACACGAATGTACTTTGTTATATGGGTAGTTTCCTTTACAATTATATTCTTGGTCTTAGTCATATGTGCCGAAGCACCGGAGTCTATGTACCAAGCATTATCATAGTGGGATGATGCAACAAACACAGCAGCATAAGAAGAGCTAGGTTTCTGTGTCTTGTTCATGGATTTGTATTTGTTGCATTCAGAGCGTTTATGTCCATATTGATTGCAGGAATAACATCTCGGACCCTTGTAGAACTTCTTGTTTACAGAGTTGTTATGAAACTTCTTGTTGACAGCAAAAGCCGTTGTGTTGTTGTCTGAATTTCTAACATCTTGCAATAGTTTTGCTTTAACACTGTCTGCAGTTATTTTTGTGCCAGAGCTTTCGATCGCAATAATCATTGGTTGATATGATTCGGGCAGACCGGAGAGCAGCAACGTCCCAAGCCACTCGTCGTCCACTTTAAAGCCAATGTTGCGCAGCTTGTGAGCTGTTGATATAATTTTGCTCACATACTCTTCTATATTTTGACATCCACTGAGCGATGTGTTACATAAATCACGCAGCAGACCAACTCGGCGTGTAAGTCCGGAGTCGTCGAACGCTGCGGCCAACTTGTCTCAAACTCCTTTGGCCGTGTTTTCCTCTTGGATATAAACGTAATTGATCGGATCAACCAGAAGAATTATCTTTGTTTTCGCTTTTGTATTACGTTTTAAATCTGCGGGTGACGCCGGGTTAACCTCAATGCAATCCCATAGTTCTTCGTGTTGTAGGTATGTTTTCACTGCGAATTGCCAAGTCAAATAGTTTTCACGGCCGGTTAACTAATGCCAGTGAATTATTCGATGCCATTTTTATTCGTTGAGAACACTTTAAACACAAAGAAGAACAGAAACAGTTTCAACAGCCACATTTTTTTTTTAAGGTTATGTTCACCACTAAAAGTCTTTATTCACTTTTTACTTTTCGAAAAACACTCACTAAACGTCTCTGGGTTTATCTGGGCCCATAACCTGTTATATTTAGCAGAAATAAACTATTATTTTATATCAATCAGGTTTATTTTATTAACAAAATGAACACTTGCATTAGGATGTCACAGAGTATAGAATTACATAGTACAGTATTACAGAGTACAGTATTACCTACAGTATTACCGAGTGTGAAAAGAAAGATAGAAGAGTAGTAGTGTCAATCCCGAGAGGGCGCTAAATTTAAATCCAACAAAAATAAAGTTATTTCCCATATTTAATCGTGTTTTATATGTGATTCTTTTATTTTTTACTATAATTTACAGTCCACTACTAAATGAAGAAGTGTAAATATTAACATCGAATTTGTATTAACATTTTGTCGAATCGAGCCAGATTTATTCGAGCCGAATTTTACATAACATTTTGTTTTTCGAGAATGATCGACAAGAAACACGAATTTTACATAACATAGTAACTAAATACGCCTGCGATGGAGTCGCTGCACTACCTGTAGAATACAACTTTAAAGTGGCAGTGATCAGAGTACATCTTCCTTAAACAATTACTATTTGTAACCTATACATACCAAGTTATGAGGCTAACTTTCGATTAAGGCATCACATGCTTTTTTTTGTGAATCAAAATCGCAACTGCCAGTTTGTATGAATTAATTTTCTAGTCATTTTGAAGAATTTGTCTCACTGTGAGATCAGAAATTGTAAAAGCAGCTGCATATTTACGTGCAGATCGCTTAGGAGATTTCAAAACCTTCGTTATCACAATTCATTACTTCCAAGATATTACCACCAGCAAATATTTATGTTTCAAAAATTAAAAATATTCCACACAAATTAGCACTACCATGGTGGAACTTCAATATTCCAGCTTTACAAAAACATCAATCATAATTAATTTACAGCAAGAAATAGTAAATTCATTATGCACAAACATCTGAAGTTCTGGAGGACTAGGTATTCAACAGAAGAGGAACTCTAATAACTATAATCGATCTAGAATCAGCATTTTATATTTGATATATGGTACATAACTATTTCGTCAATTATCTCCCACCGAAACAAAAACAGCAGTCCTTAAATTCTTTAATGAGATCTGTATAAATGACCTATGATCCACCATATACTAAATGCCAAAAAGTAATAAAACCGAAAGAGATGCAACTGATAACGATAACTACAGACAAATTCTTCAAAGAACTTCTTATTCAAATTAGTAGAAAAAACATCAATGTAAGACGCATTTGCGGGCGTCTGAGCATATAAAAATTATGATTACGAAGTACTAACCGGAATGAACAGAAAATGTTGCACATCCCTGTATAAATATCTTGGCGACATGAAATAAATAAATACTGGATGCGTCATAACTTGTTTATGCGCAGTTCTCGAATATAACACAATAAAGAATGCGTAAACAATTGCATACCGCGCATATCTGTATTTACGTTTTAACGCGATCCTTCCAGAAATAATTATATGGCAAAACAAATGCAACGTCATAGAAATATTCAGAAGGTCAACATCGTATTAGAATAACTACGAATACGAGGTTCTCGAAAGTCAAAGATATCAAGAGGTATGCTTCTACGCCACACCAGGGAATAAAAGGTGTCGCAGGCCAGAGTGCGACAATCAGTGAGTCCGCAAGAATAGTTCAATTAGTCAGTCCGCGAAAATCAGTCAGTAACAAGCGATCAACCAGAGCAAAACTAATAAGTGAACAGTGAAATAATAAACAGTTATTGTAAATAATTATAAAATAGTTGTAAGTGTTTTGTGTAATAAATAAAGTCTGTAAATAGTGTAAATCCTTCTAATTATTATTAGTTATGACTATTTCTTAATATTATAAGTTACAACGCGACTAAATAGTGAAAACAATTACTCCGCTCGTTAATTAAAATGAACCTAAAATCGCAGGCGTAATACGGCGTATATTTAGAAGGTTTGAGAATCCTAACCTCCCTTCCCTTAATCCTAGCTCGCACATACAAGTTTGTACCCTTGGCGTCATAGAAGGTTCCAGAGCTAGAATCCCTTCATACATCTTTTACACCCTTACATGTTTTTAATATTTAGTGTTAGAAGCTGAAAAGGATAGTTGCTACGTGCACACTAGTCGTTGTCGCGCTCAGTAAAATTAATCAGGCCTTAGAGGCAATATATGAGCGAATTTTGGATTTTATTAATTTCACTTTTTTATTAGTATAATAAGTATAAGTAAATAATAAAAACCAAGTATTTTAATGATTCTTTATTGGTCGTATATTTTGGTGCATGAGTTGTACTTTTCAGTGAAGCACTTTGTGATAGACGATTCCGCCTTAGACTTTGGATTTTAATAATTTCACTTTTTTATTACAATAATAAACATAATTAAATAAAAAAAAAGTATTTTAATGATTCCTTATTGGCCGTGCATGGCCGCAGATGGTCTTCCAACCCGTGAACATGCCACATAAAATTGACAATAAGAAAAACATGGATTTTCTAGATTCAGATCACAAACTTTTGAAGATTGGCGTTGTGATTTGTGAACGGTCATAGCGAATGCAAGATGGATTAGAAATTGAAATCGTTTAAACTAAAACGGCATATCGTTGCAAAAATCACATTGTTCATCAATTTACTTACCACAAAACGCGTTCCGTTGCACAGTTTTGGTTGGTTTATGTTTTGAAGCATGATTATTACGAAGCCAACTTTTAGTAGTATATTGTGCGGTGGTAAGCCAGGCACATCCAAGGAGTTTAAATATTCAATAAGATAGTCGGTGGCCTTATATTCATTAGATACACAGTCAATAGAATTGAATGAATGCAGTGTACCAATCATCTCATTCTGAATTATGTAGTTTAAGTCATCTACATCTTTATTCTTAGCCGCCAACATTGCTCGCTCACTCAACCAATTTATTATTTTTGTGGTTATTGATGATGTTTAGAAATACTTTGTTGATGAATTCATCTTTTAATGAGACAAAGTTACAGAAATTCTGAGGAAATGAAATCAATCTGCTCGATTCGTCGACAGGTACTCGACCATTACCGATATTCAGCAATTGCTCAGAGAAATATTCAGCAGATGTGTCGTTCAGCAATGCAATTCTCATGTTTGTTGTTAGCTAATGTTTCTTTACATAGCGCCATAGATTCGTTGATTTGAGGCAGGCGTATATTTCCTCGGCAGCAGTTGATCTTGGAACTACTGGCAGTGTTTGGCGGAAATCGCCAGACAGTAAACTTATTGCGCCCCCAAAACATCTAGAGATCATTCCAAATTCAGTTAAGTGCTTCCAATGCATGTTTATGTGCATTCGTCCCAGATGATGATTGTTGATGCTGATAAAATTTTGGCCATTGCGGAGTCTTTTGCATTATTACATATTGGTTCTTTAATAGTTTGAAGATTTACCGGCAATTTTAATACTAAATTAGTCGTATGGCATCCTTTAAACAATGTGGCTGCTATTACAGAAGAAGCAACGGCAACCGCAATAAAGGATCTCGCACGAACAGTGGCTAAAACTACTGACATGAGGAATGTCTTACCAGTTCCACCAGCGGCATCCAGGAAATATACACCACTATTTCATTTCCATCATTAATTGCATTCATTAATGTATCACAAACTTCCTTTTGTTGGGGATTTAACAGAGGTACATTCTTTTAAACTACTAAATCTAATTCCTCGTGATCATATTCACGTTCCCGTTTAAATTCTTGATTAAATGCGTCATTTATTTCATGATTTGCCGCTGGCATTCCTAACCTGACTAATAAACTACCGCACATGAGGTAACACATGTCTTCGACCAAGAGCAAAGCCCGATTATGTATCTCCTCATTTATCTCAAGATCAAAATTTCTAGAACTGGCATGAATTTATAAATATCTTTTGACATATTATCGTTGTATTTGTGCCACAGGTTAGATAGGTTCGATGGACAGCATGTCGAAATGATAATAGCAAATAATGTGCGTATCAGACTTAAAGTTGTAGATATAATTGCTTCAACGATTGTCATATCGCAAAAGGTATTGTTTTCTAGTAAATTGAGTTCTTCACATGCAGCACGATATGTTGGAAATATTGTGCCATTAACAGTCTGTAGTGACCTTAATGACGTAGGCCCACGCACATTTACCAGCAACAACTGCAAATAGAAGCATTCATCATTCTTCAGATGAACTGTATACATACGACCAAGAGCATCAGTAGAACGTTTTATGTCAAGTCTTACGAAAACGGGATAAAAAGTATCCTATGTCCGTCTCCTGGTACCTCCCCACCAATTTTCAGCCAAATCGGTTAAGCCGTTCTTGACTTATAAATAGTGTAACTAACACGACTTTCTTTTATGTATAGTTCAAATTACGAGAGTTCGGCGGCGACTTATGCTAAAAACAAATTGTGTGTTATAAACTGCTGATATAACTAAAAAGTACTGACTCACTTATTTTTTTATAATGTATATAGTAACGAATAAGATAAAATTTATTATCGTATTATAGATTTATACCGCTCAAATAACCTCTTTTAAGTATAAGTCGCCGCCGAACTATCGTGATTTGGACTATATATAGATATATATAGCAATATATATATATATATATATATATATATATATATATATATATATATATATATTGGTATAACTGCTAACTACTAACATAAGTTGATGCACTCAATTATTAAAATACTAGCTGATCCGGCGAACATTGTTCCGCCTTAGAGGCAATAAATGAGCAGATTTTGGATAATATTAATTTCAATTTTTCATTAGGATAATAAATATAAGTAAATAAAAAAATCAAGTATTTTAATGATTCTTTATTCGCCATGTATTGTGGTGCATGGGTGGCACTCTTCAGTGAAGCACCTTGTGATGTGAGACAACATTTTTCGTTTTATTTTCAAGCTCAAGAACAAATAACGCACATGGTCTTCCGACCTGTGAACATGCTACATATAATTGACCATGGGAAAAACATGGATTTTCTAGATTCAGACCGCAAACTGTCAAGAACTGGCTTAATGATTTGTTAATGGTCATGGCGAATGCAAGACGGATCGAAAATTGAAGTCGTTTAAACTCAAACGGCATATCGGTTGGGATCATCGGGATCCTCGTAAAGAGAACTTCCTCACCTTCGAATTTTCCTTTGAGCATCGTCTTGAGTTTTGATTTGAGTATTGAGATGAGTATATTGAGTATTGAGTAAGTAAAATGTATATCATGTTGAAATCAAAACTATGATATTGATATTCACTATTCAATGGATATTTTATTTGGATAATGAAATAATAATATTAAATAATCTTCTCCTTGTCAAAACATTAGCGGGTATTGCAAAGACTTATATGAACGATGTGTTTTAGATCAGTATCGCGACGTGTAAGCACAATATCGCGTGTTTCCAAGTTTTCACCAACAATCAGGATGGCAACTTCATCTATTGTTAGAGCGTTAAATGTGCGTTTGTGTGTTTTAGATGGTCCTTTATCCGCTCTGATCACGACTTTGTAGACATCATTTGGCATGCGCTCCGTAGCACTCTTGAAAAGCCTGACCAATGCAAGATGTTCATGAAGTAGTTGCTACAGATCTTGAAGAATTGCTCTTTTTATTGCTGCATTGATCATGTTGCCCATGAAGTATATTTGTGTAAATTTATGCTGTGCATTTTCGAGAGGTTGCAATAATCCAATTTGATGGTGAATCTGTATTACTGCTTTATAAACACTTTTTTTAGAATTAGCATACATAATACATAGCAATAAGTATAGTATTCTGCTGTATTGTGTGTAAGTACAAAAATAAATAAATAAATACCTTGAAAATCGGATTAAATCCTCGTTCTTCGGTAATGTCTACCCCAAATGAGTTCATTTGGAAACAACCATTGTATTTTTGAGTGTTTGCTACAAAATGTCGTGATTCATGTGTTTCGCCACGAAACAATAAATGCAGTGGCTCAGGTGGCGAAGTCAATAATGGCAATTTCACTTTCCAACTAAGGCAGCATAATCCTGGCGTTTTTCCGGAAAACTTAAATGCGCCACAATACTCGCAAACAACGTCTATTGGCTCAATGCGAACGCTAGTATGCAAGCAGTAATCAGTGCTGCAATAGTATCGAAACACTGCTCAATTCAAATCAATAGTTGATAAATTGTGCGTCAAAAATTATCTAGTTGTAGATCTCTGAGGTTTGCTCGACGATTTCGCATAGCCAACCGAGCCGTTTCACGGGCTGCCTCGCTTTGCACTTGTAATTGAGAAGCACATTTTTGTTCTTCTTCAGTCCTTTTATTCGCAATGTTTCGAATCCTAGTTGCATTACGGCTTTGTCGGAAAAGATTTGATCGTCTTAGTCGAGGCATAGTTAATGATTATCGGCACAATAAGCTAATAGAAACTCGAAACAAGCACATCAACCAGTAAACTTCAAAATTTCTAATTGTCAAATATTTAACCATACTTGACCATAGACAACATTACATTTAGCTGTCAGTTGCGTTTTGTTATTCCATGTCAGTTGCGTTTTGTTATACCATTTTTAACAAATGATATTTGACTGATATTTTGACTCATATTTTGACTAATAAATTTTTCGTTTTTCTGTCTGTTACGTTTTGTTATATCACGTTTTATATCACGTCCCACGGGAACAGAATAAAAAGCTACCTCCCCACAAATATTCAGCCAAATTGATTTAGCCGTTCTTGAGTTATAAATATGTAAGTTGAAAATAAACCTATCCTCGTCTTTTAACCTGTATAATAATTCATTTTCTATTAAATACTTTCCTGCATAGTTCTTTGTTTGTATCGTCGTCTTCTGCTTCGGAAAATGATTGACTGCGTTAACCTTATCCTTAGAGAGACGAACATTGCCTTGTTTAATTACATAGCCTAGGTCGGTCATTTTCTGGGCTGCCTGTATGACATCCTTTTCTAACCCTTTATCCAGCTGCTCTTGAACATCTAGTCGATCTGCAGAAGGTAGTTTAAGTGGCCTAGAAAATATGGGAGTATCATTTTTCAATGCAAATATCCTTTCACTTTCAGAGTCGAGAAACTCTTTTTGTTTGTCATTGTCCACTAACTTGTGTACTTTATTAACAACATTTTTATCGTTTATATGAGATAAGTCTAGTTCACTTTCTTTATCACCATTATCAATGTCCAATTTTCAATTTCAATGTCCAATTTTATTCTACCTAAAGAATTTACTCGAGATTTTAACAAACCGCGTATTGTTATAACAGAGTCATATAATTTAACATTTTTTAATGTTTTAAAATAGTCTTCGCGCACTGCGGATAAATCACTACCAGTATCTATTAAAGCGTTTACATTACTGCCTTTAATAACACAAATTGATTTTATCATTTCTACGTTCATAACATTATGCTCCGATTTAACAATATTTACTTTAGTTTCACAGTTTTGACTAACATAACCATAATTACCACAATTTAGATGAGTGTGATAACAAACCACAATTAAAACATTTAATCTTCTCACCTGTTGTCTCAATTTTTGTTTTGGTACCTGACCTTGATCTCTTGTCAGAGTCCTGACTATACATTTTCATTTTTTCATATTGTTCAAGCTTACGTCTAAGTTGCCCTTTATTAGCTGTACTGTCACGAATACCTGCTATGATATAATCCATAATAGCTGCTTCCTCGACATCTGCCTGTCAAACCATTGCTAAAATATCATAAACATATTGACGAAAAGTTTCACGTGGTTTCTTAAACCGTTGCTGAAGCATTTTGTGCACCTGTGCACTATTTAAACTCGTATCGAACTCATCGATCAAATACGATTTAAATGTATCCCAGTTTATTATCCTGGTTTCAAAATTGACATATTGCTTTGCGGTATCAGTTAACAATCGCCTGGCATACAAATATCAGTACTTTGTATCTATTTCCGCCTGGTCACAGAAATCATGAAATTGTTTGATCCACAATTTGACATTTTTAAGTCCATCATATTTAGGTAAAGCCAATTCTACATCCAAAAACGTATAATTAGTTTTATTGACTATTTCGTTGTTTACAGACCTGCTATTCTGTTCTCCAACTTTGCTATTATACGATTTCATTCTCGTTAATAATTCAGCACGATTTCCACGTTGACTTAATCCAACGAAGCTAAGTTCTTGACGTAATTGTGCTACTGACAAGTTGTTTAATTCCTTTGTCATTGTTTTATTTTTCACTGCTACAGATTGAAGGGCAATTACTTTAACGAGTAAATTGTACGCACCTGGAAGTTAAGATTATTCTTAGCTGAATATGCTTGTTTCCTTATCTGTTGGTCAATAGTTCTGGTTCAAAGGTTAAGAATATTCTTAACTGAATAAACTAGGCTTTTCCTTTATCATTGATTTATTTGTCACTGCTACAAATTGAAGTGCAATTACTTTGACGAGTAAATTGTACGCACCTGGAAGTTAAGATTATTCTTAGCTGAATATGCTTGTTTCCTTATCTGTTGGTCAATAGTTCTGGTTCTAAGGTTAAGAGTATACTTTACGGAATAAACTTGGTTTTTTTTTTATCCGTTGGTCAATAGTTCTGGTTTAAAGGTTAAGATTATTCTTGACGGAATAAACTTTGTTTTTCCTTTATCCCGGTTGATAGCTTAGTGTGGGTTCAAAATAAACCTATCCTGCTTGACGTTTCCAAGTGTGGGTCTACCTTACACCTTAGTGGGTGTTAGCTAGATTACCAGCTGTGGTTTTAGCAGTTTTAATGTTATATAAATCCTGAGTTGAGCCCCCATTTACAATATAGTTTATTAAAGAATAGATAACACATAACTTTTGTTTAATAATAGTTCATTTAATTATTTCTCAAAGAAAAACAATTATATTACAAAAATGTTAATATATCAAAAATAGTTTACAATAATATTATCACTAGATTATATGCAATGCTTAGGTTTGAGGACCTTTCAATGATTGCATATCACAAAGTATTGCGTAGTATAAATAGTACATAGTTTACATTTACAACGTTTTATAATGATAAACACATCCTAACATTTAACACTATACCTTTATGCACAAGCTAAACTACTTACGTCTAAACAATAACAAATATTACAACTAGCAATATTGTTAAACGGATTATAATTCTCAATGCTATTAACAACTAGTTAATACAACTTTACCTGAATTTTCCAATGACCACCATACAAACTGTGTATGTCCACGTATCGCCATTTTGCAATCATCTATGCCGCGCTAACCATGCATCGTGCATATTATAGCAAGCGAACTGTCGTGACCTGTTAGAGGGATCCACAAGTCGTTTCAAAACAGCGCTAGTAACATTTAAATATAACTTAATATTAGCAAAGCTCCTAACCTATTTATTGAAGCAGATATTATATGCACAGTTATATATTAAATATTTTATTAATTAATAAGTCCTCAGACAATATTTCTTATAGACATAAAACAATTGAATTTAATATAATAATTTTTTTATATAAACAAAAACAAAACAAGTTTAAGTAATTTAATTTAAGAATGAATGTATTGTAATTCCAACACACCCCCTCAAGACATTCATTTCAACAATTTAAATAATTTGAAGTCCCAATCCTTCAGTGAATTTTTCATGTAACTCTCTTGGCAGTGCTTTTGTTAAAATATCCGCAACCATTTCATTAGTTGATACATGACGTAATTTAATAATTCCTTCATCAACTACATCACGAACAAAATAATGACGAATATCTATATGTTTTGTACGTGCATGATAAATCGAGTTCATTGCCAGTTGTTCAGCTCCACGATTGTCAATTAATATTTTAATTTTCAAAAATTTTTCTTGCTCTAGTTCAGTCAATAAATCATTTAAATATATTGCTTCTTTTACAGCTTCTGATAAACTAACATATTCTGATTCAGTAGATGAAAGTGCCACAGTTCTTTGTTTTTGAGATTTCCAGCTCACAGCACCCCCTGCCAACATAAATACATATCCAGAATATGATCTTCGATCTTCAAGACAACCTCCCCAATCAGCATCACAGTATCCAATCATAGATTTTGTTTCTTTAGTATAAAGTATTCCTAATTCTATTGTACCAGCTAAATATCTCAATATTCTCTTAACTCCCAACCAATCTTGTTTACTTGGTTTGTTTACAAATTGAGCTAATCTTGAAACAGTATTTGCAATATCTGGTCGAGTTCCAACCACTAAATACATTAGTGCTCCAATAACTTCTCTATAAAATTTACTATTAATTTCTTCTTTTTCAGTTGAATAAAATATTTTCTTCTTTTGTAATTCTGCTGGCGTTTTAACTGGATTGCAATTATTCATTTCATATTTTTTAAGTAAATTGATAATATATCTTGATTGATTAATAAAAATATATTGATCTGATTGATTAATTTCTATTCCCAAACATTGTTTTGCAAGACCTAGATCCTTAATTTCAAATTCTTCTTGTAGTTTAATTTTAATTTCATCAATCCAATCAACATCTGATGATGCAATTAAGAAATCATCAACATAAACTAGAAATAATAAAATATCTTTACCACGTTTTGTATAATACAAACAACTCTCCTTTTTTGTTGACTTTAGTCCAATACTTTCCAACTTATTTGATAATTTTTCATTCCATTGTCGAGCAGCTTGTTTAAGACCATAGAGAGCTTTATTTAATTTACAAACATCACCTCCTTCTTCAATACATTTTAACATTTTTGTAGCTTTATTTTTTAATTCTTTAGACACCTGACTATCATCAATTATCCACATCAAAATTTCATGTAGCATATCCGGTATTTCCATATAAACATTTTCTTCTAATATTCCATTTAAATAGGCAGTTACAACATCAAATTGTCTTATTACAAGTTTTAATTCCACAGACAATGCAATTAAAAGTCTCATTGATTCCATTCTTGCAACTGGAGCAAAAGTTTGATCATAATCAATACCATATTTCTGACTATAACCTTTTGCAACAATACGAGCTTTTCTTTTTTCAATAAGCCCATCTGATCCAAATTTATTTGTTAAAATCATTCGACTTCCCACAACACTTTGACCTTCAGGTAATTTTACAATATTCCAAGTATCATTTTTTAATAAACTTATGACTTCTGATTTAATTGCTCTCTTCCACTCAGCACACTCTTGAGAATTAATAGCATCTTCCAATTTAACTTCAGCTACTCCAACAAATATATTATCATTATCATTATCATCTTCATTAGAATCAGATTCAATCCTTTCTTTAACTTCACAATTATTAACTTTTGAAAATAATTTTCTGGGACGTCCTTTCAAACCTGTTTTAATTAATTTTGGTCTTCCTGGTCCTCTTCTTTCTTCTCTAGTATATTCTCTTGAGTTTCTTCTAGGAGTTTCTTGAATAGATGATTGAATACCAGATGAATTTTCATTTTCTTCATTTAAAGACTTAAATAATTGTTTATCACCACATAAATGTGTTGTACAGCCACTATCAAGAATCCAAGGTCGACAACTTGGAACACTACCAGCAAATTCAACATTAAATACTGCAAAAGTATCATCATCCGCTTGAGAACATTGGTTTTCTTGTGTGTATCTATTCTGTCTATCTGGTCTATTTCTTCTGAAATTTGGTTTCAATTGAGTTGGACATTCAGGAGACTTATGTCCTTGTTTTCCACATTTAAAACAATATCCTTTAAAAATATTTTTGTAACTCGGTTGATTTTCAGCCCTTACATTTCCAGCTAACTCAACAACTGAATTTGAACCAATTTCACTCTTCTCAAGTATCTTAACCTTAAGAGCTTCAACCTCCAAGAGTTCATCACGTGATTCCATAGCACATTTAAAACCTTCATAGCTATCTGGTAGACTATATAATAACATTACAGACAATAAATCTTTATTCACTTCAATATCCATAGCTCCAAGTCGATCAACTATATCCGAAAACTTGTTTACATGATCCCTGACATCACCACCTTCAGACATCTTGTGAAGCATAAGTTGCTTAAGTAATAAAGCTTTTCTTGCAGGTCCTTTGGAAGCATAAACTGAGGCAAGTTTTTGCCAAACTTCATGAGAAGTATTACAACCTCGGACATGCTGCAATTCCGTTGAACTAATTGCTAATATTACTTCTGACTTAGCTTTACGATCAATTTTTATCCATCCATTTCTTTCTTCTTGATTATTTTCCGCAGCAACAGGAATCGGTTTTTCACCACTGACATATTCCCACAAATCATTTTTGATCAATAGCGCCTCAACATGAATTTTCCAGGCTTCATAATTGTCCTTACTCAACAGCTCAAATCTTGTAGCACTCACTGATGTCGTCATATTAATTTTTTTAATTAAAGCCTGGGCCCATAACCTATTGAAGCAGATATTATATGCACAGTTATATATTAAATATTTTATTAATTAATAAGTCCTCAGACAATATTTCTTATAGACATAAAACAATTGAATTTAATATAATAATTTTTTTATATAAACAAAAACAAAACAAGTTTAAGTAATTTAATTTAAGAATGAATGTATTGTAATTCCAACACTATTTTATAGAGTTCTTTATAATTATTATTTCTTACAAACTAATTATATCTAATCCTAAATTAAATCCCACATAACACATGGACTGAAAAGTCCCGGGCGTAAAAAGAAAACACAGTTTTTTTGGTTCAAAATTAGCTTTATTTATCAACGTAATCTCCCTCAAGAGCAAGACAATCATTTAGCGCCGCTCTAACATTTCAATACCACTTTTGTAGAACGATTTATCTTTTGCTTCAAAATAGGCCTCAGTTTTAGCGATAACCTCTTCATTCGTGCGAAATTTCTTACCGGCGATCATTTTTTTCAGGTCTGCGAACAGGCAGTAGTCGCTGGGAGCCAAATCTGGCGAATACGGTGGATGTGGGAACAATTCGAAGTTCAATTCATGTAGGTTTGCCATTGTTTTGATTGACTTGTGACACGGTGCGTTGTCTTTATGAAACAAAAATTTTTTCTTTACCATATGCGGTCGTTTCTTATTCGGCCTTCGGCCTTCGGCAATTTCGGCCTTCAAACGCTGCAATAACGCTATATAATATTCACTGTTAATGGTATTTTCCTTCTCAAGATACTCGATGAATATTACACCACGCACATCCCAAAATACCGAGGCCATAACCTTTCCAGCCGATTGTTGTGCTTTCGAGCGCTTTGGACGAGGTTCACCAGTTGCTGTCCACTCAGATGACGATCGTTTTGATTCCGGAGTGAAGTGATGGATCCATGTTTTATCCATTGTCACATATCGACAAAAATTCCGGTTTGTTACGTTTAAACATGGCCAAACACTGCTCAGAATCATCAACACGTTGTCGCTTTTGGTCAACAGTAAGCAAACGCGGCACCCACTTTGAACAGAGCTTTCTCATAGTCAAATGCTCATGCAATATAAAGCCAACACGGTTTTTTGATATTTTTACGATGTCAGCTAACTTACGCAACTTTACTTTTGGATCATTCAAAACGATTTTTTTTATGTTTTCTGGTGTTATCGCCTCATTTGGACGTCCACTGCGTTCTGCACCATCGGTGTATCTACGACCACGTTTGAAGTCAGCAAACCAACGTTTTATTGTTGTTTCTGATGGAGCGGAGTCCCCATAACACTTTTCAAGCCATTGCTTCGCTTGAACGTTATTTTTTTTCATCAAGAAGCAGTGTAAAATTAAAACACGAAATTGTTTTTGATCCATTGTTTTGAAAATAAGAAAAGTAGCGTCACTCTTAGCACAATAACTCACAAACTAATGAATAGAATATCATGAAATTTTAACAGCTGTCTTTTGAAGGTTATTATTAACTGAAAAAAAAGTGACTGCAATAAAACTAGCGCCATCTATGTGTTATGCCCGGGACTTTTCAGCCCATGTGCTATATATATATATATATATAGATATATATTTATCTATATATGAGTATATTCCAATTTACGATATCTCGGCCATCACGAATGTTTCAAAAGTTTGAGATTACGACAAAATAAAAAAAAACTAACTCTCTGTTATTACTGAATAGGGCGAAAAGAATCACTAATTTACTAATTGTCTGCTCTAGTAAGTATAGACTAAAGAGGAAACGTATTTCTGGTTTTAATTTGTAAACAAATTAACGTTTCTTAATTATTTTATTGTAATAAAGCTGTTAAATATATTGTGAAATATTATAGTATAACTAACATGTAAAGTGTAGTATTTAGATCATTAAAAGGAAATGCTTTGAATATTCAATCACATATAATGGAAAAGAATGTTTTGCGATGTAAATGTGATGGACTAATAAAGATGTTCACATTTATAATGCTAGTAAAGTTAAACATAAATATTATATTATTATATAAATATTAAATAAGCCCACAGTAGAACTCCAATATGTACTGGCTTCAATTAGTTCGCAAAATTAGAGTATTACTCTTCAAACCAGTGAGAAAAGAAGTATTAGAAAAAAAGAAGTGTCAAAAAGCCTGTAATTGGTGTTGATTCGAGGATACTCCTTCTCCATAAAATAACGTAATCGTATTAAAGCTAAATCAGTGGATGTAGATGGATTTGGCAAGGAATGCGCTAAAGCGATTATTTTATAAGATGCATTTTTATTGCTAGATTATATATACTTGTATGCACTTAAAAAGTATTTTGATATATTAATGATTTGTAACCTAATTTCTGCGAAACATATTACAGTTTCATCGGTAAAGTGGGTAATTATTTTTCTATGCGCATATACATTTTTTTATTATTTATTGAAACTTAACAGAAGAAGAAGAAAATGAATTTTGACAGTGTGGCATGTGTAATATATTTTTCCTTTTTTCTTTTTTTCAATAATTATAGAATTATATCTTGTCTTTTTTGTTTAACTATTTCATCAAATAAAATTAATGTAAAGTATAGTCAATTGTTTTTTGTTAAACTACTCTTTCATGCAGAATAGTCGCTATAAGATATAAGAGTTCTACGGGTTATGGGCCTAAGCGTATGCCGTTGCATGCATTGTGGTTAAGTCAGTACAAAAAAGTACTGACATTAAACAAAAAATGATAAGTCGACATGGACTGTACGGTTTAAGCTGGAATTGTTAATGAAAGATGCTCAAGGAAATGTAAATTATGAGTCATGGCGGTTTATATTAAATTTGATCTGTATTTATTTTGATTGAAGAGTAAAAAAATATTTGATGTGGCTACTTAAGTCATGGTAAGGAATTGAAGACAGTGAAAATGTGTCAGCATGGTTAGCAAAAGATCTAGAAGCACAAACTTCTATTGGTTTAAATTGTAGTAGCTATATTGCAATGAAAATGTCAAAGTGTACATCTGCTTATGGAATGTTAAGTAAATTGGACACTTTTTTTTGGAAAAAATCATATGTGTCTATTAAATTTCTAAAAAGACAATTTTTTGGCTATAATGGTTTGGTTATTAACTATAATGAGAATAAATCTGTTATAGAAAATTGTATGCAGATTCAACAATTGACTGACAGTTTGTCTGCTGAAGGTAAAGAAGTGAAGAAAACTTGGAATATGCAGAAAATTTTGGGTAGATTGTCACCAAAACTTTAACATTTCCGAACTTTCTGGCTATTGTCAGTGGTGTTGACAAGATTATTCTTAGAAGAAGACAGGTGGAATGAAGGTGAGTCAGCGAGCAAGTCTATGTATCAAAATGCTTTTATATCAAGACAAAGAAATAAGTCAAATAAGTCTGTAAATTAAAAAAAAAAAAATCATGTTTTTATTTTATGTCTCCAATAATAGAATGTTTTAAATGTGAAAAAACTGGTCACATAAAATCACAATATCATGTTAAACTGTCTGCAAAATAATTGGAGTATTGTAAAAATCCATATGGGTGTAATAATTGCAAATTTAAGGAACATAAGATTGTACAAATGCGGACACTAGTCAACAGGAAAATAAGTAAAACAAAAATAATAATAAAAATAGTAGCAACAGACATGTTCTTATAACACTAAGTGTATCACCTATAAGTTCTATTAATAAAATTTTTGAAGATTCTTAGTATCAGTATTGTGCTGCTACTCGGCATATGAGTTCGCGTTAGGAGTTGTGTTAGAATTATATTTCTCTCGAACAACAAACAATGGTTACTATTGGCGATGGAACTGAACTTAAAGGTATTGGAGTAGGTGATGTTGAACTTGAAGGTTTTGATCAAGTCGGCAAAAGATTGTCTTAAAGAATGTTTTGTATACTCTAGAGATGTCATTTAATCTTTTTTCATTAAGTTCAATATTGGATAAAGGATATAGACAGTCAGTCAGCTGATGCAAATAAATCAATTTTTAAAGATGCTAGAAATTTGCACATCAAAATGTGGCACTGGTCCGAGATGTTTTAATAAGAAATGATATTATATTTCAAGATGACTGGATGTCCAGGATGTATTTATGACAAACAGCATAGATTATCACATCCTGGTAATCCCAAAATATCAACACGACCACTAGATGTATGTGACTTAAATATTCACTCTTTAGGAGGAGCAAAGATTTTTTTACTTTTTGAGAATAATTATACACACTTTAAAACTGTATATTTCTTGAAAAATAAAAATAAAACTGCTGCAAATTGGATATATTTTGGTTGCTAGTTGAAAGTCAATTCAACAGAAGAGTTAAACTGCGGTCAGATTATGACACTCAAATAATGAATTCTGATACACAACGAATTCTGGAGGATTTTGGTGTTCTTCATAGCAAGTCAATATAGCAAGAGAAAAAAAACTGAAAAAATATCAATAAAAAGCTCATTAGTTTTTTACGATATAGATTCTCCACGTCTCAGGATTTTTGTTGATAAATTGAGTAACAAATACAGAATAAAACAAAACTTGAAGGCTTTGTTGAACTAGAAATGTCGATGTCTGAAAAGCATTCTGATAAACCTGAAAAACAAGAATTAGACACAAGTTTGGATTAGAATAGTTTTAAACCGAAGAATTTGAGGAGGAATGGTCACAAGAAAAATTTTCGGTAAATTTAGAAAACAATAATCAGTTGGAAGGTTCAGAAAGCCAAATAAGAGTTCCAGTAAGAAGAAATTTGCGAGATCGTAATACAATAAAACCACCAGCACCAGCATTAATATTGCAGGATTTTGCGACAGATATGATCGGAGAAGTAAAAGATATTTTCTTCACAGAAGCTTTTAGGGATGAAATCTGGAAGAAAGCTATATCAGAAAAATTTGAGTCATTAAATGAGATAAAAACATGGATTTTATCTGATAAACCTAAAGGTATTATGCATTTAACGTGCCGCTAGGTATTTTAAAAAAAAAGTGTTTTGAAGTCTTTGGTCCTGTTGCTCGCTATATGACAATCAAATTAATTCTAAATATAATTGCATCAGAAGTAATAAAGATGATGACATTAGATGTATTGCATGGAGAATTAAATAAAAAAAATTCATGTATCAGCCAGAAGGTTTTAGTGATAAGTCTGTTCGTGTATGTGAATTAAAGAAAAATCTGTATCGGTTATAGCAAGCACTCAAAATTTTGAATAAGAAATTTACAATTTTTTTTAATTCTATAAATTTAAAATCGACGGATGATGATCCATGTGCTTATTATAACAATAATAGAAGTTTAATAATAGTTTTACATGTTGATGATGAATAAAAATAAAATGTTGAAAAGTTTAAAGAAATAAGATGAAAAGTATTTGTCGAATCTTGGATTGAAAATTGAAGTATTATAAGACGGAATTTTTATTAATCAGTTAAAATATTCTAAAAGGATTGTGGAACGATTTAAGTTTGGAGACATGAACCCTGTGCATACACCTATTAAAACGTGTCTTTCAATATGTCAAGGAAACTACAAAATTTTGAACATTTTTCAATGGAGACAGAAATTTGTACGTGTACAGTGATTATGACTATGGTGGTGATTAAGAAACTGTTTATTCTACAAGTAAAGTTTTATTTTTACACGGAGGTCCTATTATATGGTTTAATCAGCAGCAAAATACTGTATTAAACACGACTGCTAAAGCGAAATATCGAGCAGCAATATTAGCGATCAATGATACTTGCTGGATTCAAAGACTCGCCAGAGAACTAAAACAAGTGGATATAAATCAACATACAATATATTATATTGGTAATCAGTCTGCCATTCATATGTTAAATAACATTCAGGAAAAATCACAAAAGAGAAGAAACATGCGAAACTGAAATATCCAGAAAGTTTATTCAGTAATTCTTTGGTTTAACAATAATGCCAGTTTATGTCAAGAGCAAAGATCAACTTGCGGATATGCGTTAAATAACAATCATTAGGGAACAATCACAAAAGAGAAGAAACATCTAGAAAGTTTATTCAGCAACACATTGCTTTAACAATAATGCCAGTTTATGTCAAGAGCGAAGATCAACTTGCGTATATTTTAAGAAAGCCTCTGTCACGTAAAAATTTGGAAAATTGAAGATGTGAAATAATTAAGGAGGAGTGTTGCGAGTAATGATTTATCTATGCGCATATACATTTTTTTTTTACCTAATAAAACGATTACATTTTAAGAAGAAGAAAATGAATTTTGACATTGTGTCGTGTGTGTGATATAAAGACATTTAATTATTTTATTAATTAATATAGAATAATATCATGATTTTTTTTTGTTTGCTCTTTTATCAGATAATATTTCCAAGTTCTGAAACCAGGAAATGATCTAATTAACAAAAAATCTTATTGTTTTAAATACAAGCTAATTATGTATATATAAATATATTATATTTTTTATAATATTAAATATATTTATATATATATATATATATATATAAATATATATATATATATTATATATATATATATATATATAATATATAATATTAATCGTAATGTGAGTACTCATTCATATTTCCTTTCTATATTTATATTTCCCAAAAACAAAAATTATTATTATTTTTACAATAATATTTCCTGTTTAAAAAGGATTATAAATCGCTTATACAGGCCTAAAACAGATATTAAATTTAAAAGGAGTATAAATCGCTTATACAAGCCCACCAAATATTAAATATAATATTAAAATAAAATATATAAATTACACAACGTAATACAATAATTAAATAATAATTTTCTAAAAAGGAATATAAATCGCTTATATAGGCCTAATGAAAATTAAAATAATATTAAAAGTAATATTAAAAATAATATTAAAATAAAATATAAACTACATAACGTATTAACTACATAACATAATACTTGCAAAATAATTAAATATTAATTAAAATAATAATTTTAAAAGTAAAATTACCCTATCAAACAAATTTGCGAATTTCACGTGTTACTTAAATTATTTAAAAGAATTTAACGGAGAGAATTCATTGGCAGAATTCATAAAACATTGCGAAATTATTATACAAAATTTTGGCCAATTCCACACTGAAGATGAGGACCGATTGGAAGCTAAAAAGCACAATTCCCTAATAACATACTTACGGGAATAAAAGCTAAGATTGTTGGTAAAGCCGCAGTTACACTAGAACACAGGGATACTAACGATTGGGATGAATTAAAAAAAATAATAATTACCTACTTCGGAAACCACAAAAGCGAAGCATCGCTAATTAGAGATTTAATGCTACTTAAGCAAGATATGAACGAAACTGCCTTATCATTTTATGATCGCTGCATAAAAATACAACACGATTTAATTAATAATATTCGTATTAGTAAACCAACTGCTACTATACTATATGTGAAAATGGAAACATACGCTAATCTAACCTTAGAAAGTTTTCTAACCGGACTAAATGACCCCTAGCATGTCAGCTACGGCTACAAAGTTTAAGCAAGATAGAGGACGCCCTGAAACTAATAGTCCGAGAAGACACATTGAAAACTAGTAGAATGCAACAAAATAAATTATGGAGACCAGATATTAAACCAATCAAAACTCCTCAACAATTCTCACAAAAAAACTTCTATCCTAACTTCAATAAGCCGAAAATTAACCCCGTATTTTAAAACCATATACCAAAATTTAATTCTTAAAATACATCAACTTACCATAACCCAACCAACCCACCTAACAATCCTCCGCAACCAAAAACATCAGTCCAAACTAACGTCTGGAACAAAAAACCAAATAAACCAATAAGGCCTGTCTCAGTATGGGACCGTATTTAAGCGAATTTCTGCCGGACGTATACGGGCTACTACGCTTTACCTATCCGAACCATGTAAATGTAATGAGATCGCTCTGGAGCTCTCAGACTGCACGCTACAAAGCCGTCCGAATACGGGAGGCACGACCTCGCACAGTAGAAGCGTATAAAGGAGAATTTTATCCAAGCGTTACTACTACTACTACAAACCTTTGTAAATACAAACAGCCGCCTAGACTGGAGGGGATTGCTACTTCTTTCGCTGCCATACGGGTCTTTTCGCGTCTATCGCGACATCACGTATGACGAGTATGAGTATGAGTACGAGTATATGTTATGAGTATGTATATTATGCAGTAAGCATATGCGTTTGATTATGTTATCTGCTCGGTATCCAATAACATAATAAGATAACATCCAGGCACACTAGATTTAAGACGTAAACAACAACTGAATGTTGCATCAAATGTATAGATAAATAAATTAGTATAAACATGTATTGTGACCACACATAGGCGGTTTCCTTTGTAGCTACTCCAATCCGCCGATTTACGTCCGAATACGCCGACGCTTAAATACGGTCCCATACTGAGACAGACCTAAGACGACAGTGGACGCCGATAAATACTAACTCTGGAAACAGAGTACAGAGTAACTGGAGACCCCAATTCTCAAGACCAGGACAAAATTATATTGCTGAAGAGTTAAACTTTACTGAAGAACAGGAGAAACAGTAACAAGAAGAAGAATACCAAGAATACGATTTTTCGCAATACACAAAATATCAACCCGAAGAAGAACCACAGGAAGAAAACGTCAATTTTGACGTGGACAGCAGTATTACTGAGAACAAATAATCCTAAATAACATAGACTATAATGTGTTTTCATACAATATAGATCCTACTTTAAATATAAAACTATTAATAGACACAGGAAGCAATCGATCATTAATTAACCCCGAAATTATATATAAATATTTACCTGAAACTATAGGTAACGAGCCTTTCGTTATAAAAACAGCCCATAGTACCAGCAAGCACAACGAAGTTGCACGAGTACCATTATTTCCGATTTTTAATTCTCCAGAAGAAACGCTTAAATTATATCTATTCAAATTTAACAAAAAATACGATGGACTACTCGGTATAGAGCTATTAAGAAACGTTAACTTAGACTTTATTAATCATAAATTGACGACCGAAAATGCGGTAATACCTATTTATTATCAATGTATAACGAAAGCTCAGGTAAATAAAATAGAAATTCGACATAATCACTTTAATGAGGAAGAAAAATTTAATTTACAAAAACTACTAAACGATTATGCCGATCTATTTAGAAAAGAAGAAGAGCAACTTAGTTTCACAAATAACATCAAACACGAAATTAAAACTACTAATGACGAACCTATATACACAAAAACTTATAGATATCCTTATATCTATAAGGAGGAAATAAACAAACACAATCATTCAACCGTCAAACTCACCGTGGTCATCACCTCTATGGATGGTACCCAAAAAGGACAACGCAAGTTAAAGAAAGAAATATAGAATGGTTATAGACTACCGTAACCTAAATAACAAAACTATTGATGACAGGTATCCAATACCCAACATCGCTGACATACTGGACAAACTAGGTAAAAGTCAATATTTTACGACATTAGATCTTGATAGTGAGTTTCATCAGATAGAAATGAAGAAATCTGATATTCCCAAAACTGCGTTTAACGTCGAGAATACGCATTACGAATTTAGCCGTATGCCATTCGGGTTAAAGAACGCCCCTGCCACTTTTCAAAGAGTGATGGATAACATCCTCAGAGATCTAATACCCCACACCTGCTTAGTCTATTTGGACGATATACTAATATACTCGACATCGCTACAAGAACACATGGCAAAACTAAAATAAGTATTGAACAAACTGAGAAGAGCAAATATGAAGGTGCAGATAGACAAATGCGAATTCTTAAAAAAAGAAACTGAATTTTTGGGTCACGTAATAACCCCAGAAGGAGTTAGACCTAACCCAAAAAAAAATTGAGGCAATCAGAAAATTTCCTATACCAAAAACCATAACAGAAATAAAGTCATTTCTAGGATTAGTGGGGTATTATAGGAAATTCATAAAAGATTTCGCCAGAATAACGAAGCCTATGACTAGATGTTTAAAAAAAAACGTAGTAATAAAACATGACGAAGAATACATCAAAGCATTCAACACAATGAAGGAAATATTGTGCAATTCCCCTTTGTTACAATACCCTGACTTTCAAAAACCATTTGTATTGACTACAGATGCGTCCAATTATGCCCTGGGAGCGATACTTTCGCAAGGACCTATAGGATCCGACAAACCCATCGCATATGCATCGAGGACATTAAACGAGTCGGAACAAAATTGTTCCACCATAGAAAACTCTTAGCAATCACTTGGGCAACAAAATACTTTGGTC